>JAJSOF020000017.1:38043556-38263556 GCA_025594305.2 Periplaneta americana
TCTAGTATATACAGTCACGAAGCTCAATATGTAGTAAATATGCATCTATAAATAGTTGCTAACCACTAGGATCGCTACTATCGCCTCATTACAGACAATGTGAAATAGTACCTGAACAGACTGTTCCTAGTACCCTCATAAACTCAAGCTTCGTATTATTACGATTACGAATGTTTTGTGTTGTGTAGTCAAATTCAGTAAGTGTTTTTTTTTTTTTTTGTAAATAAGCTAATATTCTGTTCCACTCAACTGTAGAATATGTCCCCCGATGATTTAACATTATGAAGAACTGCCAACATCCTTCTTGATAAAAGAAAAAATGTGGAAATGAAGTGTTCAGTCCATGTAACAACCATAGCACTTTTAATAAATATACAGTGAAACGTACATTGATATAATAATCTACTAATACTCCTGTTACTTCCACATCCATTCTAAACCGTTCACGTATGACTGAAATCGATAGCAGCAATGAATATTTGGCGGTATTTCGCCGAGGATTATGGGTCGTAGAAGGTGTAGTTTGACGTCATATCCGTCGCACCGATTTCAAGCATCTTTCCTTGAATTGCTCCCTCCTTTCTTTCTATCCTCTCAGATCTGACAGTATTTCGCAGAGGAGTATGAAGCTTGGAAGGTATAGTTTGACGTCATATCTGTCGCACCGATTTCAAGTTTTTTTTTTTTTTTTACTCCGTCCTGTCTTTAGAACTCATTAAGCTTCGGTGAATTACGCCCATGCTCAACAAACGCATGCTGATTCCCATATCCCCAAATTCTCATATTACAGCGATTGACTTTTCCATTAGTATGAAAGGTTACCTCATCGCTGAATATCAGCCTGTCAGCTAAATAATCATCCTGCAGTAGTCATTTTGAGTATATACAGTCACGGAGCTTGAGTTGTGAGGCTGCTAGGAACAATAGACTGTGCCGGTACTATTTCGCATTGTCTGTAATGAGGCGATATTAGCGATCCTAGTGGTTAGCAAGTATCTATGGATGCATATTTACTACGTATTGAGTTTCGTGACTGTATATACTAGACTGTGATAAAATTTTGAGGATTACTGTGTAATTCCAATTCAATTCCATGGCCGTAGCTTGGATGTCATTAATATAGAATGGCTGCGAAATAGTCTAAATCATATGAAGCTGGTGATCTTAGCTGTTATATAACCAAATTTAAATTACCAGAAGTAACTTTCACATTACAGTCTTGAGGCTGATTCATTCAGACAACATGTAGCCTACTGTTAAGCTCGAAGACATCTGCATAGGAATAATCTTGGCATTAGTGATGTTGCGTAATATCTTACATAATCTGGTGGACTGTATAATATTTTCTATCTTGTTTGTCAATACTGCATCCCCTCCACTTGTTGGTCGATATTTTTACAGGATCGACCTTCGTCAGTTCAGCGACTTTGCTTTCGGTTCCAAAGCAGCGCACACAACATTTATATTACATTTCCAACTTCAAGGCCAGTTCCACATGGCAACTAGCTGAAGTCCACATGAGATATTCAAGTGTGTAGCTAAATAATATACAAAGAAAACAAAACTATGGCAATTCATTATGGTTACCCTTAAAAGAAAGATTGAAGAGTGTGATCCCAAAACGCGGTTAGTCCATTTTACGAAAAGACTGTGCTAGTTTTTTTTTTCATCCACCGGTTGCTAAACACATTTTTGTTTTACAAAAGAAAGCTATAAGAATGATGGCTGGCAGAGTGCTACATTGGAGTTAAATCGCTCGCTTGAACTCGGTCGATTGTCGCACCCTCGAGTGAGATACGATCGGTCGTGATACGCTCGTAATAAATAGAAGCACAGTACAAGATCATCTCACCGACATGTCTTATCTTGTATGGAAGGTGATAGATAAGATACACATATGTTTTGCTCACACGGTAAAAATAAGGCTTTATTTTCTGCGTTTATGATAAACGTTTAATGGAACGTACCAAAACAGAAACATGAAGTTATAAATAAAATAGTATGAAAAACTTCGATATATAGTTATTATTTCTAATTAATAATTATTCAATATTTGATTTACCACATATATAATATGATAGGTCCATACATAGTGTTCCACCTATACAGGATGTTTAAAAAATACGGGGCATAATTTCAGGTATGTATTTCCCACATGTATGTAGACAATCAAAATAGTTCATTACAACATGTGTCCGGAAATGCTTCATTTCCGAGTTATGGCCTTCACAACATTGAAATTCACCGGAACGTTTTTCTTTCCGCAGGTCGTTGTCATTACAGAAGATGTTCAAAATGTCCACCTCCTGCTTGAATACAGACCTCACATCGATGTTTCATTGACCTGCGAACACGATCCCAAACTCCAGGAGTATTGCGTATGTCCTCAGAACATGCCACAATTCGATTCCGAAGGGATTCCAAATCAGGCACCGGAGACGAATAACCAATGATTTTAAATGGCCCCACAAGTAGAAATCGAGAGGGCACTCCTGCACACTTCAGTCGTACGGCTCGCCGGTACTTGGATCGAAGGTTTCCTGATCGACGGATAGGTAGAGGTCCCCCAGTTGCTTGGCCTTCACGCTCACCTGATCTGAACCCTCTCGATTTCTACTTGTGGGGCCATTTAAAATCATTGGTTTATTCGTCTCCGGTGCCTGATTTGGAATCCCTTCGAATCGAATTGTGGCATGTTCTGAGGACATACGCAATACTCCTGGAGTTTGGGATCGTGTTCGCAGGTCAATGAGACATCGATGTGAGGTCTGTATTCAAGCAGGAGGTGGACATTTTGAACATCTTCTGTAATGACAACGACCTGCGGAAAGAAAAACGTTCCGGTGAATTTCAATGTTGTGAAGGCCATAACTCGGAAATGAAGCATTTCCGGACACATGTTGTAATGAACTATTTTGATTGTCTACATGTGGGAAATACATACCTGAAATTATGCCCTGTATTTTGAAACATCCTGTATACTGCGACAATGTAGAAACGTTTTACAAAATATGATTGATATAGCAGTAGATTAATAACAATATTAGTACAGAGATAACGTCACAGAAAATATGATAAAACGAATAATCATGCTGCACAACTGTTACAGACGCAAAGATTGATACACTAATTATTAGAGATTATTATTATTATTATTATTATTATTATTATTATTATTATTACTACTACTAGAAAACTTGATACGGTTCTTGCATTATCGTGATTGTGTTCTCCGTTTATAATAATTACATTTACATCCAATAACATCTATCAGATGTGGCAAAAACAAAATCGCTCCTGTGTGGAAAAAGAAAAACATTTACCTACAACATTTATATTACATTTTAAAGCAAGTTTTGTAATTGTACTATGGAGAGGTTAGTTAAACACTGCAAAGTTTTGAAATGATAAACATCTATGATCTTACTACACAGTTCATCACTGTAACAAGAACGAATGTCTAACGCTCGGCTTATACCGTTCGAGGATTTATCGCTCGTGACAATTTTACCCATCATGCATGTGCGCTACCTATCGGATTATGCTATGACCTACTTGGCGCTCGAGCGAAAACGTCCGATGCAGACCTCTGATGGCTGGTGTGCATGAAAGGATATCGGTAAAAATATTTTTCAAAATTTAGAAAACTTGACCTTACCTTGTGAGTATATTCTTTCCCTAATTAAGTTTCATATTAAAAATCGAGATAAATTTAGTATTAATCAAGACATTCATAATTTTTTTACAATACATAAATCAGATCTTCATCTACCTTCTGTTAGACTAAGTTGTTATAAAAAGGGAGTTCACTATTCAAGTATTACAATCTTCAATGCACTGCCTATTTATCTTGAAGATATGAAGGACCATGAGAAAAGGTTTAGAACTATTAACCAAATTTCTACATACTCAAACCTTCTACACAACTGATGAATTGCTTATGTTTGTAAATCGAATTATTATACTTGATATGAAATGTACAATTTTGTATAGCTCAACTAAAATTTGCTTGTAAATCGAATTAATCTTCGGAATATAAATTATATATACAGGGTGTTTAAAAATACGGGGCATAATTTAAGGTATGTATTTCCCACATGTAGACAATCAAAATAGTTCATAACAACATGTGTCCGGAAATGCTTCGTTTCCGAGTTATGGCCTTCACGACATTGAAATTCATCGGAACGTTTTTCTTTCCGCAGGTCGTTGTCATTACAGAAGATGTTCAAAATGTCCACCTCCTGCTTGAATACAGACTCACATCGATGTCTCATTGACCTGCGAACACGATCCCAATCTCCAGGAGTATTGCGTATGTCCTCAGAACATGCCACAATTCGATTCCGAAGGGATTCCAAATCAGGCACCGGAGACGAATAAACAAATGATTTTAAATGGCCCCACAAGTAGAAATCGAGAGGGTTCAGATCAGGTGAGCGTGGAGGCCAAGCAATTGGGCCACCTCTACCTATCCATCGATCAGGAAACCTTCGATCCAAGTACCGGCGAGCCGTACGACTGAAGTGTGCAGGAGCGCCATCATGCAAGAAGTGAATGTGTTGACGATTGATCAGTGGAGTGTCTTCTAAAACATGAGGTATGGTGTTTTCCAGGAAGTTTGTGTACGCCTGCCCTGTAAGTCTGTTTACAAGTACATGGGGTCCAACTAATCGATCACCAATGATACCGGCCCACATGTTGATGAGATGAAACAGTTGCACGTGACTTTTCATACGCCCATACATGCTGATTGTGGAAATTTGTTATGCCATCTCGTGTGAACTGTGCTTCATCTGTGAATAATACTAAGGCAGGAAAGTTCGATTTACACCACACTGCTGCAAGAACCACTGACAGAACTTAACTCGTGCAGGGTAATCTGCTGGTGACAGAGCCTATACACGTTGCAAATGATAAGGATACAATTGATACTGTTTCAACAGTCTCCAGACAGTCGTATGAGGAACATTGACTTGCAACGCTACCCTTCGTGTGCTGATAGAAGGAGTCATGTTCACAGCCTCCAGAATCTCCTCCTGTACTTCTGGAGTTGTAGATCTTGGTCGTCCCCTTCCCAAACCAGGAGAGTTAAATTTTCCATACTCGCACAGACGGTAATGGAGACGTACAAATGTCTTCCGATCTGGACATTATCGCTGTGGGTACCTCTCCTGGTACAGACGACGAGCCAGCGCAGCATTGCCGTCCGCCTTACCGTACATGAAGTGTATCTCTGCCAGCTCTTGATTTGAATACATGTCGCACAGTCTAACGCCTACACAACACTGAATGTAACCTTCGCCTCGGAATGAACAGTCAGAATGCCCTCTTAATGTCTCCTTTGACGGCAACGACCTGCGGAAAGAAAAACGTTCCGGTGAATTTCAATGTTGTGAAGGTCATAACTCGGAAATAAAGCATTTCCGGACACATGTTGTAATGAACTATTTTGATTGTCTACATGTGGGAAATACATACCTGAAATTATGCCCCGTATTTTTGAAACACCCTGTGTGTATATATATGTTTTCACGCGTTAATTAACACATGAAAGCATATACAGATATATAATTTATACAGAGTGTTAAAAACGTATCCAATATTTTAAGAGGTGATAGTATGCATCAAAACAAGAAAATAATGTCTAATAAACATGGGTCCTACAACACATACTTTCTGAACTCTGAACTCCTGTTCATAAGACGAGCTCAATGTTACGTCCATGCATGGCAATGCATTCTCTGCCCTTTGGCGTAAGGAATCACGCACTCTTTAAAATTTGTTGTTAATACGTTAATAAGAAAGTCCTGATAACGAGCCCCAGTTAATCTCTGTGGTAGCACGTATGACCCTATTAATCTATTACCAAGAACGCCAGCACATACGTTGATTGAGAATCGGTGCTGATGCCTTGTTTCTTCAACTGCATGGGAATTTCATCAGCCTACACATGCTGATTACGAAAATTCGTATCATCTCTGCTGAACGCCACTCATATCCGCAACCAGACTTTTGTTTTCAGTAAGTTATTCCATGCCAGAGGTGTCAACTACGGTATGATTACACCGAACAAAGAGAATTTTGCTCTGACTTAAAACAATGTGTCCCTTATGGACTGGTGTGCGCTGAATCCGAAAATGCATCTCTTTTCTTCGCATCACGTAAGGTTTGTAAGATTACTACGATTTCACTTTTCGATAAGCGCTCCCCCAGGAAACATCTGGCGCGGGTTGGGGGTATTAATCAAAACAAAAGCTAATGTATTTTATGCGTTTATAACTTATTTACGGTTTATTATGGTTGTTGGCTTGTTATGTTGTATTTCTAATAAATAAACAGATATTGTTCCCTTCTATTAAGTCAATTTCAGAACAGTTCAAAGTAAGGTCTACGCAATGAACAAACAAGGGTGTGGTTTTCAGTATTTAAAGGAAACGTTTACCAGTTTGAGTGAAGGAAAATTAAAAGAGAGCATTTTCATAGGTCAACAAATTCACAAAGTTATGGCTGACCCTTTGTTTGAGGAAAAACTTTCCGTTACAGAAAAAATGGCATGGCGCGCTTTCAAAGACGTTTACTCAAATTTCCTTGGAAATTCTAGGGCAGAGAACTACATAGAACTTGTTGTGGAAATCATGTTAAGTGCATACGACAAAATGGAGTGTAATATGTCTCTCAAAATACACTTTTTACATCCTCATTTGGATTTCTTTCCTCCTAACCTTGGAGCGGTAAGCGACGAGCATGGGGAAAGATTTCATCAAGAAATATCTGAAATGGAAAGGCGTTATAAAGGAAGATCATCATCCAGCATGCTTGCAGACTATTGTTGGTTCCTTGTAAAATACAGCCCCGGGTCTATTTAGAAACAGAAGTCATCCAGAAAATTATTTTAAACGTAAATTCAAATTCCGAGATTTTTCTCATTATATGCATGAACTATTTTTATTGTTGTCGTCTTTTAAACTATGTTACATCATTTTTGTAACCAGTACACATTTTTCAAGTATTATGAGGAATTTTGAATGCCTAGTGTGCTGTAATTTTATCAGTAGCAGCGAAAAATTAAAAACAAATAAGTATTGTCATAAAAAATTCAATTCATTTTCCCCGGAAAATGGTACGTGATGGGGCAATTTGGATTTTAAATTCAGATTTAGGGCACACATATTAGTAATATTCACCTATTTTTATTTCGGAGCAAGACAAAAAGTAAAAATTTGTTATTCAGTGTTATCTGCTAGTCTGCTGTATTGTAGGGTAGAGAAATGCACTGCCATAAATGGACGTCACATTGAACACCTCCTATGAACAAGTGTTCAGATCTCAGAAAGTATGTGTAGTAGGACCCATATTTATCAGACATTGTTTTCTTGTTTTGATGCATACTATCACCTCCTAAAATATTGAATACTTTTTTTAACACCCTGTATTCCGAAGTGAAAATATAGTGTTAAAAGTTGTGTAATCAAGATGTATAAATTAATCTGTTTACTATGTATTGTATATTTTTATACAGCTTAACTGATGAATTGTATATGCTGTAAATTGAATAGTGGTCTGTATAGCTCAACTGATGAATTGTTTATGCTTATAAATTGAATTAATCTACTTCTATAGATTAGCAGTATATTTAATCAAAACATTTCAATGTTTCCCATTACCGAGCAGACAGATGTTTATGTTTATCGCTTTTCTGCCAATTGAATTGATATACCGCTGCCATGTTTTTTATAAGTCTAATATAAACAATAGTGATTAACGCGGCGAGTATACTGAAACAAAACGCACTTTCTGGAGCTGTTACACACGTACTTCAGTCGTCATTTATGTCTCGCAACCACGGATTACCGACGGAAGGAATGCGAATCAAACAACGCGATAAGGAAGAACGGCGAGAGGAAAGGTCACGAGATAACTTGAATGATATTCGAGAGTACAGTTGGAAGAGAAATGACCAGTGTTGCCAATTCAGCGGTTTTCCCGCTAAATCTAGCTTTTTTGGATAACCGTCTCGCGGGTAAAATTATATTATCCCGCTTAGCGGGAATACTAGCGGTTTTTAATCTTTAAAGTTTCTGAAATGAAATTCATATTATCATTAAAAGCGGCCTTCATAATTATATTTAATTCGTTCAGTGTGTGTTTTGTGAAGTAATGGATGTGTTAAATTAGTGATAATTCCATATTATTATGTTACCGTTAAAACCTGAAATGCGTCAAAACCAGTTTCAACTAGTAAAAACTAGTTTAAGCAAATAAAGATAGATAGAAAGTGAGTTTTCGTATGATCTAGAATCAATGACAGGTTAGGTTTGGTTTGTTTAGGTTTTTGTTTGGTAAACTGATTTGTTGGATTTTGGGTTTTAACGGTAACACATATAATGCAATAAGAATTTAAATATGTGTGATAAAAGTGTTTAAAATTGCTTTATAGCGCCACATTGGGCATGATAAAAGTGTGCAATATTCGTTACATTGGCGGGCGGATGTCGTTACATTGGCGGGTGGATGCTCTACATTGACTATTATTATTATTATTATTATTATTATTATTATTATTATTATTATTATTATTATTATTGACTAATAAGTATACATTAAAATCTAGAGATATTTGTTACAAAATCGTGAGTTTTCGAAAGCTATCTGGCGGGATTATACGAACAACTGTTGGCAACACTGGAAATGACATCGAAAGAATCAGTTTTGCGTTGTGATAGTTACATTACGACTGTAGTTCGTTCCATTGCATGTGAATACGTGTCTTGTATCGCACGGTATTATTATTTCACTAGCCATCCCGTGCGCTCCGCTGCACCTGTTAGAAATAAATATAAAGTAATTACGTAATTAAAATAGGACGTTTGATCCAGGGAACATTCGTGTTTGTTAGAAGGATAAATCGTTTAATATGTTACTTAATTGAAATTGTATTTAAATAATTAAATTGCTATCATTTTGGTCCAGAGACCACTCATTTGGTGCAATGACAATTCCTTTAACATGTTTCTTATTTGTTATTACACGCAACTATAGTTTAATGAACATTGACATATAATTTAGTTTTATTGTGTATACTTTATATTACTTTATATTACTTGCTATATGGTTCCATTGAATTACGATAATAACTTAATTTTAACCCTTGTTTTCTACGTCTTCAGTAAATGGCGCTTGGCCCACTATGGTTCTGAAACCTTCAAATAATTTAAATAGTGATACAGCATAAACAGTGATATATAATTATATTTCTTTCTTTCGAAAATGTAAGAATTCACGATCTCCTATGTACCATTGCCATGGAATGAATAAATGTGTTTTTTCTTCCTACTCAAAAATTTTATATTTTGCACATGGGAATTACTGCAGGAACAACAACGCTACAATATGAGGCGGCGGTGAAAACGTATTGTATTATTATTTGAAAAGTCTATCAGACCTACCAAATTTTGCATGGAATAAAACTGATCGGAAATCATTTTTAAAGAAACTTTTGTTATGTAACATTTTTCACAAAAAAAAAAAAAAACAATAATAAGCGAGATATTTCGATTTAATTCAGGCCCCGTTAAATGAAGTATTTTGAATGCCATATAGCCCAAAATCTAAATTACAACGAACTTAACTTATATTTCAATTTTCATCGAAATCCTTTCAGCCATTATCGCGTGAAAAGGTAACAGACAGACAGACATACAAAGAAAAATTTCAAAAAAGCGATTTTCGGTCTCAGGATGAATAATTATACATGTTAACACCAATTATTTTTGAAAAGGGAAAATTACCAGAAAATTTTCGGCTACATATTTATTATTATATTATATTATATTATATTATATAAAAAGTGCGTTGATAACGGATGTACTCCGATAAGAAAGTTTTTAATTTGTTGTGGGGGCTCTTGAATCTCAGAAGCAACAACCTTTACAACAGCGCAACATAATCTGCTTGGCTCATTACCCAATTTTTTTGCATTGCATTTATTGCATATATAGTCTATTTTATGTATTTTAACACGATTCAATTGAGCATAGTTAAAATTTTAATTATAAAATAATGGATTGCTAAGCTAACGTACTATTACTGCATACTAAATCAATACACTCTCGTTGTTCATTAATTCTCTGAGATTAAAATGAGTGTGTACATAAATATTATTTTAAGAAATACAGAAAACGAATGTACAAAAAAAGCCTATCAAATTTTCTGATAGGAATAGTTTAATAGCTTTCGATTGTTGCTGTCCAAGGCCCCTTTTTCGATTGTTGTTGCCCAAGGCCCCTTTTAGACGAAGTCATTTGTTATTTCATTGCGCCGTCTTAGATGGCGTTATTTTAATTTTAAAACTCATTTATCTCATTAAATATCAGTCCTATGAAAATTTTGTAAAGAATAAAACTTATCGGAAATCATTTTTAAAGAAACTTTTGTTATGTAACATTTTTCAAAAAATCAATAATAAGCGAGATATTTCGATTTATTTAATTCAGGCCCCTTATAACCCCCTTTTAAATAAAGTATTTTGAATGCCATGTAGCCTAAAATCTAAGTTACAACGAACTTAATTTATATTCCAATTTTCATATAAATCGGTTCAGCCATTATCGCGTGAAAAGGTAACAAACATACAGACAGACATACAAACAAAACTTAAAAAAATGCGATTTTCGGTTTCAGGGTGGTTAATTATATATGTTAGGACCAATTATTTTTGGAAAATCGAAAATTACCAGAAAAATTTCGGCTACAGATTTATTTTTAGTATAGATTCGTAAACATATGTTGCGCGTTTAATTAGCTTCGAATTTTTCTCTTGCTACGTTATTTATTTCCACAACGATGTCCTCATTTGTTCATTTTCTTGGAAAAGACAGTACTTCCATCGGCTCGCACCTCTCCCCCCTCGGCGTGCCTACACGTCAAAACAGACAGCAACGCCACCATTGGTTCTCGGTAATCGTTTCTTGCGCGAGCTATACCTATGAATCACGTATCGGTCTGTGATGGCGATTTCTAGGAGCTGTGATTTTGGAACTATAGTCACAATCGGAACCAGCGACAAACCTATCACAGCCACAAAATCACAGATCTTCAAATCACACCCCATCACTAAAGCAAACATTAACTTAATCACAAAACAAACATTAACAGAAAGAAAGAAAGAAAGAAAGAAAGAAAAAAAGAAAGAAAGGAGTACAGAAGAAACTGACGTTAGTATAAGTAAATAGTAATACACACAAAACAACGAAATATGAGCAGAAACAAAATAAAGTATGAAATAAACATAAATATACAGATAACAAACACAGTAAGAAAGTACAAAGATGAAGTGTTTATGAAGTGTAGCCAATACAAAAGGTGTGAAGAAGAGAGAGAGAGAGAGAGAGAGAGAGAGAGAGAGAGAGAGAGAGAGAGAGAGAGATTAGGTAATAATGTATTCATTAAAATCTGAGTCCTCTAGGTTTGTTGACTAAAAACACCGACACTTTCGGGATAGTGAAAATACAGTAGTATTATGAATGATTATTCCTTGGTTTTGTTTTGCACTATTTCGTGTTGGCGTTCTTTGTTCGTGGCACGATTCCGTTTGTTATCTGCTACTGTCTGAACTGCAGGGTTCATTCCATTGAGATAACGGACGTTTAACAACTGCTCGTTAGCTACTTAGATAATGCGAACTGCGCCACATCACCTGGCCTTACGTACCGAGAACAAAGCAAGGCAAAGTGCGGACGGTACAAGTGGCTATGACTTACGAGGAAAATAACAACTATTACATTTTAATGTACTGGAATAGCGCAAATCCATCAACTCTTTCTATTTTGCTTGTTGCATTATATTTCCTTGTATCTACTTTCATATTATCGCGTTTTGTCTTCAACACTGCTGAAGACATTGGGATGAGTTTTTTATATTAAAATCAATTTCTACTTATTTCCAATCTTCCTTCCTTTCCTCTAAATTCTGCCCATCCTTCTCTTTACAGCTTACAGCAGTAAAATTTTTGGAAACATTCAACATTTTTTTTCCCCCTCCATTACTGTATGTTGTATAATAATGGAAATTGGTATATGTGATACACTGTCCTTCTGCTATATGAAAAAAAATATATATTTTTACGATTTAAAAAAATTATCTATTTATTTTATTATTTTTTTCAAATTCAAAATGGTGGCAGTTTACTGTGCAGTGATGAAGCGTTTCCCACATAACTCATAAACTTGTTAACATTTCATATTCTCTCTCTTTTATTTTATTGCTGAAACTCATGTTTACAATATCGTGCTCTTTCAACTACATTCCTTAATAAATATTTTTTTTATTTTGTGTTAGAAGAAAGTACTGGCATTTAACCATTTTTAAAATGAATTTATTTTTTATCAGACAATCTATCAAAGATAGAGAAGTGATCTTACATCATGTTGTAGATATGACATGCATAAATACACACAAAACATTTCATCACAGAATATTTGATAGTTTTTTAGTTTATATGGGAAACGCTTTATGACTGCACATTGAATTGAATTTCGAAAAAAAAAAAAAAAATGAAAATATATTTTTTTTAAATCGTAAAAATATTATTTCATATAGCGGAAGGACAGTGTTTTACATATACTAAATTTCATTATTGTACAAGATATAGTAATGGAGGAAAAAAAAAAAGTTGAATATTTACAAAATTTTACTGCTGTAAGCTATACCTAACTCCTTAATATGTTTTGAGATTACTTCTGTTTATGACGTCGTAATATAACAAATGAACTCATGATGATCAGGTTATCCTTTTAAAATACTTATGGCTTTTAAGGAACCCAGAGGTTCATTGCCGCCCTCACATAAACCCGCCATCGGTTCCTATCCTGAGCAACATTAATCCAGTCCCTACCATCATATCCCACCTCACTCAAATCCATTTTAATAATATGCTCCCATCTACGTCTCCGCCTCCCCAAAGGTCTTTCTCTCTCCGGTTTCCCAACTAACACTCTATATACATTTCTGGATTCGCCCATACGTGCTACATGCCCTGCCCTGCCCATCTCAAACGTCTGGGATTTAATGTTCCTAATTATATCAGGTGAAGAATACAATGCGTGCAGTTCTGCGTTGTGTAACTTTCTCCATTCTCCTGTAACTTCATCCCTCTTAGTCCCAAATATTTTCCTAAGAACCTTATTCTCAAAGACCCCTAAACCTCTGTTCCTTTCTCAAAGTGAGAGTCCAAGTTTCACAACCATACAGAACAATCGGTAATATAACTGTTTTATAAATTTTAACTTTCAGATTTTTTGACAGGAGACTGGATGACAAAAGCTTTTCAACAGAGATTGGCACCACGGCTCAGTCTCATGGTTTTTCACCACGAAGATTTGGGTTCAATCTCTGACAGATTCTGGAATGTTTTGTTCTTCGGTTTTATTTGGCAATAACCTCAAAGTGTTATCATTTTATCGTATCTAAGCACTTCTTGTAGATTAAATTTTAATAATACACTTTACAGTTCAAAATATTTCTCTCTATCTATATCTCTTATAATCTCTTTCCATCTTTCGACACTCCAAAATTGTTTACTAAAAATGCAATAAAGGATATTTTGTTGCCGGATCGAATGACCTTTCCACATTTATAATACAGCGTTAAGGAAAATATATACTTTATTACTGCAGTTAGGTTGTAATATAATGTGTGCTTAACGGTTACTAACCGCACTAAGTATCTAGTCTGAAAGTTATTCTGCTGCCTGCTTTCACATTTATCACCACAGAGTTCATGAGGTGTAACAAGAGGAAAGAAACAGCAAGACGAAAAATAATCGACGTTATGAATATGACATTTTGTCACAAGTTTTACTTCTATCAAAACAATGCAGTTCTCTATCGTTTTATCTACATTAATCTCACTAGAGGTTAGAAAATCAAAACTCGAGTGGAATTTGATTGACTATTACACGATTAGAAGAAAGTATATAAAGATTAGAAGAAATAAAGTAGGTCTACTCTTTTACAATAGAATATTAATTGATTTACTAAAATACTAAACTATCTTCAAATGTATTATTATACCATCTCATCATTAGAAATATTCCGCTAGATGGCAGTAGTGTGTTCTCTTGTTACCGGTTGTGCCAACTATGAAATCTTCAATGAACTCTATGGACGATTACTAGTCAAGAAGGCTTTGTTGAATCAGTTTCATTTTTATTAAAATAGTTATTCCACTTCAATATCAAAGTACATTAAATGAATGGGTTATTTATGAAAGGGCCTAAGTCTCTAATTTTGTGAAAATGAGTTTGTAATGTAATACTGCTCCTTGGGTGTAGATACATCGATTTAGATATGAAGAGGACTAAGTTTCACACTCTATAATGCATAGTAGAATTTATGATACAATTCGTATTTCAGCCTTAATTTCAAAATTTCGGCCAGTAAGCAGTTTTTCTTAAACTGCTAACAATTTAATATTCAAGATTTAGGCCCTTTCATAAATAACCCATTCAAATACTCTCTGATACGTGACTGTCCATAATAATAATAATAATAATAATAACAATAATAATAATAATAATAATAATAATAATAATAATAATGATTTATTTTAGCTGGCAGAGTTAAGGCAGTAAGGCCTTCTCTTCCACACAACCAGCAAAAGTGTATATACATATGCAAACTTACAAAGAATTCAACAATTTGATTTAGATGAGAGTTACATGTATACAAGAGTTATTTACGAATTAAACAACAAAATACTATGAACTATTAATTAAACACTGAAATAAACTGGGTAGCAGAATTAAACTAAAATACATAGAATGTTAATATATTTCAAATTATATTAGATAAAGAAAGAGATTATTATGAGACAATTTTGAAAATGCAGCACAATCAGGATGATGTCTAAAGAAAAAAAGCAACAATGTAGTGAATATTTTAAATCAGTATGATTGGATCTAATAAGGTTATCTTTTAGAAAGGTGTTTGTTGTCTTGCAGCCCCTAATACTTTGTGACAAGGAATTCATTGATGGATATTGTAAAAGATGAGGAATAACAAGATGTTCTATGAAGAGGTAATTTAGCGTGCCATAGATAAGTGATCTGGTATTTACGTCGTGGTTAGATCTCATACAGCAGAAGCTATAACATAACCTAAATAATATAAACAAGATAAATGATAAAAAAATTAAATAGGGATTATGAAATAAATATGAATCGTTTTAGAAGGTATAATTATTGAAAGTGCAATGTTGGCAAACAAAGAAACAAATGCTAGGGAAGTGATAAAAATTCTAGGGAGGTGATAAAAACAAACAGATTCTAGGGAGATGATAAAATTGTAGGATAAGCAGCCATGATTGGCTGAAACACGTTCCGTACCATTTTATTTGTCAAAAGCAGTATGACGAAGTAAAAGTATATTACTCAATGATCAAATGAATAAAATATTTTTTATGCTTCAAATGAACAAAATGTTACGAAAATTTCAACATCTGACGTCAGTTGCTTTGCAACGGCAATGATTTACGTCACACTATTCTGACTTGTTTAGCAATGGATTAACGTGAAACGTTTATGCCCGAACGTCAAATGAATAAAAAAGTTAATTTCAACATCTGACGTCAGTTGCTTAGCAACGGCAATGATTTATGTCACACTATTCTGACGTCACAAAACAAAAAAAAGTTCTTAAAAACTAGTAAGGACATTGTTAATGAGTTTATGTCGAAAACTTCCATCGAGAATGTTAGTTCTCCATAGCAGAAGTCAGATACAAAAATTATCTGCCCTTACGAAGTATAAGGATGTCAAAAAGTAACTTGGGATGTTGCACTAAGAAATAACGACGCATATTGGGTAAGAGTAATTGAGTTACCATGACGTCACGTGACATCCGAGATGATCTTGCTCACTGAACGCGCTTCGTCAGCTGAGTGAGTATTATCTACTCAGGGCGTGATAGTATGGGGATCCATTTATTTTGTCTAATGTGATGTTTAAAAGTTTTCGATTTTTATTTTTTTTTGTAAGTGAATAATTGAACCGAGATAATAAGATCCGAAAGAACTACTGGTCTGAATCAGTGGCGTAGACAGGGTGGAATCACCGGGCTGAAGCTGTGTCACCTTCTATTTTTGAAGATATATTTGAAAATTACATTCTACTTAAACCAAGAAGAAACAATCCATTATTGGCTTATTGGCTTTGCAATTATGACACTGAGAGAAAAATATTGTTTAGTTTTTCTCCGACAATGACTAATATTTAGAATAAAAAATACTTAATATTTCTGCTGATAGCTTGCTTTATATTTATAGATTATTTTCAAAGAAATTATGAAGGTACTGTTTTCAACACGATAACTAGATAAATAAAGTGCTGTCATTCTAATTTTCCAACAGCTCGTTCTCTCCGCTAATAACCTAGGGTGATATTCATAGACATTTCGTTAGCCCGCGCTACGAGCGTCCTAAACTAGCCCCGGTTATCGACTGATTACTTGTACAGGATTCATATCATATCATATCGCTAACACTGGTTTATGAATACGAAAAACGTTAGTTCGCAGATCATCCACCGGAAGCCCGCGCTAAGAATATCTATGAATACGGTTCTGGACTAAATTGCTACTCTCTCGCGTCCTAGTATTATCTCAGTTGCATACTAGATGGCGTTTGAGGCTATGAGCTCACCACCTGTCCTGCTCCCCTGTCAGCAAATAAATGTAACTATTTTACTTGTAGGTACTGAAACCTTCGTTAGAGGGTACATATGTTTCAACTCCGGAACTATGGGTTAAATCCCAGATCACATATATAACAGATTGCTCAACCCTATGTTAGAATCGGTAGCATTTTGAAGAGAACAACCGCCAGGATCGCCACCCGTCCCTCGTAAACGAACACGAGATGGCAGTACAGTCGCTAATGCAATTCAAGTTATGACGTGACTTCTTATGTAACAACTAGATGGCAGAATAGTAGGCCTAAACCTGACAAAAGTTGTTACCGTCAAAGCCTATAAGGCCGAGCAATCTGGGTATATATGATCTAGGGTTAAATGAAATTATAGGTCAAATTGCCACCAAGAGATGTTCCTAAAACTTGCCCCCTATCTTAAGTTCCTGGCTACGCCACTGTTCTGAATAATAATAGTCCAATAAATGAAGTACTACGTGTTGGGTACCATGAAGACAAGTACCGTATCTAAAGAGTGGCTGAAATGTATGGCGCAAATAATCCTAGAAATAATCTCTCAATTGAATGATACGGCACTTTAGTGCAATCGGAGGTATTTAATGTTGCAGATGTAGACCATCTTATCTATCGACATAATATGCTTACTGTAACTATTATCATTGTACTTTATGATAGCTTATCTCTCGTATATCTTTTACCTTGATGTTTACAATCCACAGATGTAGAATAATAAAAAACCTGAAGTAAGATTAAATAGCGTGATTTGATTAACTTTATTAAAATACAGTCATGCGTTTAAGAACAAAGTAAATGTTTAAAAATCCTCACCAAAAACCTAGCAATTGAAGTGAAAGGAGTTTAGCAGGGCAAGAACAAGAAGTCTGATAAGAGTGATAAGTATACTAAGAATATAATAATTTCCTAAAGACTTCCGTACCAAGATAAAAAGGAGACTTTATTTGCAAGACGAATAAGTAAATTAAATAATTCTAATTACAGAACGCATAATAGCCGTAACAGGATTTAAGCAGAGATTCGAAAGAAAGTGAAATATCTGACAGTGAAATAACCAGAAGTGAGAAGGAAGACTATACTAGATGCAAATCCAAGAGGTAAAAGGAGAATATAAAGACCAAAAAAGAAGATGATTGGCACGATGTACAAGAGGACCCTGAGAAAGTGGGCATCAGGAGATGGGGAATAAGAACTTTGGATCGAAGTGACTGGATGCTGTCATTAGAAAGGCAAACGCTTAACTGCAAGGGCCGTAACGCCAAGAATGATTATGATGAGAAGAAGAAAGACTTCGGATCAACTCCCACGTCACATGGACAGTAGCAAAACACGATAGTCTTCAGAACATCAGTATAATAACTTTAAAACTATAGAAAGACTGGGTGAAATACGAAGAAATATGAAATTTAACTGAAGACAACAATTAGCTATATGGTATAGCCTAAATCATGACGATAAAAACGTAAAATATAAAGCAATAACATGTAGTGGTAGTGGTGGTGGTGGTGGTGGTGGTGGTAGTAGTAGTAGAAGTAGTAGTGTAGTAGAAAAAGAAATACACTGATCATATAGTGTATATAGAAGAATATGGAGGTAGTGATGAAAAAATGTAGAAGAGTATGAAGCTGCATAATATGTAGAAGAGTATGAAAATGCAAAAGATGTAGACAAGTATGACGATGCAGCAGATGTAAAAGAGCATGAAGATACAGAAAAAATGTAGAAACTATAGAAGATTATAAAGTTACAGAAAAAAGATACAGAAAAGTATGGAGCTGCAAAAAATTTAGAAGAGAATAAAGATGTAGAAGAGCACGGAGATGCAAAGATGCAGAGGAGTATGAAGATGGAAAAGATGTACAAGAGTATGAAGATGCGGAAGATGTACAAGTGTATGAAGATGCAGAAGATGTACACGAATAGCAGATATAAAAGAGCATGAAGATGCATAAAAAAATGTAGACAATTTTTTAAAGTATGGTTTATTTAACAACGCTCGCAACTGTCGAGGTTATATCTACCGGCATGAGCTTGTCACATTTAAGCACACTTAAATGCCATCGACCTCGGCCGGGATCGAACCCGTAGCCTCGAGCACAGAAGACCAGCGCTATAACGACTACACTACCCAGGCCGACGAAAAAATGTAGAAGAGTATGAAACTGTAGAAGATGCAGAAGATTATGAAGGTATAAAAAAGATGCAGAAAAGTATGCAGCTATAGAAAATGTAGAAGCGTATGAAGATGTAGGAGAGAACGAAGATGCAAAGATGCAGAAGAGTATAAAGATAGAGAAGATGTACAAAAGTATGAAGAGGCGGAAGATGCACGAGGGTATGAAATTGCAGAAGATATACATGATGCAGAAGATGTAGAAGAGTATGAAGATGAAGAAAAATTTGTAGAAGAGCATGAAGCTGCAGAAGATGTAGAAAACCATGAAGATGCAAAAAAAAAAATATATATGTAGCAGAGTATGAAGCTGCAAAAGATATAGGAGACTGTGAAGATGCAGATGATTTAGAACAGTATGAATATATGGAAGAAGGTTTAGACGAATATGAAGATATAGTAGATTTAGAACAATACAGTATATGAAAGTGTAGAAGTACATGAAAACAAAGAAGAAAATGCAGGAGAATAACCTAAGAAGATATTCGAGCTGTAGAGGACTGTAATTACAGGATACAAAGATAAATAAGAATATGTACCTAGAAGAATACGAAAACATATAAAATGTAGAAAAATACGATGATGCAGAAGAAGGTATAGACGAATATAAAGATACAGCAGAAGGTGTAGAAGGAAACGAATATACGGAAAAGACGTTGAAGGACGCGAAGTTACAAAACAAGATGTAGAAGAATTCGAAGATTGAAAAAAATATGCAGAAGGGTGTGAAAATATGGAAGATGATGTAGAAGAATTCGAAGAAAAAACCTGTAGAAAAATATGTACGAAGATATTGAACATTTAGAAGAATATGATGTTAAGAAAGATGTAGAATGATTCGAAGATATAGCCTACTGCCTACAGTAGAAGATGTAGATGATGAAGATAAAGACGATGAAAAAAATTGTGTTAATTAAGATGATAATGTGATAATGGAGAAAATTAAATATATAGATGTCGAAGATCGATGACGACCATGACGAAGATTGTGAGGACGGTGGTGGTGGTGACGATGGGAACAAAAATGTTGGCAACGATGCATTTAATTAGCAAAATTCCTTTGCCGGTATTCACCTTTACATGAGCCTTTCAGAGCAAAAGCGGTGTAAGTCAAAATTGGGTAACGAGGTTTAAAGTAAAAATTCTGTAAAATACAGCGCAAGGTAGCAGTTAATATGCCCTTCGTGCTATCCACCGACTACTAATAGTTTAAATAAATTGAATATTAATGGCTACTTTGCGCTGTATTTACAGAATGTTTACTTTAATCCTCATTACTCATATTTGACTTACACCACTTCTCCTCTGAACAGCTCACATGACGAAATATTTTTCAATATTAGAAGATAATTCGAACGCTTTTAAGAACAACCCATCATCGAAGCTCATAGCAAAGCGGAAACGGAGTAAAATGTATGTTTAATGCAGACAGGTCTGAACCAACAAGGCATCACTTATGGTTGAAGAAACAGCAGTTAAAAATATTTAATCTTGCAAGCTTTTATCATCTGTTTTTAATGTAGGTGGCAGTCAACAATGACGAGAGATATCGTTGAGTAACCACAGATGCGGTTAAACAGATAACAACATCTCATCTTGTTTACCAAGCCTGTGTTGCTGAAATAACTTTCTAGCAGTTTCTACTTGTTTCATTCCGCTTCCAGAAAGCCAAGAAATTCTAATGCAGTTACTGAAAATATATTTCATTCATTTTAACCTCCGAACGGCCTTTTCTCAAGGTAGCGTTGTGATTTCCTGTTTGGAGTTCTATTCCCGAAACATTCCTAACAAATACTAGGACACAGAAATTATTAAAATTACGAAATAAAATAAAAATAAATAAACCAAGATGGTCTGAAAATAATGCCATTAAAATATATGTTTTCAAAACCAATGTTTTATATATATAACCTTGGCAAGGAAAACTATCTAGTTAAATTCAAGCACAATTTGAATAAAAAACACATCAGTGCAACAGATAGTTTTATGGAATTTGATGTGTTCCTTGACAGTAAATTTATCTTCATAAGTATTTACATTTTATTTATAATAACAATAACCATGCTATTGGAATCTTGGTTCTCATGATTCAAATTCAAATTTTTATTTACAATTTACATATGAATTGAATACATATGAATAGATACACAAATAATAATGGTGATGATATAAATAACAGTAACAATAATAAAATAATAATAATAATAATAATAATAATAATAATAATAATAAATAATCGTGACAGAAATGATACAAAGCTTGTAATACAAAATAATTCATTAATAATAATAATAATAATAATAATAATAATAATAATGATAATAATAATAATAATAGTGATAAAACAAAAATATTTACAATAATAAAATAAATACTAAGACGGATAAAATAAAATATAAAACCACTAGCGAGAGTTAACACAACTTAAATAAGCATATAATAACCGGAAAAAATGACGAACTCGAAAATCAACAGAAAAGTTCGTTGTATCGCAGACGACAGCAACCGCCGTATTGACATTGTGTTGTGCATTAATGGTAGTAGGGGGGAGCTGAAAGTCTACGTAACTGCCGTTCTCTTCGAATCTTCTCGTACGATCATGGGAAGTTAATGCTGCAAAAACAAAATGTCTACGAGTCAAACTGTTTATTATTACCAGGATAAATACAAATAATACTGAAATATATTAATCACGTTTCAGGTATAGATCTCCCCTTTTGTGCAAGAGGTATCTAATCAAAATATTTTATGAATGGCGGGGAAAATATAAATTTCAAGAACTTTATAGTGACAAGATACAGAGACAAGTACAAGGTTCATAACTTTTTTTTTCTATGCCTGATCTCTTAATTTAGTACTTTTCTTCGCATTAGTCAGAAAGTATCCGACGCATATTCATATTATTATGACATGCGTTGTTTTTCTTTTCTTTTTATAGGTTTTCACGGTGGAATGGAACAGAAATACACTTTTGGGTATTCCACCGTGTACCTCAACTTAACATTTCAAATATTTCGCGATACATACAGATTGTAGCCTAGCGTTCTTACTGTACACTTTTCCCACATTTCCATAGCAGTTATAGAAAATATTAATAATATCGCAGAGGGAAATATAGTACGCAGTGTGAAAGAGGCAATAATGAACTCGCCGTTTACAGTCTCGTGAATAATTACACACACAATAAAAATAACAAATAACTTTTCATTGGTTTATTTTAAGACGCTTTATCAACTGCGATCGTTATCTAGCATCTGAGTGAGATGAAGGCGAAATGAGTGCTAGTCTAGCGCCAAAAGCTACCCAGCTTTTGCTCTTATTGGGTTGAAAGAAAACCCCGTAAAAATCCCAACTAGGATTTGAACGTGGGTCCTCTCGTTTCATGGTCAGACATGCTAACCGTTACTCCACAGCGGAGGACTATAAGTAACTTATAATCACTATTGGTGCAAATAACATACCGACAGTTGATAACACAGAAAATAGCTGATAAACTGTCAAAGTTGTCTTGCCTAAACTCACGAACTAATTATTATTATTAATTGAACATAAGTTGCAACTTGCATTGCATGTAGTCTATGCACTGGAGCTTCCGCAGATAAGTGACGCAATGGGGATGGGGAACACGTGAGAACGTAATACTGTGGTTTAACGTAGGTGTAGATTCACGTGGATTTCAACTATTGTATAAGATAGTTATTAGAAGAAATCATTGATTTAGAGGTCGAAAATCGTGTCATGCCAAATATAAACTAAAAAAAAAAAAACGAAAGAAAAAGATAAGAGTTTTTAAAATGGCAAGGAGTTTTTGTCCGCCCAAAATTCGTTCGCCAAAATTTCTACTAGCCCAAAAATTCGCAAATCGCCTGAAGTAAAAATTTACATACATATTTAATTATTTATTTTACATATGAGTAGATATTTTCATTGGTAGCCTACATTTGTAACTTTCTAACTCCCAAATTTTTTATTTATTTAACTAGGTAGCTAGTGTGTACAAATTAAAATTATAAAACAAAAATGTTTCTAGCCACTACCGCAAGAGCCAGGCTAGTGTACGGCGTGGTCTTAGTCAATAATATAACACAAAATTTACAAGGACAGTTTACTAAATACAATAACTAACTTAATTCAAACCAATAAATAACACACAAAAAAAAAAAAAAAAAAAAAGAGAGAGAAAAAGAGAGAGAAAAAGAGAGAGAGAAAAAAAGACATTTAATATAAATTGACAATCAGACAGAAGTCTGATATTCAATAAAAACATGAATATAGTCGACAGAAATAAAACATAAAAAAAATGCACACATTTGTTAATATTATATATCATGAATAATTTTATAAATTTCCTTTTTAAAAGCTTCAATTTTAAAATATTTCAAATTAGGAAAATGATTTGTAATTTTATTATAAAGTCTTGGGCCGAAACTAGCACCATGTTTAAGAAGCTACACTTGTATGACATTTAGGCTCAATTAATGGGAAAGTAGACTTTTGTCTTCGAGTACGATATTCATGTCGATTAGATTTATGTTTTATTTGATTTCTGTGGTAGTAAGTTAGTAAACTATATTTATAAATTTCTTCAATAGTTAATAATTTAAAATCTGTATAAATTAAATTTGTTGGGTAATCCATATTTTTGGTTAGGCAAATTTTTATTAAACTTCTGTGTAATAAAATTAATGGATTAAGTACAGATGATGCTACTCCACCCCAATTTATTATACCATATTGTATTAATGATTGTACTAAAGCTAAAAATATTATTCTCAATGCCTCCGTAGTGATAAAATTTCGAAGTATTATGAATTTATAAATTGTCTTTCTCATACTTGTGACTTTTCGTCCAATCTGGCAACCCTGGACCTAGCATCAAAAGCAATCACAATGCGAGTGGTTGGCACGGAGCATGACACACTATTACTTGGACGTTTGTAGAGAAATCTTTCCAGTTTTCCACTGGTTTGCAGTGGTGGGCGTAACTCAGAATTATTCCGGTCGTGTTTGTAAACGCGTGGAGACGGAGCGAGTGTCCTGCATAACCCTGAGATATCAGCTGCTCTCAGGCTGATGCGTTGTTGTTGACATTCGTGCTGCCCACACAAAGCGGTACAGTCACCTTCAAATTCGTACTTTGTAATGAAGTTTCTTCTCGAATTACAGAGAATAGACACTGTAAAATGACATAGACTATCACATGAGAAAGAAATGAAGTACAGTAGCATACAAATAGCAACGAAAAGAAATAATACGAGAATGAAGTAAGAAACCAATAACATAAGAAAGAATGAAGCAAGGAACAAAGATATAACGGGAGGAAGAATGAAGCAAGAAAGAAACAAATAACACAACAAAGAAAAGGGATAACAAACAAATAACATGGGAAAGAAATGCAATAAGAAACAAGCAACATGACAAAGATTTGAAGTAAGGAAGAAAAAACGTGACAAAGAAATAACACGAGAAAGAAATTAAATAAGGAAGAAACAAATAACATGTGAAGGAAATGAAATAAGAAACAAGCAACATGGAAAAGAAATGCAGTGAAAACAATTGATATGAGGAACAAAATTAAGAGAAAAATAATATGACAAAGAAATGAAGTAATAAAGACATATGATAAGAAAGAATGAAGTAGGAAACAAATGACATGGAAAAAATATTAAGTAAGAAACAATCAATTAGCATGGGAAAGAAATTAATTACGATGCAAATAAATAAAATGAGAAATATATGAAGTAAGACACAATCAACTAGCATGGAAAGAAATGAAATAAGAAAGAAACAAATGACATGAGGAAATAAATGAAGACGTAAGAAACAATCAACTAGCATGGAAAAGAAATGCAGTAAATAAATAACGTGAGGAAAAATGAAGTGAGAGACAATCAACTAGCATGGAAAAGAAATAAAGTAAGAAACAATCAACTATCACGGGAAAGAAATTAATTACGAAACAAATGAATAAAATGAGAAATATATGAAGCAAGAAACAATCAACTAGCACGGAAAGAAATGAAGTAAGAAAGAAACAAATGACATGAGGAAATAAATGAAGACGTAAGAAACAATCAACTAGCATGGAAAAGAAATGCAGTAAATAAATAACGTGAGGAAAAATGAAGTGAGAGACAATCAACTAGCATGGAAAAGAAATGAAGTAAGAAACAATCAACTATCACGGAAAAGAAATTAATTACGAAACAAATGAATAAAATGAGAAATATATGAAGTAAGAAACAATCAACTAGCATGGATAGAAATGAAGTAAGAAAGAAACAAATGGCACGAGGAAATAAATGAAGACGTAAGAAACAATCAACTAGCATGGAAAAGAAATGCAGTAAATAAATAACGCGAGGAAAAATGAAGTGAGAGACAATCAACTAGCATGGAAAAGAAATAAAGTAAGAAACAATCAACTATCACGGGAAAGAAATTAATTACGAAACAAATGAATAAAATGAGAAATATATGAAGTAAGAAACAATCAACTAGCACGGAAAGAAATGAAGTAAGAAAGAAACAAATGACATGAGGAAATAAATAACGTGAGGAAAAATGAAGTGAGAGACAATCAACTAGCATGGAAAAGAAATAAAGTAAGAAACAATCAACTATCACGGGAAAGAAATTAATTACGAAACAAATAAATAAAATGAGAAATATATGAAGTAAGAAACAATCAACTAGCATGGAAAGAAATGAAGTAAGAAAGAAACAAATGACATGAGGAAATAAATGAAGAAAGAAACAATCAACTAGCATGGAAAAGAAATGCAGTAAATAAATAACGTGAGGAAAAATGAAGTGAGAGACAATCAACTAGCATGGAAAAGAAATGAAGTAAGAAACGATCAACTATCACGGGAAAGAAATTAATTACGAAACAAATAAATAAAATGAGAAATATATGAAGCAAGAAACAATCAACTAGCATGGAAAAGAAATGAAGTAAGAAACAATCAACTATCACGGGAAAGAAATTAATTACGAAACAAATAAATAAAATGAGAAATACATGAAGCAAGAAACAATCAACTAGCATGGAAAAGAAATGAAGTAATAAACAATCAACTATCACGGGAAAGAAATTAATTACGAAACAAATAAATAAAATGAGAAATACATGAAGCAAGAAACAATCAACTAGCATGGAAAAGAAATGAAGTAAGAAACAATCAACTATCACGGGAAAGAAATTAATTACGAAACAAATAAATAAAATGAGAAATACATGAAGCAAGAAACAATCAACTAGCATGGAAAAGAAATGAAGTAAGAAACAATCAACTATCACGGGAAAGAAATTAATTAGGAAACAAATAAATAAAATGAGAAATATATGAAGCAAGAAACAATCAACTAGCATGGAAAAGAAATGAAGTAAGAAACAATCAACTATCACGGGAAAGAAATTAATTACGAAACAAATAAATAAAATGAGAAATACATGAAGCAAGAAACAATCAACTATCATGGAAAGAAATTAAGTAAGAAAGAAACAAATGACATGGGGAAATAAATGAAGTAAGAAACAATCAACTAGCATGGAAAACAAATGCAGTAAATAAATAACGTGAGGAAAAATGAAGTGAGAGACAATCAACTAGCATGGAAAAGAAATGAAGTAAGAAACAATCAACTATCACGGGAAAGAAATTAATTACGAAACAAATGAATAAAATGAGAAATATATGAAGCAAGAAACAATCAACTAGCATGGAAAAGAAATGAAGTAAGAAACAATCAACTATCACGGGAAAGAAATTAATTACGAAACAAATAAATAAAATGAGAAATACATGAAGCAAGAAACAATCAACTAGCATGGAAAAGAAATGAAGTAAGAAACAATCAACTATCACGGGAAAGAAATTAATTACGAAACAAATAAATAAAATGAGAAATATATGAAGCAAGAAAGAATCAACTAGCATGGGAAAGAAATAAATTAAGAAACAAACAAAATGAGAAATAAATGAAATATGAAAGAAATGAAGTGAGAAAGAAACAACGTGAGAAAAATGAAGTAAAAAAGGAACAAACAACGTGATAAAGGAACGAAGTGAAGAACAAACAAATAATGAAGAAATAACTTGAAGAAATGAAGTAAGAAACAAATAATGTGAGAAAGAAATGCAGTAAGACACAAACAAATAACATGAGAGTGTAACGAAGAAACAAATAACGTGGGAAAGGTGTGAAATAAGAAACAAACAAATAACACGAGGAAAAAAAAAATGTAGTAAGAAAGTAGAAAGTAGCATTGGAATCGAAGTGAAAAAATGAGAAACGAAATACAGTGAAAAAGCAGATAAATGTAGCAACATAAGGTGAGAAAGGGAAGAAGGTCATCTTTCTCAAGACGAAATAAAAGAGAGAAAAGACAACACAAAAAAAGAGACAGAGAACTGAAAAGGTGCTACAAAATGAGGAAAGGAAATAAGAAAGAGAGAAATTCGGAAGAAAGCAACAGAGAATAAATTGAGAAAGGGACAAAGAAATAAGACAGAATGAAAAATACATATATAAATAAAAAAGTAAGTAAAGGCACGTATGACTATGACAATCAGTTACTGTTCAAGATATGCAATATTTTGTATCGAACACGCCGAGACACTATCGTCTGTCTGATAGACTCTATCAGCACCAGTGTTGCCAACTAGACGGAAATTCCGTCAAAACGGAATTTCAACGTAGCGGACGGGAAAAAACTGCTTTTGATGGGTGACGGATTTTCTGGCGGAAATTACAATTTACATCATCTTTTGATTTTTTAACTGGTGTCATTTTTAATTAATTAATTTTTGGGGGAGCATAGACCAACCCAGCACATCAACTGCACAGATGATGTGGATGAATAAGTATTTTAATCAAGATTGATAAGTTGTGTTAAAATTTTCTTTTTACTTTTATATAGATATATTGAGTGGGTCTTATTATTTTTAATTTTGACGTATTCTGACGGATTTCCAGGTATTAGTCTGACGAGAATACAAGTCAGATCAGCACGTCTTACGTTCCTCGTCTTCCACAGAACGCGACGGATTGAGGGGTTATTTTATGCAGCTGCAGTGCCGACTATCGGCTGGAACGGTGAATGGAAGGTCACCACTCAAGTCAATGCAATGTCTGCCTTTATTTATACTTTATAAGTATCATCTATTACACAATTACTCGTATATGGACTTCATAATAAATTAAGAATAACGAATGTGTTCTATATAAAATAGCTAATATAAACCTATTTATGCGACTATAACGGTTAACTTAATTAGAATTAGATTCAAGACAAAATAAAAGTTCATTTGAGTTCTTCTAATGCACATAAATGATGACAAGCAGACAACCCATCACAGGGCCTCCTGTATTTCGCATACAATGCACAATTACAGCTATTCTTTCTCTATCCGGTTTCGACAACAAAAGTGAAGGCTTATTTATGATTGCTACTCGCATGTGACATGGCGTTCACGAAATAAAATATAGCGGAACCTGCCGAAACTGCCACTTTCATCAGCAGTCACTTCGATAAACAGATTTTTTTTTTTTTCGTGAAACCGACTTCGTTTCCCAACGACCAGACAAACTTTCACTACTTCAAATTATAGAAACTATCAAAATTCTTCCAAAGGGATTTCACTGGATCTGAAGTGATTATGTTAGTACTACTGATTACGGGACCTCGATGATTTATGCCATGAACATTTTCCACTTCTGCTTCTTCTTTTTGAGGCGCTACCAGATATTTTTTGTCCTGTGTGTTTTGGCCTTTCTGTGAACCTAAATTAGACTCTTTCACATGGCGATCTCCATAACCATGCAGTCAACACGATGTAGTGTCATAACAGAGACGTTATAGGACAAGTACAAGACTAAGAGCAAACACTGAAAATAAAAATAAATCTCCGCCCATACCGGGAATCGAATCATGGACCGTTTGGTTAGAAAGAGCATGCGCTATCCACTGGACTATATCAGTGGACTATCTCAACATCAGGATATTTATTTTATTTCGAATAAATTTTATTCAGCTTCCTCCAACTGAAGGCTGCCTAGAAGACAAAGCTTACCAAAAAATTGTTGTTATAATGAAAAAAAAAAAGAAAACAATGGAGAAGAAAAAGAATAAGAAATAGCACAATTAGAAATAATTGGAAAAGACTAAACAAAAACATCATTAATTCCAGAAGAAACATAGAATTTCCTAGTATCTATGACCCGTATACAGAATGACCCGTAAGTAATGTCATTAATTTCAGGGGGTTATTCATTGAGATATTTCAAACAAAAAAGTTTAATACAATTTTGTTCGTTTTTGCTTCCTTTTCGAGATAAAAATTATTTTTGTAACATTTCATAGCGTGTTTTGGGAAAATCATTGACTGAATTTGACAATATGCTCAGTCAGTTGAGAGAGTAGTGTATTATGACAATAAATGGTTGGAAGAATTTTAGTTTTGTTCTTTAAATGTGTAGAGATTCGATCCGAACAAATATAGCATTGTAAAATTCCTTTGCAAAACGAAAAGTTATATTTGTTCGAATCAAATTTCTTGTCATTTAAAAGACAAAACTAAAATTCTTTCAATCATTTACTATCATAAGGTAAAATTTATCGGCACACTTGTAAAAAGTTTATATCTTACAAACTTACCCCAAAAATCGGGAGAAAAGACTTTTATTGATAAAAACGTCGGGGCAGGTTTTTCAAGGCTAAAAAACGGGACAATTCCGATTAATCGGGACGTATGGTCAACCTACTCATGCACTAAGAAAAGGTTTTGAGTAGAGATGGGTAAAAATAGCTGGAACAGTTTTTTTGGAACTGTTTCAGTACGAAACAGTTTCGTGAAATAACCTGTTCCAACTGTTCCAAAGAGTGTTACACTGCTCCAGTGATCACTTCAACGTTCCACGTGGTTCCAAGAGAAAACAGTTCAATTTCTAAACAGTTTCCCTCCTCTGCAAAGACCACGTGTAGCGCTATCATCAACCTCCAATCGAAAGTAGAAATAATATAGATTTTCCACAAGGCCTTCGTGCAACAGTATGTAGTACCGCGCAATTTATTTGTACGAATCAAATTCCCGAATAAATCCGATATTAATAATTATCAACCGCCCATTGATGGAGAATATGTTTATGGTGTACTGACATGGTGTTATCAGTATCGGATAATGTCTTATCGTTATTAAACTCTCGTAGGGTTATCTGCGTTATTTTCACTAAAATCGATTCATTTTTAATGTAATTATTTTCTGTACTCTTTAACAATAACCTACGAAAAATGACTGACTTTCATCATCATAATACACTGAACAGCTGATCTAAGACGATTCAAGGGCTTTGAAACATGTTCCTGAAACAGATGAGTTGAAACAATTGGAACACTTGGCACTGACGTTGTAAACATAATCTTATGAAACTGTTATTTTAGAAAGAACAGTTTATTCCATCTCTAGTTTTGAGCACTGAGCAGTGACATGGCTCGCGAATGTGAGGGGCCTCGGCCCTTCCTTGAGCCCCTGTATGCCGCATGTATGGTGTTCGGTCGGAAGGGTCGCCTTTCTCTTTCCTTGAAACGTGACCTCGTTCCCCCCTACACAAAATACAGTTTTCTGTGTGCGCTTACTTGGTCCCATATTTAACTAGAGTACTGAGGAAGATGTGGAAAACTGCGCTAATTTGTAATTTCAATTCCGGCTCAGATATCGAAGGCCAGACCTCCGGAGAAAAGGATAGTGCCAGCCATAATATTTAAATCCTGTCCAAATTCAACGTCGCAAATTTCCAGCGCAATAATTAATAATAAATCCCTATTAGAAACAACAACAACCAAATTTCTTGGCTTAAAAATCGATAATGTGTTAAATTGGAAAAATCATACTAAAGAAATTACCCCCAAATTAAATTCAGCTTGTTTTGCTATTAGATCTATGCAAAAGACAGTAAATATCAATACCTTAAAACAATATACTTTGCATACTTGCACTCGGTAATGAGTTTTGGAATAATATTCTGGGGAAATTCCACAGATAGTAACAATATATTTCTATTACAAAAAGAGTAATTAGAATAATAGTAGGTGCCAAATCTAGGGAATCGTGTAGGACTATTTTCAAAAAACTACAAAAAATGCCCGTGGCTTGTCAGTATACCTTTTCATTAATAGTCTTCCTCGTATGTAATCGTGAAAACTTTGTAACTAATTCAACAGTTCATAGCATAAATACACTCAAAAAAATGACTTTCATACTCCATCGGCAAGTCTATCGTGCTATCAAAAAGGAGTGCGTTATATGGCAGTAAAATTTTTAATAGCCTCCTATCGATATAAAAATTAAACTCAAAACATAAAATTATTTAGGGCCAAATTAAAGAAGTACCTAATTTCTCACACCTTCTATTCTGTAGGTGAATTCACGACATTCAATAACACTTCATGAAACTGATACTAAAACTTTGTGTTGTACTAGTAGACTATATGTAAATCTCGTCTGTATATATTTCATCTAGACTGTGACTATAAATTAAGATTTTATAATAATATTAAGTTTTTTGACTTGTTCCATATTCTAGCCGTAAGCATGTATGAATACCATGGAATGTTAATAAATACAATACAATACAATATAATACAACGACGTAAAATACAATTAAATTTAGAACGTTTTCACGTTACATCCCATGTTTCAAGCGAGTAGAAATCGATAATGAACATACCTGTACAGTACTGTATGTTCATTCGTTGTCTTAGGAATGCGTCCCTGACAAGTGAATAGGTTTCCATGATTATCAGATCCAAACATCATTGAAAAGTCTTACTTTGATAGACATTATGCTATACTGAAAGCGTTTAAATGTGTAATCAACTAGCTGTATGTCTCGGGCTGCATTGACAGTGTTACTATAAATTATCTTTCCGATTACAAACTTGAATAACTATAGTTAGGAGACACTTAGAAACATGATATTGGTATCAATGGAAAGAGAAACTCAAATATATTTTGTGCGTATTTGCTTGGTTTCCGCACAAAACCAATCCGCGGTAAGTCTAAAATTCCACATTCAGTATTCCCAACCTAACACACATAACAATTTCCCTCTTCTTACCGCTTAAGTGACAAGTGCTTTAGGCTTCTAACATATTATTTTTAGAGACGTTCAATATAGTAATAATTATAAATTGGAAACTTACCACTGCAATTTCACCTAAATTGCACTGTTAATTATTGTTTTTAAATATTTGCAAAAATTAAGTAAACTCTACAACTCCACTAAAGTTACTGCATTCGATTAAGGAAGCCGTGAAAAAATCAACAACATTCCAGATGCCGATGTTATTAGTGCAATATGTTATATAAATAATATTGTTAGAATATTAAAATGAAAAATAAATCATTACATAACCTTACCGTTTGTTTTAAGTTCGCATTTATGGACTGGGGGAAAAAAAAGACAGACGTATATCACGGCCTGCTGGAGTATAGTAAACACAGAAAACATTTTAAAGCAACACTGTTGAAGATAGATATTTTTGTTTTCCAAATTTGCCGTCATTGAACAGAAACCAAGATGGAGATTTCATTGCAACTAATTAGAAATTCGTCTTTCAGGTATGTAATAAACGATCTTCGCACAAAATAATGTACGATACACGAGCGGTATGTTTTCTTTCAATTCTCGGAAATTAAAAAAGCTCAACTACGTTTCGCTTTTTCAAACTTTTCCTCGAACATGAAAACTTCAACATACCGCTCTTGTAACGCATATTACTATTGTTATCCATTCGGTTAAATCACATGTGCTACTCTTAAATCAGCAAAACTTAGAAAACATGAAATTAGTATCAACAGAAACTCCAACAATTTTTAAAAATTTCACTGGAAAAGATGAAACAGAAAGAGAAACATTTGGTTCACAACCGTAAGTAAGTCACATGTGCTCAACGTGAGCTCCTTGTGTCACACGACACACATCAAATCTGTAGTCAATTTCCTGCCATACACGTTGTAGCATTGGATCATCCACCAGTGCAATGGCCTCTGTGATGCGGACACGAAGATCCTCAATGGTAGGTGGTAATGGTGGCTGATACACTTGTTGTTTTATAAAACCCCGCAGAAAAAAATCACAAGGAGTGAGGTCGGGGGAACGTGGAGGCCAATGCAAGCATTCTAAATCTTCACGGAAAGCACGTCCAATCCATCACCTTGGAAGTCGTGTATTCAGTTCGTTTCTGACATCTAAGTGGTAATGGGGTGGTGCCCCATCCTGCTGAAAAATGAGACTTTCGATGTCCTGTTCCAGTTGTGGAAGAAGCCATAACTGTAACATGTCTAGGTACGAATTACCTATGACTGTCGCCTCGACAAAAAAGAAAGGGCCATACACCTTTTCACGGCTAATAGCACAGACTGGGATGTGAAAATCTAGCACACAAAATGCCCTCCTGTCTTCGTTTGCAGCCATTTTCTATTATATCGTCTCCTAGCAACGAAATTAATAAATATGCGACAGGTTCACCAACATAAACATATTTGAGTTTCTCTTTCCATTGTTTCTAAGTGTCTCCTAATGATAGTTATTAAAGTTTGTAATCGGAAAGATCATTTATAGTAACATTGTAAATTAAAGCCACGAGTAGAGGGCGGATTTCGTTCAAATGCCATTAGTTTTCTTTTAACTTTAAAACGATATTCTTTAGTACGGCAATTTATTTTATTTTATAACAAAATACTGTACATATTACATTTTTTTTGCACTTTTTGCAGGAAATGGTAGCAGATCTAGAAAAACACGGACTAACAAACAAACATAAAATGGCCGCTAAAACTGATCACTTCCAAATTCAGGGAATGGCCTGGGAGGGATTCCCCCCACCAGAGATTTCAAACTTTCTTAAAACTAAAAGTATATATTAATATAAAATAAATTCTGTTATGCACATTGGTTGCATTTCGATCGTACTCTGGTGTATTTTTAAATTGAGTGGAATGCATTTAAAATGACATCGAAGCTCTTCAAAAATAGGTGGGGTATGCCTATTCATATCAGTACTTTTTAAAAACTTTACAAAAAGCTACTGGAAAAACTAATTTGTCTAATCGGCGCGTAATTGCTACTTGTCGGCTTACAAATACTACAATGTAGGCAGTTTATGTAACAAGGATATGCTACTTAATACCGAATTTAACGCCTATGAATCCATCACATCTCCGATTTCATTTTCAAGTAGTGCAAGAAAGGCATATCATTGACTGTGGGTGTATTATATCTTCAAGTAATGTGACGTTGCCACTTTTCATAGATAATTCTGTGTGTTTTACAAAGACTAAAATAAGAGAAAACGAAGTGACAACCCTGTGAGGGCAAGGTCACTGCACGGGTCTGCCCTAAGCTTTATGTCAAGCAAAACACTTACTTACTTACTGGCTTTTAAGGAACCCGGAGGTTCATTGCCGCCCTCACATAAGCCCGCCATTGGTCCCTATCCTGAGCAAGATTAATCCATCCTCTATCATCATATCCCACCTCCCTCAAATCCATTTTAATATTATCTTCCCATCTACATCTCGGCCTCCCTAAAGGTCTTTTTCCCTCCGGCCTCCCAACTAACACTCTATATGCATTTCTGGATTCGCCCATACGTGCTACATGCCCTGCCCATCTCAAACGTCTGAATTTAATGTTCCTAATTATGTCAGGTGAAGAATACAATGCGTGCAGTTCTGTGTTGTGTAACTTTCTCCATTCTCCTGTAACTTCATCTCTCTTAGCCCCAGATATTTTCCTGAAAACCTTATTCTCAAAAACGCTTAACCTATGTTCCTCTCTCAACGTGAGAGTCCAAGTTTCACAACCATAAAGAACAACCGGTAATATAATTGTTTTATAAATTCTAACTTTCAGATTTTTTGACAGAAGACTGGATGATAAAAGCTTCTCAACCGAATAATAACAGGCATTTCCCATATTTATTCTGTGTTTAATTTACTCCCGAGTATCATTTATATTTGTTACTGTTGCTCCAAGATATTTGAACTTCTCCACCTCTGCGAAAGATAAATTTCCAATTTTTATATTGCCATTTCGCACAATATTCCCGTCACGAGACATAATCATATACTTTGTCTTTTCAGGATTTACTTCCAAACCTATTTCTTTACTTGCTTCCAGTAAAATCCTCGTGTTTTCCCTAATCATTTGTGGCAGAGCCTTCTTTAGTTACAAGCCGGGGCATGGGTAGGTTTGGCAACGCAGAGTGGAGGCGGGAGATTTCAGAGTGATATTGTGTTTGCTCATTGCTTTCGTTATACGTAACGCGTATTTTTTCAATATTACTTCATGCACAAAGGTAAGATCAAGATTCAGAGTAGTGATGTAAATTATTACAGGTTCGAAAATAGCGTTTTATTGCAATCAATTAGCTATACTTCAGAATACGGCGTAAGTAGGCTACTTACATACAAAGGCTGCCACTTAAAATAATTAGAAAAAAACATGTTTTTATTGATAGTACGAAGGTAAATAAATAAATAAAAAAGATATTCCTTGCACCGAAAATAATAAAATCAATAATGTAATAAAGACGTAAGTTCCTACGCAGTATTCTTAAGTTGCATTCAGTTAACAAATTTGTGGCTAGCAAATTGACAATGTTTTGCGACTTAATGGTGTTTCATCTGTGAAAGGTTTAGGATATATTTTAATATTATCTTATGCGATTATCTATCGTGTTTTTCTACAAATATTTCAGATGCCTAGAAAGTGCTGTGTGCCTATGTGTCGTAGCAACTACAATACCAAAACAGATGGTTATGTCACTACATTTAGATTTCCTGTTGATCCTGAACAAAGGCAGAAGTGGGTTAGAAATATAAAAAGAGGTAATTGGGAACCTCAGAAAGATTCTGTAGTATGCATAAAACATTTTTCAAATGACAGTTTTTCTAAAGGTGATAGATACATTGTGTGATTCCAAAGGAAATGTTCTTTTTGTACCTCCTAAGCCCAATGAGCTTCTTTCGGATAAATAAAATAATGTCGTACTTTCGCAATACCCTATTCCAATCAATTAACCATTATGTGGCTAGTAAATTGACAATGTTTTGCCGCTTAATGTTGTTTCACCTCTGACATGAAAGGTGTAGGATATCATATGCATTTAAATTTCATGTGATTATGTCGTGCTTTTCTATAAATATTTCAGATGTCCAGGAAGCCAGTTTTAGTTTGAACCTGGCCAGTCACCATAACAATACTTTTATCCTAAATTATTTGTTATAAACTTTTTGAAATATAATTTTAAATAAATATAACTACAGAAAACAAGCTAAGAATGTGAATTATGCAAATAGGCCTAAAATAAAATGTAAACAGAAGAAACTATTGACATTCCTATTATAATAAAAGTATAAGGATGTAAATACAGTTAAGCCAAGTAAAACAATCTATGAAAAAATGAAAACACATCCCTTCAACATAATACGTAACAAAACGCAACATTATCTATTAAGTACATGTATGTATCAATTAGCGTAAACTCAGTGGACTTTAAATCCTGTAAATACGAAACCAACAAAGTGATTATATGCACGTACAAATTATAGATAGTTCTGACGTATAGCAGGCATTCCGAATCTTCAACAAAACTGCAACATTTATGGGATCACAAAACAGCTGTTTACAATGACTTTGAAAACCAACGGCGTAACTTTATTGATATAGCAGGCGAGACCCAACAATTTGACTAGAATTCTGATACACACAAACCACAATAAGAATATAAAAATGTGGTTATACAATATTTAATATTTAAAAGAATAGTCAATTACTTTGTCATCCATAACCGTAAAAATTCCCAAAGACTGCAACCATTTTATTTTCATTTATTGTCTTGTTTTTTATCACCAACACGCATTTAGTTTATAATACATCAACAATTAACGTTTGGTACGACCGCAAACATAATTCTATCGACACACACTTATATTGTAACATAAATTTACATTGAAAATCGGCATTAGCACAAACACGTGTACTGTACGGTCAGCCTCCGGGTGACAGATAATTACAGTGTTGCCGACGTATGGCCCCGGCTTGTAACTAAAGAAGGCTCTGTTTGTGGATTTTCTCCTAACATATTCACGTCATCCGCATAGACAAGCAGCTGATGTAACCCGTTCAATTCCAAACCCTCTCTGTTATCCTGGATTTTCCTAATGGCATACTCTAGAGCAAAGTTAAAAAGTAAAGGTGATAGTGCATCTCCTTGCTTTAGCCCACAGTGAATTGGAAATGCATCTGACAGAAATTGACCTATACGAACTCTGCTGTACGTTTCACCGAGACACATTTTAATTAATCGAACTAGTTTCTTGTGTCAAGCAAACACTAATGATATTATAACAAAGACAGAATTGTTTATTGTAAGCGAGTGTTTTTTTTAAACATAGCACTTACTACACCCCATTTCAGTTTGGTTGATAGGCTTTCCCCTCTACTCACACTCTCTACCATCAGTGAAGGGGAAGCTGCTACTGTCCATCTTATTAACGTTCGACTAATTGACTTTCAACACAGTGACAAAATTTTATTATTGAAAATGTTTACCGTTAATCTATATTTCGAAAGCCTATACTATGCGTTAATATTTCATTTTATTGCTATTTATATCAACTGGCACATTAGAAAGCTACTGAGAACAGAAGATAAAAATGTTTTCTTCACCACTAGTTGCTACCAGCGAATAGGGATTATAAAGAATGGACACTGAGCGAATTTTCCTGTGTTTTGTTTCTCTGTGCGCCAGCGGTTAGTTCCACTTTCAAGCGCTAGAGGTTAGTGTAATCGAGCATACGCTAAGATAATAATTGAGAATAGAGTTGAGGCACAGGATCCAAACATCGCCTACCTTATTGCATAATCCAGTAACGCTTTGCTTCAAATAAATTCAAGTTAACAGGTTTTCCTTATTTCTCATTGACAAACTAGTTGTAATAATAATATTTTATATTTCAGATATAATACATTATATTATAAAATAATATAATACATTATAAAATTAAGCATCGAATTCGTTTAATATTTGTATAATAATATAATATAGGTATATGGTTTTACTTCTTGTAAGAGTTTTGTTTTTCCATTTTCAGCGCTATCAAATCATTACATATTTTAATTGTTTTTTGGGTCAACGTCTCAACTCTCATTATAAAGGAACTCTAGAGTCTAGACATTACAGTCTACTATTTTATGGATCCAATTTATTTTATTTGAGTACATAATGTACCTAGATGTATTAATTGTATGTGTTATATTTCCGCTGTGTCGACTGCTAGCTGGTGTGATGTCAGCGCCAACTCTAGGGAGAAAGCAGAATCTCACGCTTTAGCTGGCTTGTATGTATGTATTTATTTACACTGCAAGTGGGCAAGCACCCGGTGCCAGTGGTATATACAATATTAACAATACACAATAAAATTTACAATACACAATACAACTTTACAACACATATACAGTTTTATACACAATACAATTTAACACAATAATAAAACATAAATAAAATACCTAATTTTACAATACAACCTACATAATGTTTCAATAGTCTTTCACTTTACTCTCATCTCATTCCCTGTAGTGGCACTATGACGCATTTCACTGACACTTTAGCACACACTTCACTGACACTCTGTAACACATTTCACTGACACTATAGAACACATTTCATTGACGCTATAAATTATCACTGATCGGAACTGTTCACTGCACTGTAAAACCATAACTTCACTGACTCACCTCGCTTCACTGATACAACAGTTCAAATAAGTCAAATAATTACATCCTTATGCATACTTATAAACAGAACTACATTTAAACTAAACATTTCTAGTCTAAGGCCCTCTTACACGCTATTTTTAAATAATTTACAATTCAAATCAAGGAAGTAAACTCGTCAGGCTAGATAAATACATGTCACCTTAAAAAATTAAATGTTGAATGTCACCTTAATTTTAATTTGCACTTTATACACAACTTTTTAAATTATTCTTGAATCTCCTTAAGGAAGGACAGCCCTCAAAGACCGCTGCAGGTAGGTCATTCCAATCATTTATAGTTCTATTTAAAAATGAGAATTTACCTACATCCGTTTTCTGTTTCCTACATTTGATTTTAAAATCATGATCGTCCCTACCATAGTACGTTGGCTTTTCTAACCGAGCCGTTATGTCTACCCATGCTTTCTGACCTAGATGTGCTTGAAGGTCATTGAAATCAGTCCGGCTACATCAAAGGTACCGACGCGAAGGGTCCATTCTTTATAATCCCTATTCGCTGTTGCTACTCTACAGCATACACAACGTAACAGTCTGCACTGCGTCACTGCCCCCTGACATAATACAAACTAACATTTCTTAATTTAATTTATTATTAGTTGGAAATATTGTAAGAACGACACTAAAATATACACAAGCATGTAATTGTCAAACTTGTGTCACTGTATTTTATATCCACTTAAGTACTTTATTTAATATTGTATTTTTCTTGTGTGTACAACTTGGGGGGTGCAGGTATAGGAGATAACAGCTACCGTTCTCCTACTGACGGACTCTGGGAAAGTAGAAGGGGAAAGAAATTCCTTCGCATCCTCTCAACTTGTATGAAATTGAAATGTCGTTTATACCTAATTTAACTACAGTATACCTAACCTAAAAGTGCTATAAATAGTGCATAATATATGACTCAAAGAACACAATATTCTGTAGAAGGTGGTAACATTCCTAAACAAAATTTTCTTGCTCTAAGAATTGCCAGCTTTATGAAATAATCTGGAATTTCGTATGCAAGATTACAATATTTATCAAGCTCTCAAAAAAGAAATTCGATAATGTAAAACAGAGCATGTAACAAGCTAGCTAAAACTGGTTTCATAAAACCTGATGTGCTAAACCAGTTTTTCCACCGTTGGAGCTACTTCATGCATCAAATATTGCAAACTTTAAGGTTAGATATACATGCGAAATAAATCCTTGTTTTTAGTATGTGTTTTACTTCCTGCTTGTCTAACATCTTTCACGTAAAACGTTTTTGTAGAAATAATTTCAGTAATACTCCATGTTACATAGTCTTCCCTCACGAGATTTCAGCAACAATGAGTTTTTATATTGATGCAGCAAAGAGAACTTACTCTGATGTACGAACAGTTATGAAATTTTCTTGTAACATTGCGGTTCATCTGCAAAAAAAGTAACATATTTCCAGCTACATAGAGGGTTCAAATTTGAGCCTGACTTCCATTATTTTATTTTTGAAAGTTACTCAACACACTAAAAATTCAAGTCTTGATTCCTTTTCAAAATATTCCCGAAATGTATCGTTACACGTCTGCATCGACCAAAGAGATATTTTATTCCTTCTTGAAATAGCATCTTTAGTTGGTTTGGCAACCTAGGCGGATCCAGGACAGTCTAAGATGAGCTTTAACTTCCCACTCCCCTCGAACCGATGACAATTTTATCACAGTCTACTATATACAGTCGCGAAGCTTGAGGTGATTTTTTGCAAATCTCGTGATAAAGCGCTCCAAGCGGTTAGCAACTAAAAACAATAGACTGTCCACGGTCGACTTTTGACTGTGTCGTATTTCCATCGAGTGCTAGCTCGTTGCGTATTTCACATTGATGCTTGTGAAATGTTCGTTATTGGTTGTAATGAAAATGTTAATGGCTAAAATACAATAATTGGAATGATAATATTTTACTAGAGACGTGAAAAATTAAGTTTGTTTTAATGAAATTTATTGATCACGTTTTATTTTCAATTCTGGTGGGATTATTATTGCTTAGGCCTAGGCACTTTTTTTTTCAAAGGATATGTTTTTAATTATAGCTGTTAATTTTGTTGTTATTTTTATTTGTTACTTTACTAGAGACGTAGAAAAAGTCTGTTACAATAAAATTTATTGATCACGTTTTATTTCCAATTCTGGTGTGATTATTATTGCCAGAGCCTTCTTCCACTCTGTTAACTACGTAAGCCTACACTATAAGTACCGGTACACGTAAGTTAATCCATTAATTCATATTTCCATTATTATTGTTGTAAAGGGAGATGGAAATTAATATTTATTGGTTTCATAGTTAATTATCGCTATAATCTTGAATGAGTGAAGCGATTATAGTAAATTTCAGTTCGTTTTGCACAAACAAAAATAATATTAACCTATTTCTTGCAGGTATCTTCGAGTTTATGGTGGAATTTAATATATTTCATTAAAATAATACATAGACCAAATAGAAATGATGGGGAAGAAATTGAAATACAAACTGCTGAGCCATTTATACCCGAACCCACGCTTTCAGAAGTCGAAATTGCGATAGAAAATCTGAAAAAGTACAAGTCTCCAGGTATCGATAAAATTCCAGCAGAATTAATACAAGAGGGTGGAAGTGCATTATATAGCGAAATTTATAAACTTGTACTTGCTATTTGGGAAAAGGAAATTGTACCAGAACAATGGAAGGAGTCCATAATTGTACCTATTTTTAAAAAGGGGGACAAAACCAACTGTGGTAACTTTCGAGGAATATCACTTTTGTTGACGTCGTACAAAATTTTGTCCAATATTCTTTTGAGAAGATTAACTCCGTGCGTAGATGAAATTATTGGGGATCATCAGTGCGGTTTTCGGCGTAATAGATCGACTATTGATCAGATTTTTTGTATTCGACAGATAATGGAGAAAAAATGGGAGTATAAGGGTACAGTGCATCAGTTATTCATAGATTCAAAAAGGCATATGACTCGGTTAAGAGGAAGTATTATATGATATTCTTATTGAATTTGGTATTCCCAAGAAACTAGTTCGATTAATTAAAATGTGTCTCAGTGAAACATACAGCAGAGTCCGTATAGGTCAGTTTCTGATGCTTTTCCAATTCACTGCGGGCTAAAGCAGGGAGATGCACTATCACCTTTACTTTTTAACTTCGCTCTAGAATATGCCATTAGGAAAGTTCAGGATAACAGGCAGGGTTTGGAATTGAACGGGTTACATCAGCTTCTTGTCTATGCGGATGACGTGAATATGTTAGGAGAAAATACACAAACGATTAGGAAAACACGGAAATTTTACTTGAAGCAAGTAAAGCGATCGGTTTGGAAAATCCCGAAAAGACAAAGTATATGATTATGTCTCGTGACCAGAATATTGTACGAAATGGAAATATAAAAATTGGAGACTTATCCTTCGAAGAGGTGGAAAAATTCAAATATCTTGGAGCAACAGTAACAAATATAAATGACACTCGAGAGGAAATTAAACGCAGAATAAATATGAGAAATGCGTGTTATTACTCGGTTGAGAAGCTCTTATCATCCAGTCTGCTGTCCAAAAATCTGAAAGTTAGAATTTATAAAACAGTTATATTACCGGTTCTTCTGTATGGTTGTGAAACTTGGACTCTCACTCTAAGAGAGGAACATAGGTTAAGGGTGTTTGAGAATAAGGTGCTTAGGAAAATATTTGGGGCTAAGCGGGATGAAGGTACAGGAGAATGGAGAAAGTTACACAACACAGAACTGCACGCATTGTATTCTTCACCTGACATAATTAGGATCATTAAATCCAGACGTTTGAGATGGGCAGGGCATGTAGCACGTATGGGCGAATCCAGAAATGCATAGAGAGTGTTAGTTGGGAGACCGGAGGGGAAAAATACCTTTAGGGAGGCCGAGACGTAGATGGGAGGATAATATTAAAATGGATTTGAGGGAGGTGGGGTATGATGATAGAGACTGGATTAATCTTGCACAGGATAGGGACCGATGGCGGGCTTATGTGAGGGCGGCAATGAACCTTCGGGTTCCTTAAAAGCCATTTGTAAGTAAGTAAGTAAGTAAAATAATACATTAACTTTATGCATTTAATATTTCAATAATAGAAGGAAGGTGTTAATTTTTCCAAAAGAACACGACAACGAAAGTGTAACATATTTTGTCGTCTGCTAGGAGAGAGATATGCGGTGATGAGGCGATAGTAGCGATCCTAGTGGTAAGCAACTATCCATGTTTGCATTTTTACTACATAATGAGCTTCGCGACTGTATATAGTAAACTTCATCAACTCTTTCAACTCTTAAGAAAACATTTAAAACCACGGACCAAAAAAAAAAAAAAAACTGAAACATTAACCTCAACCTATAATAAAATTCTCTTTCCCTTTAATAGTAACAGTATAACTACAGATTTTATTGTTATATTTAAGTTTACGGAGTTATTCTACTTTGATGAAATTGAACCCATAAATTTTATTTCTGCCTTACATACGTACGTTACCAATGCGTTTGTTAAGGTAAGGGTACACACCTTGAATAGTAACTAGTGGACTCGTCCTAGTAGGACTGGCAAGTAGCGACAATAGTATGAAAAAAACTCCCCTTTAGGAAATCCTGGATCCTATCTGTTTGGCAACCATTTCCGCATTTTTATCACCAGATCATTCGTTACCAATGCTTTGCCTGCTAAATTTCTTTTCAGCGGTCCAGACTGTCACTATCAACACTGAAAATTCAGACGATTTAAATTTCAACTAATCAAGATTGGCCGGCAGACCACCAAACTTCAACGAAACAACTATCTGAAAATCTACATAAAAGAATTTAAATTAATCACAGAAAAGTCATATAAAACTGAAATGTAATATTGTATAAACTATATTTTTTGTTTTAAAAAAGTCTAAGATCTTTGGGGAGGGATATCCTTGAATCCGGGGAGGGGGGAGAATTCCCCCCCCCTGAGGCAACACCCTGAATTCATCACTGAACACAACTCTTTCCTTGCGTCACTTAAAGACCGTCAGCACATTCAAAGTAGGGTCGTAGTGCTGCTACGAAGATGGTAGATTCATATCGAAATATCTCCAACACTCAGACGAATTTGTAATATCTGGGACATCCGGTATAAGCTTTTGTGGTGGAATAAAGGAGCAACTGAAACTGGGCGAGTTGCTGGACACGTGTGGAGTGCGTTGATCCCATCTATCTGGCTGCAGTGAAGCACCTATAAATACATGCGGCCATGTGCACTGCACCTCAAACAGGCACATGCGACTCTACGTCATGAGACGCATAAAAACAACTTGCGACTTGGTCATCGTGTTGGGAAACTTCGTAGTGCTGAATTTGTAAAACGTTTTCAAAACGTATCTACTTACTTCGATTAATTTTTTTCATTAATATTGTAACACTGTGGTTCATCTGCGAAAAAAAAACGGAACATATTTCGAGCTACAGAGCTACATAGAGGGTTCAAATTTGATCCTGACTTCCATTATTTTATTTTTGAAAGTTACTCAACACACTACAAAATTCAAGTCTTGATGTTTTAAACACAGAATAAATATGGGAAATGCGTGTTATTATTCGGTTGAGAAGCTTTTATCATCCAGTCTGCTGTCAAAAAATCTTAAAGTGAGAATTTATAAAACAGTTATATTACTGGTTGTTCTTTATGGTTGTGAAACTTGGACTCTCACTCTGAGAGAGGAACATAGGTTAAGGGTGTTTGAGAATAAGGTGCTTAGGACAATATTTGGGGCTAAGAGGGATGAAGTTACAGGAGAATGGAGAAAGTTACACAACGCAGAACTGCACGCATTGTATTCTTCACCTGACATAATTAGGAACATTAAATCCAGACGTTTGAGATGGGCAGGGCATGTAGCACGTATGGGCGAATCCAGAAATGCATATTGAGTGTTAGTTGGGAGACCGGAGGGAAAAAGACCTTTGGGGAGGCCGAGACGTAGATGGGAGGATAATATTAAAATGGATTTGAGGGAGGTGGGATATGATGATAGAGACTGGATTAATCTTGCACAGGATAGGGACCAATGGCGGGCTTATGTGAGGGCGGCAATGAACCTTCGGGTTCCTTAAAAGCCATTTGTAAGTAGGTAAGTAAGTAAGTAATGTTTTATTTATAATAAACGTTTACTCGTTAATATAGACGGTAGATTTTCGCAATCACGATAAATGCGAAATGTATCAAAATACTATCAAAATAAGTAATTTTATATTTAAAAGCATGTTAGGTACATTACTGTAGTTTTTTAATCCGTGATGAAATACTAAGTGAGTACAAAATGCGAAATGTAATGCAGGCCCAGGTATGTGTTTCTGTGAAATAAGAACGAAGTTACATTTCATGAGATATGTTTGTGTTTTTGTAAAAATAAATCAGGATCTCTCTAAAGGTTCCGTCACATACAGGTTCTTAAATTTTTTCAAATAGTTTGGTCACCCCTCCATGTTAGCTTTCACAGTATGAACAACAGACCTACCTGATACACTCTTTGTTAATCTGTACTGTTATCTCAAATTTTCAACTAATCTTTCTGGTGCTGGTGGTAGACCGCCAAATTACTCTTCAAGGAACGACCACTCATATAAATTAAGGGAAAGAAGACAGAGGACGGACACTGGAAAGTTTTCTTTTCTCAATCGTACTATCGGGGACTGGAATGCTTTACCTGCAGACTTACTAAAGGCTTTACCAACAACCAAAAACGTATTTAAAAATAGGCTTAAGGACTTTACTAATAGACGATAATTATACACAGTATGTAAAGGATGTAAATGATATTTTGTTATTGAAGTGTTGTATCAGTGAAGAATTATGTTGTGTCAGTGAAGTGTGTTGTGTCAGTGAAGTGTGTTGTGTCAGTGAAACGTGTTCCTGTCAGGGAAGCTTTATAGTTTATAGTGGCAGTGCAAAGTATTTGAACAGTGAAATGTTTTTGAAGTGTTAGTGAAATCAGGATAGAATCAGTGAAATGTGTCGTAGTTCCAGTACAGTGAGTGAGTTGACAGCGAAATGAGTGTAATGTGGAAAGGTACTTGTGCAGATATGAACATGTCATACTCGTGGGTTTTAGTTCGAACTTAGATTTAAGATAGAAATTAGATTTATTTTAAATGTTATTTTAAGTGATCGTGCTTCATTTAATTTAGGATATTCCCTATTATTATTATTATTATTATTATTATTATTATTATTATTATTATTATTATTATTATTATTATTATTATTATTATTATAAATTATTGTTAGTATTAATTATTTGTATTAATTATTGGTATTATTATTAAGTGTATTTTTAATTAACAAGTTTATTATTGTCATTATTGAGTGTAATTAGTTACCACTGCCACCGGGTATATACCCATTGCAGTGTGAATAAATACATACATACAATATTGGCTGCCTATGCGCAGGGTTGCTATAAACTTTGGAATTGAAACGGGAACATAATTAAAACATCCGGTAATTGTGCAAAATTTGATTTTTATTGGAATTAAAATAATTTTCCAAAGAAGTTAACACAATATTGCTTGCTTCTTTTTTCATAATCATACTATTCATATTTCTCACATTTACTTACAACCTGCATGACGGATGGATATCTTTGTACATACATGTAAAATTCAGAAAATGTCATGTTCAAATTGTAGTGGCATTGCAATATGCTTTCTATATTGTGTATGCTTAAACGATTTCTTTCGTCAGTCCATTGTGCTGCCATCAGAGAAAATTTGCGTTCAAGATTTGCATTGTGAGCAGGCACAGCGAAAGTATGCTGACAGATTTTCATTAATTCTGAATACTGTTCTGTATGACTTACAGTCTCAAAAAATTTAAGGGGAGAGGATGGTATTTTTAAAACTTTGTTCCTATTTGGTGTAAAATATTAATTTTTTGTATGTAGAGAGCTCATAGCTGTGGCAACTCAACCAAATAAAAATATTTTGAAAAAAAAATATTTGGGGGCCCAAATTTGAAAAAAATATACCCAATGCAGGATTGTACTAAAACCGATATATCTAAACCGTTTTTAAAGATAGATTCAAAGAGTTTTTTGCAATGTATTTGCAAAAGCATGTTATACAAACTGCCTGTAACAGAATTTTGATATTAGTCCCTACATTTGTAAAATAAACAATTAAAATTTAATAACAATTTTCTGATTTCCTTTCTTGCAAACAAACGGACGTGTTTTTAAAATCAAATCAATGAACAAAATTCTGTTACAGAGAAAAGTTTCCTAATAGTCTAAAGAATGTGTTCTAAATTTCATGCATGTATCTTTAATAGTTCAGAAATTATATCCATTTTTGTCTGGCAATGTAGCAAAAAATGAAGTTACTGGAAACCGATAAAAGCGGGCGTGTGATTTAAAAATCTAGCGCAGGAAGTTTAAAAATGACGTCTCAACATCCGATAAGGGTACAAATACCCACAAAACGTTATGCAATGCATTCCACACATATCAAAGGGTATTTTAAAGAAAAACTTTTTTTTTTTGAAAATTTAATTTACCGGAAACAACAATAAAAGTGGGCCAGTGATTTAAAAATCCATTACGCAGGAAGTTTAAAAATGGCGACTCAACATCCGATAAGGGCACAAATGCCCAAAAAATGTTATGCTATGCATTCCACACATATCACAGGGTATTTTAAAGATTTTTTTTTTGAAAATTTACTCATTTTTCACCAAAAAATACCACCCTCTCCCCTTAACCCGCTTGTCTTGAATTTTTCCGCTTTCCCATTCATGAACACCCAAGTTTGTTCTCACAAAGTTTTTCAAGCAAAGAAACTGTTCAAACACTTCCGATTCTGAAAGCTGCACTTTTTGTTTTTAAGTTAATGTCTCTTCTATATCACTATTATTATTATTATTGTTATTATTATTATCATTATTATTATAACTATTTCTTACCAGTGTTTATTATTGTCACACTAACATTAGTTATCCAATTTTCATCATTTACTTTCATGTTGTTTTATGATCTAGATATTAATGTGATAACTATGTAAGCAAATGTATTTAATTAGAATTAGAGTCTGGCTGGGCGGAAGAGAAGGCCTACTGGCCTTAGCTCTGCGAGATTAAATAAATAAATTATTATTATTATTATTATTTAAATTTTCAACAAGTTCGGCTAAATCACACAATAGATATATTGTAGTAACCTTAAAATACACAGAAGCTGTAAACCAACTCAAAATCGGAACATCTGACAGTCCCGAACGAATTTTTCGGGGCACCGGGACAGTGGACACAAAAGCGGTGACAATCCCGGAAAACCGGGACGTATGGCAACCCTATCTATGCGACCTCTTTACACCCAGTGCTCACTCAAACAAGTTGTATGCGGTAGCGAATGATTGCAATTGAGTAATAAGATGGAACCAGATAAGATCACACCGTATTTTTGGCATACATTTTAACGTTCATAGTTTTACTGTATTTTTTTAAATGTTCCTTTACTTATTTATTATTTTCAATAAATTTAACTGGAAAGTCTAGCAAATGTAGCTACATTGATGACATTCAATTTCTACTACCAAAATTTCCATAAAAACGTTCCATCCCAAAACGCTAAAAATGCTAAATTATAACGTGCTATAAAATACTAAATAGGGCCTATGATTTTTAAAGTGTAAAATTTTAAATTTTAAGTCTGTAGAATCTGCCTGTATTTCCCTGTACTGTTCCCTTCTTTACCTATTCCCGTTTGTCGTATTTTCACAGTTCGTTTTTGGTGATACTACATTCGTCGGGTTTCTTTAATTTCTCTGTTATTTGTTTTACAACATTAATTGATAAGTGTCACTACTTTATTCCCTCTTTCTAATTCTTATCGCCAGCCCACTTGTCTCTGTTCTCTATCTTCTTCTCCATTTTCTTCCCATCTTCCTTTCTTTTCTGGTTTCTCATTTTTTGTACTCTTAGTATAGGGTTGGGAAGTTTATGCATTTGCGCATTTATTTGTTTAAAGATTATTATTAATATAGCCTGTACCTAATTATACGTGTTAATCACTGCATATCTAGTCCTTTAGGTACCTTGGACAATATCTGAACACAAAGTTTATGAACTGCAATTCATTCCTTATTTTAGACTAGCCGTACCCGTGCGCTCCGCTGCACCCGTTAGAAATAAATATAAAGTAATTACATAATTAAAATAGGACATTTGATCCAGGGAACATTCATGTTTGATAGAAGGATAAATCGTTTAATATGTTACTTAATTTAAATTGCATCCAAATAATTAAAATGCGATCATTTTGGTCCAGAGACCACTCATTGGTTCAATGGCAATTCCTTTAACATGTTTCTAATTTTTATTACATGCAACTATAGTTTAATGAACATTGACATCATTTAGATTTAATGTGTATACTTTAATTTACTTGTTATAGGTTTCCATTGAATTATGGTAATAACTTAATTTTAACCCTTGTTTTCTACGTATTCAGTAAACGGCGTTTGGCCCACTATGGTTCTGAACCTTTCAAATAACTTAAATTATATTATATAATATTACATTACATATATTATATTATATTATATTATATTATATTATATTATATTATATTATATTATACTATATTATATCAGAAGTTACTGTAATAACATTATAGCATTATGTCCATCTAGAGAAACTACACTTTCCAATGGTGAAATAATAGGTAATTATACAAATCGGTTAATTTAGCTTCCGATATTACTTCATACAAACACAGAAACATTCTCTGTAGGCTATCTTTCATAGCTTTCGATTGTTGCTGTCCAAGGCCCCTTATAGACGAAGTCATTTGTTTTTTATTTCATTATACGGCCTTAGATGGCAGTTATTTTAATTTTAAAACTCATTTATCTCATTAAATATCAGTCCTATAAAAATTTTCAAGGAATAAAACTTATCGCAAATTATTTTTAAAGAAACTTTTGTTACGTAACATTTTTCACAAAAATCAATAATAAGCGAGATATTTTGATTTATTTAATTCAGGCCCCCTTATAACCCCCCTTTTAAATAATGTATTTTGAATGCCATATAGCCTAAAATCTAAGTTACAACGAACATAATTTATATTCCAATTTTCATCGAAATCGGTTCAGCCATTATCGCGTGAAAAGGTAACAAACATACAGACAGACAAAAATTTCAAAAAAGCGATTTTCGGTTTCAGGATGGTTAATTATATATGTTAGGACCAATTATTTTTGGAAAATCGAAAATTACCAGAAAAATTTCGGCTACAGATTTATTATTAGTATAGATGTGAAGTCAATGACAATTTCTGAACAAGAAATGTAAGTTTGTACAGATACAAAGCTACGTTTTACGAATTTTTAGTGCATGTTTCTGGACATACTTTGCACAATTTAAGGTCATGATTGCATGCATGTTAAAGGAATTTTTTTAGCATGAACTTTCTAATCCTATACATTACTTATAAATCCATTATCATTGTTTATTATTTCTGTGATACCGGTATCCATTAATAATTTTATTTATTTATTTCCTCTCTCCCACTTTTGGCTATCTTCTTTGCAATCTTCCTTCAACCTATTTCGCTTTTGTTTCCTCCTCTTTCGCCTACCCCCGTTCCTTCACACTACTTCTTGGCATATCTTCATCTTAACATTAACTCGTCACCAGACCGTATCTCCCATTTAATGTCTGATACTTGTTGCCATGCAACCCACACGCATTTGTTTCTGCAACACAGATTTCCATTATGGTTTCTGAACACGACTTACAATTCCGCTGTTTTTTCTATGGGATGTGTAAATTTATGGCACATTTGTGGCCCTGAAAGGTGGTAAATAATAATTACAGCACCTTGCCACACACGTGTGCAGGACGGTTACACTTTTAAAACAAACGAACACAGTCATCAGTCAACACTTCAGCTTATTACGAGTTTATGAGTAACGGAGTAATTGTATGATGACGTCACTGTGAACTACGTGAAATACTCTGTGAATAAAATTTTTTATGCTCGACCATGCCGAAATGTAGTAATTATACACCTGGTAGCAGTCCTTTAATGCATGTCATTAAAGTACACATATTCATTAAAGTTCAGGTTTTCGATTATTCTCGGATATGCAAACGAAAGACAACGAGGGAAATGTCACGGAGGCTGGAAATCCAATACTGTCGCAGAAGGTTATGTTCTGTTACTATAATAATTAGCGTTATTGTAAATAATATTCAAATAAATTCAATTTGTCATCTCGTTTTTCAATTCTAAATCAATTTCCAGGGTATATCAAAATTAGTTCATGTTATTCTCTAAATTATATCAAGGCCAATGACATTATTGTTCCTCGGAAAAAATCAATACTTTCGAGTCTGCGCACATCTCACAATTCACGAGCTATGCACAAGGCCACTTCCGATCTTCAGTCAGATGCGAATAAAATGAATACTTGTGAATAATTTCAAGTTATAAATATGGTCGAGCATAAAAAGTCGTATAAACTTGCCTATAATGATAATTAAGACGCTCGTATGAAAATTATGAAACTCGCTTGCGCTCGTTTCATAATCAAATATACTCGCGTCTTAATTACTATCATTATAGGCTCGTTGCATAATGTACTATTAGAAACTTTAGTATTGAAGGTAACGGTTAAGAAAAAAAAATAATTCCTGAAGGAATAAGTAAAAGATCATAGACTATGTTGTTGATGTAGGTCTTTAAAACATTCCAGTAAAAGAATCATGCAGATATTAATTAATTAATTGTATATTTTATTATGTAAATGCTTTGCAGTTGTAAAAAAATTAAGCAAATTTCATATTATTTTCACAGGTAATAATTATTAGCTATTTAATATTCTGAATAGTGTTTTATAAAGTGTAATGTATGTATATTAAGCATGAAAAGTTTTGTTCATTTAGCTTTTATAGTAGCTGAGATATAAAGAAAATACATTTCACTAAATTTTTGCAGGCCAATGGTGTACCTCCCTCCTTAATAAGCTGCTTGTACAGGAGTGGCAAAAAAAAAAAAAAACCGGACCGATCCTTGTAGCTGATTTCAGAGCCTTGTTCACTCCAGAGCACGATAGACTGGTAGCTAAGACTTTCGTGGTTCGAATCCTGCCTGGGAAGGAAACTTTTTTTTTGTTCCTTATTCAAATTTATTTCCAATACTTTTCGATAATAAAAACGGCCTACTGATATACTCAAAGATTCTAAACACATTATATGACCACAGATTATATATATGGCTATTGTATATGTATTTAATTATTACACGGAATCCGATTTGGAAGTTAATACCACAGTTTAGTATTTAAGTACACTATGTTAAATTAACAATTTCTGCATTTACACACTCCGCATATGTTAATCATCCCCATTTATGTATGAATAAAAATGTTTGATTTCGGTATATTTACCAAAATAAGGCGCACCCCAAAATCGAAGATATTGTGAATGGGGGGGGGGGGAACATGTTGGGAAACGTTTTAGTTTATCCAAGCTTTATATTCAGTCTTCTGTTACCAGTTATCACAGTATAATGATCATTCTAGCTAGCGCTTCAAATAGTTTTTACTGGTGTGGTATTTCTGGTGATTTGTCCTATACCAACAATATTTCTTTATTAAACCGACTTGTTCAAATATTCCAAAATTTGAAGTGTGATATAAAATATATTAGGCAATAGCAGTTCCATATATATGCAAATATATACAAAATATTGAGAATGCTGGAATTTTTATGCGAATACAAGGCTAACCCAATTTTAAGCAGTGAATAATTGGATGACCGGTGCGTCTTATATTCGGACATATACGGCAAATTAAATTAAGTTTAATATTTCGTTACGTTTTCATACTTACTATACATATTCCCAGTCTGAGTGGAACAGAAAGGCTCTTATCGCTTGCGTGACACAACGCTCTTTGATGACGTCACCGTATTAACAGAAAGTGTGACCAGATTTCTCGAATGTCAAACGCATAAACGTTTCACATAAAAAAGCTCCAGTAGATGACGTAATGCTCGGCAAATTCTTGCATTGGGTGTTCTCCTGGTTGGTAGATAGTACTTGACATTTTTTGGATTTGAGTCACTAGAGCCATTACGCGTTGTTTTTTTCCGCCTGCTATTATTCCAAGGCCAGGCGTCTTTTCAAGCTGTAGCTTTGCGCAATACAGCTGTAGTATTCTCAGCTACACAAAGCATTGCATCAGCTTTATTAGCCTCTGTATGAAACTTTCCGTATTGTGCCGGCTGAGAACATGAGAACAGTGTGCAGCAACTTGCACTTAAAATATAGAGAAAAGTATTGTGAGCTTGGGGAAGGAAGTTCAGATTTGTGGTTTTCATAAAAATTCAAGTTTTTAGCATTACTCCATACTGAGTAAAGGCTCATTCACAATGAAAATTAAACATCGTAAGCGTTAACTTAAGGATATAAACGTTACGGTAAAATCAAGATCATTCACGATGGGAACATAAACATAACAGCAAACATACTTGGTAACCATGGAAACATAACAAAGAAGCCATTTCCTCATATTCTGTCATATACTTCAGCGCTCCACGATTGTGTTCTGTTTGCAAATCACGTAAGCATAAGCATGAAAGTTTGGAGTTTGCAAACTTTCATGTTAACGTCTTACGGTAATGTTTGTCAATGTGAATCATTGTGAATGATCCCATTTGGTAGCCTGGGCGCAAACTTCTGTGTTTATGTTACGGTTATGTTTAATTTTCATTCTGAATGGCCCTTAAGTCCACATACAACGAAAGCCAGATACAAACATTGTGCAAGTTATACACAAATACAAGTCATATGCCAAAATATCAACCCCGAGGACCCAGGAAAATATGGAGAGATCAATTCTGGAGCTGTAACAAGCCTGAAGATGCTTTTATTTTAATCCGTTATTTAGCGACGCTGTATCAACTACGAGATCGTTTAGCGTCGATGGAATTGGTGTTAGCAAGATGGTCTTTGGCTACATGAGGCCGAGGATTCCCTATATGAGATTACCTGACATTCATCTTACAGTTATTAAAACCTCGAGAGAAAAAAATCCAAAGTCGGTGGCTATGATGTTTTTATATTAAAACGACCAAGCTTTTTTATTTTATTGGGGAATCAACATCTAGATTTAGCCAAAATAAAGGTGATAATGCCGGTGAAATGAGTCCGGGATCCAAACCGAAAGTGTGCTCGTATTGGGTTGAGGGAAAACCGCCTGTGCTAAGTCGGTGGCTATGATGTTTTTATACAGTTATTTAACGACGCTTTAACAATTACCAAGATCTAGGTTATTTATATTTTAGCGTCGATGGAATTGGTGATAGCGAGATGGTATTTGGCAATATCAGACGAAAGATTCACTATAGATTATAGTAGTGGGATTCACGTAAGATTAGTTCCTAAAAAGCAAACATGGCCGTCTTTTCAATGTTGCCAACTGTTAGCAGATATCACTAAACAGGTATAATCACAATACTATTTACTTAATAATAATACAATTTAATTAATTAAATATGATTGAGTGATCTCATATTAATGTATTTTGTCTGGTAACTTGAAATTCTTTGGTTTGACTAAAGTGTTTATGATTTATGAGACATAATCTAAAATTTATTCTGCTTGACCACATAAAATGATTAGTAGGAACTCCGAAAACAGAATACCACTTTAAAATGTATACTGTTTATTTATTAATAACTAAAAAGTTGTTACTTTTCTATTTATTACGTTCAAATTTGAAATAAAACTCGCTAGCAACTTTCGTTTCAGTATTTGTGAGTGCCGAAAGTTGAATAAGATTGGCAGAAGAAAGTTCAACCTGACGACTAGAAAGTCAAAAATAAAACATGCTGTCAACTTAATAACTTACAAATAATAAATGTGTACACAACATCGCTTCACGTTTCGCGCCGTAGCATCGTCGTCTAAGACTCTAAAGGCTGGTTCACAATAAACCGGGAACAAGAACCAGAATGAAAACGAGAAGCAGACGACGTGAATATGAAAATTTTTGATTCATAAACCGAGAACGTAGACGACTATGCATATCGATATGCATGTCAATAACGATATGTAAAGTCGATATTACTACATTCTGACATTATTTGTGTATAATAAATGGCGTTCTCTCATTACAAGGCAGAACATAAACACAGGTTAACCAACTTAGTTTCAGCTGAAACCATTAGGTACGGTACTATAAAGTGCACTTTATCAGACTACCATAACGTAAAATAATTAGAGAAGAAACATTTGTAATAGAACAAAAATAACATAAGTAAATTGAATTGAAGATGAATATGTACTGTGTCATTACAGTTAAAATATGATTCACTTCCGATCGGTATTCCAAGATGCAGCTATTGAAAGCCGTAATTTTCTCATCTTTATACGAGCATCGTAAACGTGAGGATTTTCTCAACCTCAATATTAGAATCTCATCAAATAAAACTTGCTCCATGATGCACAGCACAGAACAAAATAATGCATAGGTTATGTCACGGTCTTATTACTACAAAATATACGACGACAAAATAGCTTTTAAATGGCAATAGAATGAATCTAGTGGGCTGTGATCGGAAACGTCGCCAAAGTTGAAACTTGCAACTCTCCGTTCCCGTCCCGGGCTCTGGCAACAATTGTGAATGCTCACATTTAAATGTACACATTTTAACAATTTTACTGTTTTCGTTTTCATTCCGATTCTCGTTTCCGGTTTATTGTGAACCAGCCTTAAGACATTGGTCGTCAGCGCTTGCTGAAATGTGTAAAGGGTACGCGGTGCTGTCCCGTGTGCACCGTCGTGCAACAGGGAGAGATAGAGAGCATACCCGCTAGCAGCTACGGAGTGAACCCTAGTGCGCTGCGTTTTCCGCGGGTAAGAGAGGCCAGCCCCAGCGTGCTCTGTGCTGACGACCCCTGCTCTAAGACATTCTGCCTAGGATTCGCCCTCGTTCGAGTCCTTGGGGGAGGGAGAAAAGAAATGTTATCATGAAATTTCGGCCAGTGTATGGGACCGGTGTCCACCCATCATCGTAGCGAAATCCGGTTACGAATGCCAGCTGTAACGTCTGGGAGGAATCATCATCACACGATATCTCCATTCTGGTAGGATGATCGTCTACCTCTGCTTCGACATGTGGACGTGAGGCCAGCAGTCGGCTGATCGGTCTGGGTCCTTAAAGGGCTGTAGCGCCACGATTTTGATGATGATGATGATTATTATTATTATTATTATTATTATTATTATTATTATTATTATAACATCGCCTCACGTTTGGGGAAAACCAGGTAATCAGCTCAAGCGGGAATCGAACCCATGCTCGAATGCGGCATGATGTTCATGAACATAAAAGCTATATTGTAGGCCTATTAGGACCAACACTGCGTAACGATAAACCCAAACAGTAGAAATCGATTATGAATATTTGAGATCTATTATGAAGCTAAAAATGCTCACTCTATCAGAACTATTGTAATACTTTTCGTACATTCCTTATCGCACGTGTAAGCAATACAGTTTGTTTTACGCACATTTCCATGCGCAAACAAACGTGCGTAAGATTGCATGATCGTGTAAACCCACCGTAGTAGCTACCGAATGCTCTCAGGTTGCAGGTTTCTTGTCGTCTTACCTTTTTTTTTTTTTCTGTGCATCAACAAACATGTCCAGACTTGCATGGTCCGCATCTATAGTATTCGGACAAAAGTGTACCACAGCGCTTCAGCATCTTCATCAAGGCCAACTTTTAAAAATAGTTTTCTATATAAAGAAATCAAACCTTACAACATGGCGTTAGTCCAAAACGTCAGCCATTGATGATGCACACAACAAAGACTATTTTTAATTCAGTTTGCAACAAGTGGTTAAGCCCGGAAAAATCAAGAAGCTAAAAATTGCTTAATAAGAGGAATATTTTCTGATTTTAAATTTACCGGGAAATTTTCATCACTATACACGATCGCCGCGGAGACATCACAGAACAATCACAAGTCCATTAACAAACAACCAGTGACTTGGAATGATGTTAATCTCCGTTCACTCCGAGAATCGAAACAAGGACCGATGTATGCTATCCATGGAGCCACAGCAGAGAACACTTAAGTTATGGGTCTTTATTAAAAAAATAAAAAATATAATAAAATAATAATAATAATAATAATAATAATAATAATAATAATAATAATAATATAATAATAATAATTGCATAAAAATCTAATCGAAAATTCTTCAGACAAAAATCTAACGGTTTAACGAAATTTATATGAATTCCTTTATAACCACGAAATCAACAAGGACGATTAAATGTTATAAATTATTTAACGACGCTACAACTGGAGTTTATATCATATAGTCGGATTTGTGCCGGAATTTTGTCCCGCAGGAGTTCTTTTACATGCCAGTAAATCTACTGACATGAGCCTGTCGCATTTTTTTTTATTTAAATGCCATCGAATGCACTAGATCGAACCTGCAACCTTGGGCATAGAAGGCCAGCGCTTTAAACTCGCCAACCAGGTCGATAAAACGACGATTAAATATAAATTAAGGTACATTTCTGGAGTTTATACAGGGACATCATTTTATTTTTATTAAAATTTTATTGTAAGCTGAGTTTTTGAAAATTGACTTATCATTTAGTTTTCCAACCGTCCACGACACCGAGGGCGCGTAAGCATACTGAGTTATTGAGTTAGTACGTTCAGAAATATGTTAACCGTTTTCCAGTGACGAAAGAACTTTCAATATTGAATCATATTTTCAAGGTTTGTCGTCCGTTTGCCTAATCGCATCCCGGTTTCCCCCAACTGCTTCTGTTCGCCCTTCTGTAAAGTCTAGTAGCTGGGCTATTTAGCTCTTTTCTGAAAACATTAATTTCTTATAGGAATTGGACGTCTACGTAATATTATACAAGTGTTTAAAATAACTTAAATAAAAGGGCCTCCTTAAGTAATTAACTGTCACGTGATTCCCCCCTCCCCCTTTCTACGACAAAACCACTTGAACGGACAGTAGATAGCATTTCTGAGTAATTTTATCTTTTCGGATCGGGCAGAAGTGAAGATTGAATTTACAGTACGTAAGGTACTCTTTTATAGAGTAGGTACAGAATTATTTCAACGTGAGTTACTCGTACGAAGGACGAAACTGGTAATTGGAATTAGGTACAATAGTCTATAATGTGATAATATGCACAAAAGAACTGAAGCCTGTATCGAAATGAACGGCCACCATTTTCAAAAATATGTTTAAATATCCATATTATGATTATTTTTCAATTTAACTTCATTCTCTATATTGTACGCTAATGTGCTGTAACAGTACAATATACATTGTATAATTAATACGTCCGAATGAATAGCTCAATTCGTGAGTAAAAACACCAAGTGTTTATACAGTACTGTATTTTGATTAAACAAAAACCTAATGAAAATTATCAAACTCAAAATTGCGATATTTCCTAGTTTACATAAATGGATGAACTACTTTTCTTCCCTCCTATACCTATTAAAGTGATTTGTATTTTACGCCAGTATCATGGAACTCCAGTCGTGGAAGGGGTAGCAAACGGTGTTTCCTGTTTCAATCGTTAATAGAAAAGTATAGCCAGATTAATATTAAAAATGTTCGTAAAAATAAAATGATGTCCTTGTATATAATAGTCATTAGTGCTCTGAAAAGTTTAAATTATAGGCTACTATACGAAAGGAAAGTTTTTTTTATACGAATGCACTAGATAAGATTTGACTTAAGGAGGCGTTTTGAAATTTGGTTGCAGAAAATAAAACGAGAGGAATATAATTGAAGGGTTCAGAGCCATAGTGGGCCAAGCGCCATTTATTAAAATCGGAGAAAGCAAGGGTTAATGAAAATTGACATATCATTTAGTTTTAACGTGCATACTTTATATTACTTGCTATATGTTTCATTGAATTATGCTATTCACTTAATTTTAACCCTTGTTTTCTCCGCTTTTAATATATGGCGCTTGGCCCACTATGGCTCCGAACTCTTCAATTTGTAACACGATAAGAAGTGATCTGTTGTGAAATGCGTAACTATGCATGAACTGTAGTATGCAAGAATAGGCCTAATCTTTGAAACATAAATTTCTTGTTGTGCTTCTCCTCTGTTACACAGTTACGTATAAAGAAATTACACTATCAGGTCTGACTGGTTATTAATGTTGTTTCTTTTTAAGAACCCATGTTTTAATAACGTTCAGAAGCACTGCACAGTTATACATACATTCGTAGAATTTTATCGTGAACTTTCCTAATGTACTTTTGATTGCTATATACATTAGTTGGATACGTCACCTCACCACTATTCAGTATATATAACGGACAATGTTTTTGTATTATGCCAATGGTAAATTATTGTAATTATTTCAGCCATGAAAGGGGTTTGTTGACTGTTCGAAATGAAACAAGTTATTACTCTAAATTTTAGTTTTATTAGAATAACAGATAATAACACAGAATGTAACGTTAACGAAGCCGAAACTGAAGCGTTTTCTAAACCAAACAGTGGTGGTATATAAATATAAGAACATAGGTGGAGAAAGAATGATTTTTGGGGGGGGGTATAGTGGACACAAAAAATAAACTAGCTCTCAAATACGTACTCTTATCGTGAACATACGAAAGCACCCACACGTATAAAAAAAACACACATACTGTAAAAATAACATTCATTATGCGAAGTTTTTTTTCACATATACGCTCGATATGTGCCCCTCTAGTGATTTTGCACACAACTCCGTAATAAAGTTCGTCTCACACTCGATGTAGCATGTTTGTCAAATTCAACAAAGGCGTTAATAATGCGAGCCCGGAATTCTGGCAGATCGGCCGATAATGGTGACACAATCATTCACACATACCCATACAAGAAAGGTCAAAAAGGGGAGAGCGTGACGGCCATGATAGCAGTTCGTGATGATCATTCCCCGTACGACCAATTCATCGCTTTCTCAGACCGGTGTATCACGAACGCGAACTTGAAACTGGCCAGTACACGTTCCAACTGTTTCTTCACGCACAGACGATGGCTGATGATTTCCCTTTACCGAACCATATATTATACTCTTATTTTGTCAAGAAATTTCTGGAGATATACATATATATATATATATATATATAGTATGATATACATGATTCTACGGTGCAATAGTAATTCTAAGCATTTAATTGAGCATGTAGGCAATGCAGATTAGACAACATAACTTGCCTGAGAACGGCTATAATATTAGTATGAGATACGTTGATTCTACTCTTTGTAGCATTTAATTCCCTGAGCTATGTATTAGTATGAGATAATTGCAGATTAATTTGGACAAAAACTTGCCTGAGAGCAGCTATAATATTAGTATGAGATACGTTGATTCTACTCTTTGTAGTTTTGTAGTGTCAATTTGGTAAGAAAACTTTTGTAGTTTCAATTTGGTAAGAAAACTGAGAGCAGCTATAATATTAGTATGAGATACGTTGATTCTACTCTTTGTAGTTTCAATTTGGTAAGAAAACTTGCCTGAGAGCAGCTATAATATTAGTATGAGATACGTTGATTCTAGGTACTATTTGTAGTGTCAATTTGGTAAGCAAACTTGCCTGAGAGCAGCTATAATATTAGTATGAGATACGTTGATTCTACTCTTTGTAGTGTCAATTTGGTAAGAAAACTTGCCTGAGAGCAGCTATAATATTAGTATGAGATACGTTGATTCTAGGTACTATTTGTAGTGTCAATTTGGTAAGCAAACTTGCCTAAGAGCAGCTATAATATTAGTATGAGATACGTTGATTCATGATATATGTTTATTCTAGGTACTATCTGTAGTGTCAATTTGATAAGCAAACTTTCCTGAGAGCAGCTATAATATTAGTATGAGATACGTTGATTCTAGGTACTATTTGTAGTGCCAATTTGGTAAGCAAACTTGCCTGAGAGCAGCTATAATATTAGTATGAGATACGTTGATTCTACTCTTTGTAGTGTCAATTTGGTAAGAAAACTTGCCTGAGAGCAGCTATAATATTAGTATGAGATACGTTGATTCTAGGTACTATTTGTAGTGTCAATTTGGTAAGCAAACTTGCCTAAGAGCAGCTATAATATTAGTATGAGATACGTTGATTCTTGATATATGTTGATTCTAGGTACTATCTGTAGTGTCAATTTGATAAGCAAACTTTCCTGAGAGCAGCTATAATATTAGTATGAGATACGTTGATTCTAGGTACTATTTGTAGTGCCAATTTGGTAAGCAAACTTGCCTGAGAGCAGCTATAATATTAGTATGAGATACGTTGATTCTACTATTTGTTGATTTGGTAAGCTTGCCTGAGAGCAGCTATAATATTAGTATGAGATAGGTTGATTCTAGGTACTATTTGTAGTGCCAATTTGGTAAGCAAACTTGCCTGAGAGCAGCTATAATATTAGTATGAGATACGTTGATTCTACTTTTTGTAGTGTCAATTTGGTAAGCAAACTTGCATGAGAGCAGCTATAATATTAGTATGAGATACGTTGATTCTAGGTACTATTTGTAGTGTCAATTTGGTAAGCAAACTTGCCTGAGAGCAGCTGTAATATTAGTATGAGAAACGTTGATTCTAGGTACTATTTGTAGTGCCAATTTGGTAAGCAAACGTGCCTGAGAGCAGCTATAATATTAGTATGAGATACGTTGATTCTACTCTTTGTAGTGTCAATTTGATAAGCAAACTTTCCTGAGAGCAGCTATAATATTAGTATGAGATACGTTGATTCTAGGTACTATTTGTAGTGCCAATTTGGTAAGCAAACTTGCCTGAGAGCAGCTATAATATTAGTACGAGATACGTTGATTCTAGGTACTATTTGTAGTGCCAATTTGGTAAGCAAACTTGCCTGAGAGCAGCTATAATATTAGTATGAGATACGTTGATTCTACTCTTTGTAGTGCCAATTTGGTAAGCAAACTTGCCTGAGAGCAGCTATAATATTAGTATGAGATACGTTGATTCTACTCTTTGCAGTGTCAATTTGGTAAGTAAACTTGCTTGAGAGCAGCTATAATATTAGTATGAGATACGTTGATTCTAGGTACTATTTGTAGTGCCAATTTGGTAAGCAAACTTGCCTGAGAGCAGCTATAATATTAGTATGAGATACGTTGAGTCTACTCTTTGTAGTGTCAATTTGGCAAGCAAACTTGCCTGATAGCAGGTATAATATTAGTATGAGATACGTTGATTCTAGGTACTATTTGTAGTGCCAATTTGGTAAGCAAACTTGCCTGAGAGCAGCTATGATATTAGTATGAGATACGTCGTTTCTACTCTTTGTAGTGTCAATTTGGTAAGCAAACTTCCTGAGAGCAGCTATAATATTAGTATGAGTATGATTCTATACTCTTTATAGTTGATTCTAGAGCAGCTACTTTGTAGTGTCAATTTGGTAAGCAAACTTGCCTGAGAGCAGCTATAATATTAGTATGAGATACGTTGATTCTACTCTTTGCAGTGTCAATTTGGTAAGTAAACTTGCTAGGTGAGAGCAGCTATATTATTAGTATGAGATACGTTGATTCTACTCTTTGTAGTGTCAATTTGGTAAGCAAACTTGCCTGAGAGCAGCTATAATATTAGTATGAGATACGTTGATTCTACTCTTTGTAGTGTCAATTTGGTAAGCAAACTTGCCTGAGAGCAGCTATAATATTAGTATGAGATACGTTGATTCTACTTTTGTAGTGTCAATTTGGTAAGCAAACTTGCCTGAATTTGGTAATATTAGTATGAGATACGTTGCTACTCTTTGTAGTGTCAATTTGGTAAGCAAACTTCCTGATATATTAGTATGAGATACGTTGATTCTACTCTTTGTAGTGTCAATTTGGTAAGCAAACTTGCCTGAGAGCAGCTATAATATTAGTATGAGATACGTTGATTCTACTCTTTGTAGTGTCAATTTGGTAAGCAAACTTGCCTGAAAGCTTGTATAAGATACTGATTCTACTCTTTGTAGTGTCAATTTGGTAAGCAAACTTGCCTGAGAGCAGCTATAATATTAGTATGAGATACGTTGATTCTACTCTTTGTAGTGTCAATTTGGTAAGCAAACTTGCCTGAGAGCAGCTATAATATTAGTATGAGATACGTTGATTCTACTCTTTGTAGTGTCAATTTGGTAAGCAAACTTGCCTGAGAGCAGCTATAATATTAGTATGAGATACGTTGATTCTACTCTTTGTAGTGTCAATTTGGTAAAACTTGCAAAGCTATAATATTAGTATGAGATACGTTGATTCTACTCTTTGTAGTGTCAATTTGGTAAGCAAACTTGCCTGAGAGCAGCTATAATATTAGTATGAGATACGTTGATTCTACTCTTTGTAGTGTCAATTTGGTAAGCAAACTTGCCTGAGAGCAGCTATAATATTAGTATAAGATACGTTGATTCTACTGTTTGTAGTGTCAATTTGGTAAGCAAACTTGCCTGAGAGCAGCTATAATATTAGTATAAGATACGTTGATTCTACTGTTTGTAGTGTCAATTTGGTAAGCAAACTTGCCTGAGAGCAGCTATAATATTAGTATGAGATAAGTTGATTCTACTCTTTGTAGTGTCAATTTGGTAAGCAAACTTGCCTGAGAGCAGCTATAATATTAGTATGAGATAGGTTGATTCTGGGTACTATTTGTAGTGCCAATTTGGTAAGCAAACTTGCCTGAGAGCAGCTATAATATTAGTATGAGATACGTTGATTCTACTCTTTGTAGTGTCAATTTGGTAAGCAAACTTGCCTGAGAGCAGCTATAATATTAGTATAAGATACGTTGATTCTTGATATATGTTGATTCTAGGTACTATTTGTAGTGTCAATTTGATAATCACATTTGCCTGAGAGCAGCTGTAATGTTAGTAAGAGATAGGTTTATTTTAGGTACTTTTTGTAGTGTCAACTTGATAAGCAAACTTTCCTGAGCGCAGCTATAATATAGGTATGATATATGTTGATTCTAGGTACTATTTGTCGTGTCAATTTAATAAGCAAACTTGCCTGAGGGCAGCTATAATATTAGTATGAGATACGTTGATTCTAGGTACTATTTGTAGTTCCAATTTGATAAGCAAACCTGCCTGAGAGCAGCTATAATATTAGTATGAGATACTTGATTCTAGATACTATTTGTAGTGTCCATTTGACAAGCAAACTTTCCTGAGAGCAGTTATAGTAATAGTATGAGATACGTTGATTCTGAACACTATTTGTAGTGTCAATTTGATAAGCAAACTTGCCTGAGAGCAGCTATAATATTAGGACAGTCTAGTATTTACAGTCACGAAGCTCAATACGTAGTAAATATGCATCCTTAGATAGTTGCTAACCACTAGGATCGCTAATATCGCCTCATTACAGACAATGCGAAATAGTACCGGCACAGTCTATTGTTCCTAGCACCTTCACAACTCATGGTTCGTGACTGTATATACTAGACTGTGATATTAGTATGAGAGACTTTGATTCTAGGTACTATTTATAGTGTCACTTTGATTAGCAAACTTTCCTGAGCGCAGCTATAGCATTAGAATTAGATAAGTTGATTGTAGATACTATTTCTAGTGCAAATTTGATTAGCAGCATACAGCTTGGCCCATAACGTGGCGACAACTTTGACTCTACTAAACTCAAGTCGTATTACGAGTATTGTCTTTTGTCTGCTGTTTACGATTAATTGGGCTTGGTTGTTATGCCAGTCTTTTGTCCGTGACAATGACTCTGACGCCCAACAGCACCTGTGTAATTACAGGGTGCGTCACCAACATGTGAAACAAGGTCAGCAGGCCCATAATATTAGAATTATGACAAAATTACTATTGTATACTGTTGCTGGCAATTCTTTACGTAAGAGTTATTTCGGCTTTCACACTATGTTAGGTACAGAGACGAAATATTGCGACATTACAAAATAATATAGGCCTACTTCGGTATTTTCGTGGAAATACACGTTTCAACTTACTGGGTCACTGGCTAAGGCTAAGAAAGAACTGTCTACTGAAGGATGAACTGGAAGGAATGGTGAACGGAAGAAAAGTTCGGGAGAGAAGAATGTATCATATGAGACATCATTAAGATACTTGGATCGTATACAGAGACTAAGAGAATGGCGGAAAATAGAAAAGACTGGAGTATGTTGGGTTTGCAGTGAAAGACCTGCCCTTGGATAGGACACTATGAATGAATGATACAGATTTTAATCGTCATCATAATCATCATCATCACCATCATCATCATCATCATCATCATCATCATCATCATCATCATCATCATCATCATCATCATCATCCAGACAATTTTAGACCGAGTGGCTTGTTACGGTCTTGTTTTCTGTCCATCTCTTTTGAGGTCTGTCAATGGATCTTTTTCCTCTCGGTCAAAAATTTAAAATTGCCTTTGGAAATCGATTGTTGCTCATTCTATTCACGTGATTTTTCCAGTTTTCTTGATATCGCCAAATGTGTGCCATCACTGGTTCAGCCAAGAGTTTCTTCCAGTAACTCAACCAGTTTCTTTTCCTTTTCCCGATCAGTTTCAGCATTACTCTTTCTTCACCCACTCTATCTAGCACAGCTTAGGGGGATTTAATTAAGGCATCTATCTCGACCTTAAGTAACTTTTCAGCCTTCAAAGACTCGAGAAGGTCTTTCAGCTGTACAAGTTGACACTGAGATGGTTAAAGAAGTTGTGTAACTACTTAATTCTGGAAGCATTTGCAAAGCCTACTGAAAAAAAAAGTTGTATATCTACCATCATATTGCAATTCAATCAGAATGAGGACCGTCTTTAGAAAGAATTACTGTATCTTTGAAATCATCGCTTGTCACAAATTTTTTTCAATGTATTACTTTTAAAACTCGGAATACTGTGAAATATTTTGGGGGCCGTAGCCTCTCCAGTGCCATACAATTGGAGTTTATGAATACCCTTTCACAAATTTTATTTAACCATCGGTACCTCCCAACATAAAGATGAGATGTGGTAAAATAAGTAAATAAGCAAGACGACACTACTACTACTACTGCTACTGCTACTGCTACTGCTACTGCTACTGCTACTGCTACTGCTACTACTACTACTACTACTACTACTACTACTACTACTACAGTGTTTCAGTACGTAGAATTGTGATTTTACCCTCTTTGCTGATATCTAGTATTAATTGACAACAGTGAAGAGAAAGCCAAATTAGCCTTTTAGGAACTACTCTACGTGACCTTCACTATAGTTATCATCATCATCATCATCATCATCCATCATCATATTTCCACAAAAATAATTATGGAAGGCCAGACGAAAATACATGGGTTCGAATCTTGTTGGGACTGCGGAGTAGACCATACTAGAAAATTGTTTAAATATAAATAAAATATGACTTTTTATAAATGCAAAATCTGAAGACAGGAATGCAATTTGATTACCAATTGATAGTCTTAATAATATAACTATAATTTAAAGATGGTTCCTGTAGTACCCAATAATGTTAATAAATGTCCAGTAATTATATTGGCTGTATAATATCTGCAGTGCCTGGGAAAAGTGACATAAGTCAGTTTTCACAAACATTTTTTGATAATCTATTGAGAACTTACACTGGTTTATGTCGATTTGATTTTTTTCTGTATGAATTAATGTAATGGTAGGAATACCTATGTATTTTTTCCAAGTGAACAGATGTTCCGTAAGTTGTCAATAAATTATCAAAAAAGATTTGTGGAAACTGACTTGTGTCACTTTTACCGAGCACTACAGATATGAAAATCATAAATGTGTCCTGGAACCGCCCGCCCTCGAAAAATTTTACTCTGGCGCCACCAGGGCTCGCCAGACCTGAAATACATCCCTGATCATGCACCAAATCCTTCTCAGTGGAAAATTTCACTATAGGCATAATACTTTTAGAGTCAAATGTATCTAAAGAAGAAAAAAAATGTAGTTTTGAGAAACAAGTTCTTCATAATCTGGCGTGACATTTAAAAATGTCGGAACATTTAATATAAAACCGTTCAGAATTTAATGGAGACTCTTATTTTATGAAAATCTGAAAAAAAAACTACTTTTTCCCTTAAAATGTTAATCTATTTCTGTCATTTTGTGCCGAAACGGGCCACAGGGGCTAGAAATTTGAAGGATGATGATGATGATGATGATGATGATGATAATGACGACTTGTTAAAAATATTACAGTATTTTACATTTTATATGTAGGGTATCAACAATCCCCAATACAATGGTAACTATTTCGCAACGTACTGTATTTAATTCGACTTTTTTAGCACATTACATTTTATTATGTACGCCATTTTTCCTGAACACCCTTCAGTACTTATTTTACGGTACATTAATCTCTATAAAAACGCTTCGGTCCAATGTACTCCATGCATTACACATGCTTCAATGTAATAAAGGCTACAGCGCAACTGGCCTTGTTCTTGAATCACGACGGCCATGAAATCCAATGCAAGCAGCAATCATGGCTATAAGGTTATGTAATAAATTATGGTCTTTCACAATATGCATTTTCCAAATTTGCTGTTAAGGACGCAATAAAAAGATCTCTTTTCCCCCCTTCCTCATTCAATGAAGTTGCACAACGTCGAGATAAAATTCTGCAGGTCGTGCAAGAACACGGCTGCCTGATAATGGCCTTATCACGAGTTGAGGCAAAAGCAGGAGAGGTCTGCAAATATTCCAAGCTGCAGTAATGGAGCACTGATTACACTGGCGGAAGGCTAGAGAATCTAATGTGCAGACCCAAAGTAATTAAAAGCTTTATATATTAGGAGTCATAGAGTGGTGCAGGGTTACATCATCTCAAAGGGGAAAAACGATAGAAAAAAACTGATTATAAGTACAGTCACCTTCATAACAGATGTAACTTAGATGGCTTCAATCTGGTATTCGTGGTATTCTTTCTATATATTTTAACTGTTGCTTTATAATTAAACAAATTTTCACTCATATCATACCTTTGACTGTCTTATATCAAATAGCTTACAACACCTCTTCAGCCATTTCCTTAAATTACAGAACATAAGAAACAAAGACAAAAATATCGTTTTTACCAAAACATATCTACTGCCATGGATGCTGCTGTTAGTTATCTTATCGAACCGCTAGGTGGCAGTCTTGGAGTATGCCGTCAATTTTTATCGTCACTTTCTACTATTGTAGTAGTAAGCTATTTGTTTATACCAATGATTTCCAGCCTTTCGAGGGTCACGGCCCCCTGAAACCCATATTTTCATTTTAGCAACCCATATTTCGTTTTAATAATCCCCATTTTTTTGTATAATTTAGGCTACTAATCGAGTTCTACTCATTAAATATTTGCATTTTTAGTGAACGAAACATTGTTAATAAATTGGCAGATATTAAATTTCAGTTTTAGCTTCCGAATATAATCTGAAAATACATAAGTTAAATACATAGACATTCTTAACGCGGGCTTCCGGTGGATGATCAGCGAATTAACGTTTCGTATTCATAAACCAGTGTTAGCGATATGATATGATATGAATCCTATCCTAGATCATATATACCCAGATAGCTCGGCCTTATAGGCTTTGACGGTAACAACTTTTGTCAGGTTTACTATGCTGCCATCTAGTTGTTACATAAGGAGTCACGTAATTTGCATTGAATTGCATTAGCGACTGTACTGCCATCTCGTGTTCGTTTACGGCGGACGGGTGGCGATCCTGGCGGTTGTTCTCTTCAAAGTGCTACCGCTTTTAACATAGGGATGAGCTATCTGTAATAGGATGCTGTACAAGTAACCACTCGATAGCCGGGGCTAGTTTAGCACGCTCGTAGCGCAGGCTAGCGAAATGTCTATGCATAGCACCCGAAGTTGTTTTACATTATATGTGGTTATATCAGTAGCGGCCGGTGATCGAAATCCTCGGTGAGGCCAGATGCAACTAGTTTAAGTGCCTCCGATAGGAAATGTTTATTCATGATATTAATTATTGTTGTTATTATATTATTAATATAATTATTACTGTTATTATTATTATTAATAATAAAAATAAAAATAATAATTTCACTCACCAAATAAGCTGTTATGCTGTGAGTTTCAGTGATTGTTTCAGTGTGATGAAGCATCCCATATTATGTGTTGAAATTCCCCTTTCTTTCTTTTCTGTTTATTTTTTTCCTTTGACACCAACAAACAAGGCCAACAGAAAAGTTTATTTTGCACCACATTATCACTTAACCATTTATGTTGCCCATACCAGAATGCAACAGAAACTCGCTTTTTAAGATTATCTGTCAGACAAATTGTCAACGATGTCGTAGGTATCTCAGTAGGCTTTCTCTTTATTTAAAACTTCCTTTCTTTTAATATTATTTCTTCTCGAAAAAGGACACTCTAACAATTAATTAACTACACGATCATTATTTCTCGAATTTGTTTCTGTTTATATTTTCCCGAAATACATAACAACACTGGCTCAGATTCACTACTGTACTACGAAATACAATAGTACAACACCCTCGCTTAAGTCATAAACTAAGGCATAAGGGGAGAGAATAATGTGGGTTTCTGCCTGCCAAAAAGCTGGAATTTTTGTTATTTGTGGCCTATTTAGGAAAACAAGTCACCACTGCTATTTTCATCTCTCTCCACCCTTGAGACCGGCCCATGGATGGGAGGAGTGAAAGCTGACCAGGCCACGAGGCCAGGTGAATTGTGCCTCATAGCTATGAGTTTCTGCTTGAACTGAGATCTTTGCACACCTCACTGGGAGTAGGCACATTTGTGTGCTTTGTTGTAACGATCTACATCTGAAAATCACGAAATCAATGTAATCTCAATTTTCATAAAAAGTCGACATGTGGCTTTCTGAATTTTCTGATTCAATTCGGGAAACATCGGGATCCGGATAGACCGGTATTATGGCATTGTCACTATGGAATGAAACTCAGTGTTGCCAACAAGTGAATAGGATAACTCGCTATTTCGACGTCTTAAAGTCGTTAAAAATAACTGAAGAACATAAACGGCCTGTCCGGTAAAAATACCTACTGTATTTAATTATTTATTTAATGATTAAGTTGACACTGACAGAAGGACAACAACGAAAACTCCGCGCTTTTCTACGATGTCTGAAACACTGTTTATTTGGCATTGTAATGTGGCATGTAGCAGGCGATGACGTAACATCAGTCTGGACTGAAGCGATCGATACTGCGCGCATAGACAAAGAAAGAAGCGCTATAAAATAGTTGTGTTTGTCACAGCCTTCGTTTTAATCAGTATTTTTAAGGCAATGGCCAGAAATAAACCGTACTAGTTAGAACCCCAGAAGGAACCTAGTATACAAGTGCCAGTAGCCAGTTCACTTGAGAACAGAAATAAGCCCTAATAACACAGAGTGGTGTAATTGCAGTGAATTAAGGTAATGCCAACATGAGAAGAATGTTTTATTTTCTTTTGCTGCGAAAGTATTAGCTAATACTTATGCTAGCATAAATAATACTAAAGACAGTGCATATCTTTTCACGGGTCTTTCGAACGTTTTGTTCTAAATATCGATACACTAAATACAGCCAGGCATTTAATGATGGTTAGAGCAGAGACCTTCAGATAAGAGACGAGTTATCAGTATTTTATACGCCGGTTTTTCCAGCTCACATTTTATATTACCCTTCTGCAACACCATAAAATCTAAAATGTCGACTGTATGTTACGTATCTGTTACTAAAACCAGGACTCTCATAATAGTCATTACCAGCTATCCAAACGGGCAGGGCATAGTTGCGCCCCACGGTCAGGTAAAATGCAGCAGATAAAAAAGGGTCCCTGTTTTGTGGGCATAGTTGCGCCCCGTTCCCATCAGGTAGAGAAAAGGGGCATGGCATTGTTGCGCCCCGATGAAATAGGTAGAGAAAAAGACATTATGGGAACTCAAGCCTCCTAATCAACCAACCTTACTGATTTCTTATTCGATTTAATATTCATTATCAATACCATTAAAATGAACACCATGAAGTTGGCAGTACTTTATTATTAACTGTTTTTCTACTGTTTATGTAGTGATTATCGATAACCTACCGTTAAAATGAACATCAGTATTGTTGGCAGTATTTTACTAGCTGACATATTCAAATGCGTGGGTCGTTGGAATATAGGGTCTTAGCAATCTTGACGTTTTATTAGTGATTTTCACACCGTCTGTGGCGTATAGTGAAGTTAATTTAAAATTAATGTTACGTTCAGTGAAAATGGTAAAGAGGTAATAATTCACAATGGTTCTAAGTTTCGATTTGCGAAACCATGTACAGTAGGGTTAAGATATCGATGTGCAAACAAAAAATGCAGTTCATTTATTGTGTGTGATCGATAAAAAAGTGCTATGTTAAATAGCAAAATTGATCATATGCTACCTGCTTTCAGTGCAGCTACCACTGTAATATTTTTAAGTAGGCCTAATTTATTTATTTTATGACAATCACTTTCGTGTGTACTATGCCCATCGGAGCGCAACTATGCCATGACCATCCTGCTACCTGACTTCTTCGGGGCGCAACTAGGCAATGTTCATTCCGCTACCTGATTTTTTCAGGACGCAACTATGCCATGCCTAGGCCTCCCAATTGACCGCGGGGCGCAACTATGCCATACCGATCCAAACTCTGTTTTACTTTTCCATAATTTACAACTGTTCGCCCCATTTTTGTCCCGAAATTAGGCCTATCCTAATACCAGTATCGGTATGTTCTTTTTACTAAGGTGGCGCAGATAAAAATCCGCCTCCCGTTTGAATGTGAATGCGATATTTTGACTGCTTGAAATTCCATTATCGTATTCCATCGTATCGTATCATAACTAAATCAGCAGACAGCTACAACAATACACAATTTTATGCAATAATCGATTTTTTCCATTCTTCTTGTCTGTATTTTATGTCATCAGTCGAATTACGTGTCTGTTCGCATTCTAAAAAATGGCTTACTCGATACAAGAAAGAGTGGAAACTGTGGAAGCGTAGTATGTGAAAACAGGTTCGATTAAGGAAACCTGCGAAATTTTCAGGAACAAGTTTGCGAATAGAGGACAACCGGCAAAGAGAGCAATACAGGTTTGGTTAAAAAGTGGCGTGATACGGGATCTGTGCAAAATGTATCTGAACATGATTAGACATGCACAGCTGTGTTTTGATGCTGCAGGGAGCCACTGTCAAAATATTCTACTTCTATAAAAGGTGAGAGTTCTTTTCAGCACTTCGCTTCTCTATTTTTCTTCTGTATTTACTCTATATTTAACACGGGCTACTTTTATGTGCGCCACTCTCTCTAATACGTACTATAGTATCCCAAAGTTGTCAAATTAACTGTTTCACAAAAACGTTTGGAAAGTGAAAAACCTTCTTTTTATAGTTTTTTTTTTCCAGGAGCGACAATTTAAAGTTTGAACGTCTTATAAAATCATCACAGTCTACTATATACAGTCACGAAGCTCAATACGTAGTAAATATGCATCCATAGATAGTTGCTAACCATTAGGATCGCTAATATCGCCTCATTACAGACAATGCGAAATAGTACCGGTACAGTCTATTCTTCCTAGCGCCCTCACAACTCAAGCTTCGTGACTATTACTAGACTGTGAAATCATATCTTTCCTGTGACTGAGTTTCAATACATAGTCCCTTGCTTGAAGGTTTCACATTCGTAACCAGTTTACCACATTTCACACAAACAACAAAAATGAACATGAGATATTTCCACATTATAAAAAATCACTCCTTTAATTTTGACAAACATATAGGCTAACTTATCATTCTTCTTGGGTACCACTACTGTCACTGTCCGATAGTGTGAACGATTTATTCTGTATAGTTGATGTTTCATTACAGTTCTCACTTTTAATTTGAAAATTTCGATACATCTCACATCCCATTTCACACTGTACACCAATTTCTGACAAATTAGTGTCAAGTTGCGTTTCTTCTGTGTCTGCTCCTTCTTCCTGATATTCATCAGTCTCTGACTGAATCTCTTTTACTAAATTTTCGTAACTGACTTCACAACACTGAAAACTAGTACTTGCCTCCGATTCCCGTACTGCTTCGTGTACTACTTTTATTCTTAGATAAGCACTGTCTTCTTTCTTCCTTTGTAATGATGAATCTAATAATTGTTTTTGTCCCCTTAAATGCAAGGAAGGAATCGCATTCTTATTTAAAATTTTGCGTTCTTTAGTTTGAAGTAAACTGGATTTTAAGAAGCAGGATTGTTCATAATCGTCTTCAGTGAAATGAACAGAGCATACGAGAGCATATTTGCTTGGAATGAAATCTTCACGATTAATCCTTTTCAGCCATGCATTATACCGTTCCGGAGATTTTTGTCTATGCGGAAATCTATGAAAACTTAACTTACTCTTACTCTTCCGATAATGTTCAGAACGATTAGTACAACCCAAAACACAACAAATCGTCATAATTATTATAACAGTAGATACAAACACTGCAAACACAGCATGCTAAAAGAAATAAGCGAGCAATACCGCAATGATGCAATCTAGCTGCACGTATGGGGGCTCAGCTGACGTCATCGTCACTGTGATATGAAACTCAGTGTTGCCAACAAGTGAATTGGATAACTCGCTATTACGACGCTTTGAAGTAGTTAAAAAACGCTAAGCAGTGATCAATTCAGGAGGTGATCCCAGATTCTAGGATGTTCTTCCTCGGAAATTTCAGACTTTATTTTAACTAAAAAATATAGTAAGACTTTCCTGTGTTAAATTTCAACGTACCTCGTTTCGACCTATTTATGGGTCATCTTCAGAAATGGTCGTTGTTGGTCTTGGCGCCTCTTGTTCTGTTTCCTGTGAGGGTGCGTTCGTGTGGTATAGTGTAGAGTCAAAGAGTGTGTGTGTTTTGAAGTTGAGTTGTGTGTTGAGAATTTCGTTGGGGTGTGTTTTTGTGTGTCTGTATATTTCATATTGTTCTAGTGTGTTTAGTTTCTGGCTTTCGAAACATGTAAACGAGGTATGTTGAAATTTAACACAGGAAAGTCTTACCATACATATGCCGAAGTGATACAGTGTTAAAAGTTGTGTAATCAAGATGTATAAAAAATATAGTTTATTTAATATTATTTAGTTTATTTGATATTTTCAACTTCATATAAAAGCAAGCGTTCACTACATCGTATCGCACTGATCGGACGAATCACACTGATCGAAAAATGTCAATCTTTACAACTGTGTAACCGCGTTCACTACATCGTATCGCACACATCGGCTCTCGGTAAATCCGTCTACGTTTCTCGGATGAGCAACATTTCCGATGCGTGCGATCATGGCCTACTTTATTAAATCAATTTTAATTGGTCAACTGTTACTATTGTGTTGTGCCATGTTCAGTGTCGCGCCAAAATGGCAGACGGAAAACTTATTTCGCTTGTAGAAATTTGCGAAGAATTATATAATTTGAGGCATTCCATTATAGTAACCAAGTCGTTTCTTTTATATATATATATATATATATATATATATATATATATATATATGTAACCAATATCTCTTTCGTTTCTTCCTCTTCAATTAAGAAGCATGAAACAATTACAAATTCTTATTCGCTAATATACTCGTGATTAATAGACCTAACCTCAAATTCCTCTGTATCCAGCACGTCATGTTTTAAACAGCTGATAGAGAATCCGATGAGTCGATGAGGTAGAGCCGTTACAGTGAACGCAATCCACTTAAAATATCCGTTGCGTGCGATTCGTACGAGGAGTGCGATACGATGTAGCGAACGCTTACCTTTACATTTCACTAACTAAAGTAAATTCTGTTATGTAGATTTTCAGGTAGGTCCTAGTTCAGGCGTTCTCATCCTGGTGCTCGCAAGTACTATGGTGCTCTTTTAATGGTATTTGGTGGCTCTTGTCACGCGAGCTGCTTTTCCAATTGAAAGTTCGTTGTATGATCCGGAACTAATAGTGTTCCTATCCGTCCATTATAATATCTTAGCAACCCGACAGACCATCTCGTATTTCATAGTGAAACCCCTCTCAATTCAGTGTGGACTTAATCAGAAAAATCAAGATTATTCACGAGAATAGCCTACTACCTATGAGGCCTCGTGCTGAACTTCAATTGATAGATCTCTAGTCCTCCTTAGCGCTGAAATATGTTCTAAAAAGGAAAGCTTCATATCCTTTGGAAAATAGAAGATACGAAAAGACTCCTAATATTGCTAAGTTTTTGTTTCAAATGTCTGGCTGTGCGGAGAAACTTTCTCACTTATGAAATACCTCATAGAATGAAGCGAGATCACGAATAACTATGGGTAATTCACATGTAATTCACATCTGCAGGATTGTTTACGTGTAGGCATAAGCGACTTCTCCTTGGTCATAATTGAAATTCTGAGTAACATTCAAGTTCAAGGATATCATTACTCAGGTGAGTGTTTTCAAAATGCATATTTATTTATTTATTTACTTAGTCATTTACTTATTTCTTTACATCAGCTTCTTGTCTATGCGGATGACGTGAATATGTTAGGAGAAAATCCACAAACGATTAGGGAAAACGCGGAACTTTTACTGGAAGCAAGTAAAGAAATAGGTTTGGAAGTAAATACTGAAAAGACAAAGTATATGATTATGTCTCGTGATGAAAATATTGTGCGAAATGGCAATATAAAAATTGGAATTGTATCTTTCGAAGAGGTGGAGAAGTTCAAATATCTTGGAGCAACAGTAACAAATATAAATGATATTCGGGAGGAAATTAAACACAGAATAAATATGGGAAATGCATGTTATTATTCGGTTGAGAAGCTTTTATCATCCAGTCTGCCGTCAAAAAATCTGAAAGTTAGAATTTATAAAACAATTATATTACCGGTTGTTCTTTATGGTTGTGAAACTTGGACTCTCACGTTGAGATAGGAACATAGGTTAAGGGTGTTTGAGAATAAGGTTCTCAGGAAAATATTTGGGGCTAAGAGGGATGAAGTTACAGGAGAATGGAGAAAGTTACACAACACAGAACTGCACGCATTGTATTCTTCACCTGACATAATTAGGAATATTAAATTCAGACGTTTGAGATGGGCAGGGCATGGAGCACGTATGGGCGAATCCAGAAATGCATATAGAGTGTTAGTTGGGAGGCCGGAGGGAAAAAGACCTCTAGGGAGGCCGAGACGTAGATGGGAAGATAATATAAAAATGGATTTGAGGGAGGTGGGATATGATGATAGAGAATGGATTAATCTTGCTCAGGATAGGGACCGATGGCGGTCTTATGTGAGGGCGGCAATGAATCTCCGGGTTTCTTAAAAGCCAGTAAGTAAGTAAGTTTACTTATTTCTTTACTTATTTATTTGTTTACTTATTTACTTATTTAGTAATTTCCTTATTTATTTACTTATTTATTTGTTTACTAACTTGTTTACTTATTTAGTTATTTATTTACTTATTCATTTGTTTACTTATTTAGTAATTTATTTACTTAGCTATTTATTTGTTTACTTATTTGCTTATTTAGTAATTTATTTACTTCTTTATTTATTTACTTAGTTATTTACTTATTTTTTACTTATTTATTTGTTTACTTATTTATTTATTTCGTAATTTATTTACTTATTTATTTATTTACTTATTTAGTAATTTATTTACTTATTTATTTATTAATTTATTTAGTAATTTATTTACTTATTTATTTGTTTACTTATTTACTTATTTAGTAATTTATTTACTTATTTATTTATTTACTTAGTTATTTATTTGTTTACTAATTTATTTATTAATTTATTTAGTAATTTATTTACTAATTTATTAATTAATTTATTTAGTAATTTATTTACTTATTTATTTATTTACTTAGTTATTTATTTGTTTACTTATTTACTTATTTAGTATGTTATTTACTTATTTATTTATTAATTTATTTACTTATTTATTTATTAATTTATTTCGTAATTTATTTAATTATTTATTTATTTACTTAGTTATTTATTTGTTTATTTATTTACTTATTTATTTAGTAATTTATTTACTTATTTATTTATTAATTTATTTAGTAATTTATTTACTTATTTATTTATTTACTTAGTTATTTATTTGTTTACCTATTTACTTATTTAGTAATTTATTTATTTATTAATTTATTTAGTAATTTATTTACTTATGTATTTATTTACTTAGTTATTTATTTGTTTACCTATTTACTTATTTAGTAATTTATTTACTTATTTATTTATTAATTTATTTAGTAATTTATTTGCTTATTTATTTATTTACTTAGTTATTTATTTGTTAACTTATTTAGTAATTTAATTACTTATTTATTTATTTATTTACTTAGTTATTTATTTATTTCTTTACTTATTTATTTGTTTACTTATTTAGTAATTTATTTACTTATTTATTTGTTAACTTATTTAGTAATTTAATTACTTATTTATTTATTTATTAATTTATTTACTTAGTTATTTACTTATTTCTTTACTTATTTATTTGTTTACTTATTTAGTAATTTATTTACTTAGTTATTTATTTGTTTACTTACTTGTTTACTTATTTAGTTATTTATTTACTTACTTAGTTATTTACTTGTTTACTTACCTTCTTATTTATTTATTTAACTGTTTAGTTATTTATATTATTCACGTATTCATATATGCTGTTAAACTCATTTCATTTCATGGTGCTCGCTAGCTTAGCATTACATGTGGGCGGTGCTCACCATCTTCAAAAGATTGAGAACTTCTGTCCTAGTTGTTTCCTTGAAAGTGGGTGGTCTGCCGGCCGATCTTGTTTGTTACAGTTAAGACAGGCGTGCTGTGTTTTTATTGGCGTAATTTCCAGTGTTAGTTTTGTTTAGGTCGGTATTACACTCTCAAAGTTTTTCGATCAAATTTTGACCGAAGAATTTGACCAGGATTTGACGCGAAGTTTGAATCAAAGATATGCTATTACATTACATCAAAGAACTTTGATCAAATCCAGTTTTCGGTATAGAACACTGTTGAAATTCGAGCAAATTGCCGCTATTATTGCGATTGCGAGCGCGATATTAATATGGGCTTTATTAATAGAAACTAAAACACAAAGGAAAACAAATCGGGAAATGTTGGATTCCTAATTTCGTACTTCCCTATTTTTTGTAATTCGGGCATTTCCAGTTATAAAGAAACTTGTTCTGTTTATATAAATGTAAGTATTTTCACGACTCCAACATTATGGTAGGCCTACATTTTTCTGCCATTTTCACTCTTTATTTTCAGCTGTTGTTTTAGTGTCTTCTGTGTTTCAGTTTGATTTATTCTGTATCGAAAGAAGGCATACCGGTAGATGTCATCAAATACTGTAGAGAACTAATACCGGAAAGCAACGCGATTAACATGGTGTCGGGCGGCGACACGAGAACACTAGCGCTGTCTAGCGGCTTGGTTTGAACAATGCTTCCAATATGCATTGCTTCAAATACCGTACGAAGCTCTCTACAGTATTTGATTGCGTACATATCTAGGAGGGGTTGGGAGGAATTGTGGTAGGCCTATACAGTATTACATGAGAGCTAAAGAAATCATTACAGAACGTTCAGATTTACATTCTCGTTAATTTAATTGTCATAACTATTGAACTAACATTATGATCCTAATAATAATATTATAAGATGTTTTAAAAGAGATATCACATTGGTGAAAAACAACATTAAAGCTACAGTGCATACTTCTTAATTGTCCCATTAGCTCTCTATTCTCCAGGTTACTGATGCATTACTTTTTTTTAGCCTTTCTGTTCTTTTTTTCCAGTCACTGTTCTACAACTTATTCTGTCACATTCATATTTTACAAAACAATTTATCATTACGTTAAGGAACTTATTAACGAAAACATGTTTACAATCTTTACATACTGAATTAGTTTGATCTATTTGTTCAAAAATAAGGGTCATTATCTGGTTTTTACACCTTGTCTGCTTGATGAAAGAATTTTTCTGAAGTACGTGTGAAATGTTGATCGAATAATTTTAGATAAAGAAACTGAATAACTTGTGGGAATTAGAAAATTGGCACTGTCATACTTTTTATTTGCAATGTGCTGATAAATGCCTGTCAAGTTTTCAGATTTGAAACTAGCTAGTTCCAGTTTGCATGTCTCATGTGGTATTCTGCTACAAGCCCACCCTGTCACATATGTTAGTGCATTATCTGGAATCAAACACTGATCATGATTGTCCTCTTCAAGTTCAGCGGTTTCTACAAAACTGTTTTCTGTTGCTGGATAATCACTGCAGATTCTAAATGAACTTTCTTCAATCTCCTTCTTCGTAACTAAAAATCACTGACTTCAATTTCACAGTTGCCTTTCTCTGAAGGTGTTAAGAGCTGGCAGCTCATAATTCCTCTGACGGCAGACTTGAATTTACAGCTGTCAGGGGTGATGTTATTACCAGCCTTAGAACGCACAACAGAGAAAATATTTTCAATACAGTCTTGTGTTATACGTCTTTTAAGCAGGAACCGAAAGTTAAAATTTTGTTCCAACCCTTAAAGCAAGGAGGGTTTGTCCTTTTTTCGCTCAGAATTTTCAGTTTTGAAAACAGACTTTCCAGTTTTTGTAGAGTCGTCCAATGACAAGAAGTAGTTTGTAAAGCCCTGCGTGAGGATTTAGCATCGTTCATGGTCGATGAATTAAAATAGTCAAATCCACGATCCACTAGCTCTATAAACTCAGCTGTTTGAAGAGCTTCTTCAGGTAGTGACTGAAACGATACATGAGTTTTTATGGCCTTGCAGACTGAATGACTTAGCACCTGTACAGACAGACAAAACCTCATGGGCGAGAAAGGTGGAAGTTCTATATGTTTTTGTCTTAAATTTGGGCATAATCGAGGATTCATATCTTTATCCTTATTATACAGTTCAACAACATGTTGCCACTTGTATACTTCATCTTTGTACGAAAGGTCGTGCCGCTTAAAGTTGTTCTCCATCTATTTCAATAAATGGTTTATCAACCTCGCATCCCAATAAATTCCTCATTCTAATATTACTGGCTGCCTGGTCACTAACTACTACTTTAGGAAAATAGCCACATTTCCTAACCTCGCGTATGGCTTCGGAAAGAAGATCCTTTAGAACATCACCGGGCGTGGAATTATTAGATAGGAAATATCCTATTATCTGCTTGTAGTTGGTTTGCAAGCCCCTAATCATAAATACTAAAGCCTGATTTGCGGGTTTCAATTCTTCACATTTTGTTTGTTGTACGGTCCAAATTCTACAAAGCCATCGAATAAATATGATTTTGCAACATACGAGAAACTTTGTTTCAAAGATATCTCGTCAAGTACAATGGAAACAACTCTCTGAGCTGGTGTCAGACTTCTCGATTTTATCTTAAGAAGTTGCATTATTGTCTCATTGAAACCTGGACCAACACCCAATTGTTGCAGCCAATTACGTAAGGAGCGAATAGTCGGCAGACAGAAAGTCTTCCTCAAGTATCGATATGCATTCGGTGAAGCATAATGCAATGCAAATGCGAAATTTTTGTCATACTCGGTATATCGCCTTCCCATAGGTTTTCTTTTTCTTAGCTTCAACTGAGATTTAAGAAATGAATCTTCTACCAGCAATTGAACACATTCTAAAGATGAATGAGATTTTTTCAATTTTTGTACGTCAGCTCTTAGGGTTTGAATGAGTTTCCTTTGTTTTGACATAATTTTCTGCGCATTCCTTAGTTTGTTAGTAAGAAATGTATTTTTTTCTCAGACGAAATTTTTTGTCTTTTAGGAGTTTTAGCATTCTCCAAGTTATCTATAACAAGATAAATTTTGTGCTTTATAAGGCTTACAATATTATATTTCGAAACATTTTATATTGCAATCATATTTGCTAGCATCACAGCTTCTTAGACAGGCAACTATTCTTACTTCTAGCTCGCTGCAGGCAACACAAGAAATGTTTCGATCTCCTCTCGCACGGCCGACCCTCTCGTCAACTTATTCAAACCTTTCCGCTTGGAGCGCTGTTAGTCGATGTCGCACATTTCAGAGCCAGCTTTCCGGTATTAGTATCTACAGTATTTGATGTCATTTTACTTCCTACCTAGCAGCCACCTACAAATCATTGATGCTCCAAACAGCTGATGTTTATCCGCCATTTTCAACCCGTTTCTATGGTAACTTTGATCAAATGTAATGACATGCAGAAAGCCGCTAAAGAATGGTCCAAGATGGTTTTCATCCAAGTTTTTGCATCAAAGATCCTCAAATTTCTTTGAACAAAGAATGCCGGCTTTAGCAAATATAATAATTTTGTTTACTAAAAGAGTCACATAGGCCTATATAGTACATATAAATATCTCTCACGTCAGTGTACGATGGCAAAGTCCACACCTGTGGAGTAACGGTTAGCATGCCTAGCCGCGAAACCAGGTGGCCCGGGTTCGATTCCCGGTCGGGGCAAGTTACCTGGTTGAGGTATTTTCCGGGGTTTTTCCTTCAACCCAATATGAGCAAATGCTGGGTAACTTTCGGTGTTGGACCCCGGACTCATTTCACCGGCATTATCACTTTAATCTCATTCAGACGCTAAATAACCTGAGCTGTTGATAAAGCGTCGTAAAATAACCTACTAAAATAAAATAAATGATGGCAAAATTGTTTGCTTTTCTTAAAAATAAATTACGTATTGAAGAGTCAATGGAAAGTGCATCCGCTGCATTTAATGAAGAACATTCTCAATTGGCTTTAAGTGAAAGTAAAATCTGTGAACCAGTAATTCCATCTGTATTACCTTCATCTAGTACTGGTGAGTCAGTGAATCACATGGCTGGAAGCGAAATCAAATATATAAAAACGACGGGAAACTAGATATGACTGGTTATATTTCGATCGACTCGGGGAGGTACTTTTGTAAACTGTGTGAAATACATTTAAAAATGACCTCGAAGCTCTTCATGAAACAGGCGAGGTTTTCATATCATTGCCCTTTAAAAGCATTAGAAAAGCTACTAAAAGATGTATTCGTCTAATTTAATAGGACAGTAATTACTACTTGTAGGTAGGGTTGCCAACTCTCCCGTATTTTCCGAGATCTCTCGTATTTTCCCCTAATTTTTAACATCTACCGATTCCCATACTTTTCTTCTCTTGAAGTATTTTTCTCCCTTAGTTTTGCATAAAGTAAAAATCACCATTTTAAACATTTGATTTTTCCGTGAATGATGACTGTTTATATGATGAAGTTTGTTGTTCAAAGTAAGCATTAAAATGTGCTGGCAGAAATGGGTTTTAATGTCCACCTGTTTAAAATCAAACAATATCAATATTATAAATTTGGAAAAACTGGCTAGTTTACTATAAGTATACCAAATAGTAATGCTCATACAAAGACGCTGTTTCATCTCGTAAACAAAAATTGTACGGATGTTCGAAACAGAAGCACGAAACATCTATTGAAACCAGAGCTGCAGTCGACTTCAACTATTACAGGAAACAAAATGTCTCAAAATACGGTCCACTTAGGGACTTCTGGTGCTGGTGGTAGAATGTTGGCTGCCTTTGCGATCTCTTTAGACCCACTGTTCACTAGAACAAGTTGTATGCAGTAGCGGATGGTTGTAATTAAATAATAAGATGGATCCAGATAAAATCACACTGTACTGTACTTCAACCACAAGAAAGTCTCAGGGGAATGAGACGCAGCGGGGCAATGCTGTGAATGAATGTTGATGTCATAAGTCAGACATGTGGGTATACGTATCTCCATTGGCTAACTCTCACAGCACAAACGATAACACTGATACACACATACTTATATTACCCTAGTTACAAAATTAGATCACTGTTAATCTCCTGGTCTTTTAATCCCTCCATACAGAAAATAACACATGCAGGAGAGCGCATGTTTTTTAAACTGACGTTATAGCGGTAATATTATCTACCTACTTCGCTTCAAAAGATGACGCAATAGTAAGCACATTCCTTTCACGGTTAATCTCCTGGTTGGAAAACAGTACCTTTTGGCATGCATTTTAATATTCATAATTTCAATGTAATTTTTAAATGTTCCTTTATTTATTTATTTATTAATTTCAAAAATTTTAACTGAAAAATCTAGGAACTGGATCTGAAAACACATTGAATTTAAGAATTTTAATTGGAAAATGTAAAAAATGCATCTGTTAACACATTGATGATATTGAATTTCTACCACCAAAGCCTCTATAAAAAATGTTCCATCCCAAAATGCACACAATCCTAAATTTAACATTGAGAGTGCTATGAAATGCTAAATTTGATCTTTAAAGTGCTAAATTTGAAATTTTAAGTTGCTTAAATCTACATATCTACTAATAAATTAAACATTTTAAATGAAAATTAAGTACAAAAATGTTAGTCAATCCATGATTCTCGAATTTCCTTTTCAACTCAAGATTTTGTTTTGTCTGTAGTATAGGGACCCAATTGGTCCCGTTTTACCTGGGACAGTCCCATTTTTTTAAAAAATGTCCCACCATCCCAAAAACATTTTTCGGGACGGGAAAATGTTCTGCTTTTTCTCGATCTCAAAAAAGGGCTTTACTTGTGAGTGTCCTACCGAATACTATCTCTTAGCATCAGCAGGTTCAAATGCAGCCGTAGAGAATGTGTATTGAATATTTCAATGTAATGTTGAAAGGGTCCAAACTTCTTGAACAAACATAGGTACAGTTCGTGTAGATATAAAATTCACTGTGAATCTACTTCAGCAGAAAAAAATTACTGTGGATCTACTTCGGCAGAACATTCAACATAATATCTGCATGCGAAAAAAAAAAAAATGCGTAAAAATTACTGTGCTGTGATGAAAATAAAATACAAGTAGTTCAGTAGTAGGTACTTTAGTTTAATACTTTAATAATTAAAATTTAATTAGTTAATAATGTTGAGATTTTTTCCTTTTTGTGGTCCCGCTTTTTTACAAAATGTTCCATGTTTTTAGTGAGGTATTTTTCAAATGTCCCGGTTCTCAAATAAAATAAAATGGGACCCCTATTGTAGTACAAATTGTTTATACCCTTATGTTAAACAAAATCCTTTAATTTAATTTCATACATTCAATCAATTACCGGTACCCAAGTGCTGACTTCATATAGGAATCGTGTCACGTGTCTATCAATTGTGTAAGTTTATGGTCCAAAAGAGCAAAAGGCAGAAGTACGTTATCTGGTAGAAAATAAACTACTTATCAAATAGTAATATTGAAGAATAATAACAACATCTCTGACTGAGGTTCTGCTGAAATGTACAGTAGTGGCAAAAAAAAAAAAAAAACGGACCGACTCTTGCAGCTGATTTCTGAGCCTTGTTCACTCCAGAGCACGATAGACTGGTAACTAGGCTTTCGTGTTTCGAATCCTGCATGGGAAGGAAACTTTTTTTTGTTCCTTATTCTAATTTATTCCCAATACTTTTCGATTGCTGGTAAAATTCATGTTCTGGGAATAATAAGTTAATTTAGTAAAATATCGCTGCAATCGAAACGTATTTGGAATAAATTTGAATAAAGAACAAAAAAAGTTTCCTTCCCAGGCAAGATTCGAACTACGAAAGTCTTAGTTACCAGTCTATCGTGCTCTGGAGTGAGCAAGGCTCTGAAATCAGCTACAAGAGTCGGTACGGTTTTTTTGACACTACTGTACATCTATTAACAGGCAGTACATTTCACTTGACGATATGTGTCAGAGGAAGAACAATTTTATTGTTTGTATGCATCTCAATTCTGATTAGTGTAATATGTAGCTAATCGGCGATGTATCCAATGGAGAGGGAAAGGAACTGACCACCCTACCCCATTATCTCCTGGCCTAGTTGCCTCATAAGTGGTGCCATGTTGGTATCACTTGTGAGGTTCAAACCTGTCTTCCGACAGTTGACTAAACAACAACAATAACAATAAATAATTAATATTATCATGCTTCCAAAGGAGAAGCAGTATCTTAAGCAGGTTGGTGCTGTTGGTGTGTCATCAATTTGCAGTTACGTACATTACAGATTTGCCAAATTATTTCCATACAGCATGAATCACCAGCAATTATAAGTCGCGTCGCTGTTATTTCCGGCGTGACTCCTCCTCTTTGCTTACTCCTTAGAAAGTAAAGGCTCTATAAAGTCTAGGTAGGTATTATAGTTCGCCATTTTTGTTCTTTCGTTGCCGAGCTACCAGACGAGGAATCTATTTGCCCCACTGTTAAACATTATCATGTCGTAGCTCCTATGATAATAAATCGACTCTCATAAGAGCTACGACATGATACTGTTTAACAGTGCAGCAAATAACGTCCTCGTGTGCCTTCTTTTAACGCCAACGAAAGAACCAAAATGGCGGGCGAGTATATTCATTATTTATCGTGTCTTAGGTAGTGCATAATGTCATCAGCAGCGAATGACAAGACTCACACGTTTAAATCTAGCCGACCTGCAACGTGATTAGCTGCCGGAAATAAGAGCGACGCGACTTTTTTATTATAGTTCACTACTTCCGCTCTATCGCATTTCATTTTTCTTAGGTTAGCAAATCTGATGTTACATGCGCTCTGCGCTTGTCAAGATCAACGAGTTAATCAAGACTCAAGAATGACATTAAGCATATAGTTCGGAATTTCGTCGATATGGCTGAATAATGATGATGATGATGATAATAATAATAATAATAATAATAATAATAATAATAATAATAGTAATAATAATAATAATAATAACAATATGGAGAAATTGTATAATCGTAACGTGTTGTTTCAACGGATGAGTTAATGACCATTTTATACTATTTAATGCCACGAGTCTGCTACAAGTAGAATTAAAGTAGAGACTTTTCAACGGAATATTAACATCTTTTTAAGTTTAGATTTGTAAATGCAAGGAGAAGTGAGTGAAAATGGAAAAGTGTAATGTAGGAGAATACTCGAGAGAAATAATAATTACACATAGAACAATAAAAAGGGTAGTAACATTGTACAAAAAATATTTTTACTACAACCACACGTCATGCGATGAATAAGTTTTTGCAAGAAGCTGAAAAGAAGTGTTATGCATTGCCATCTGTTGGCACTAAGGTGTACTATTCAAGTTCTAAGTACGGCCAATGATGTGATCGAAGCGCCAGCTGCTTTGAATAGTTTTAACTTAGTTCACATTTCTACCGCAGCGCTCCTCCATTTCAACGGCAACAAAAATCTATCGGTATTTCAGCTCCCTGTCTAAACTCTAAATGGTGGCGGTCAACGAATTAAAGAGCTTGGTGTCTCAAGTAGAGATGGGTCGGAGTCGTTCATTGATGCGAGCTAGCTCTTTGACTCCCGCTCCTTTTGAGGAGTCGTTCAAAAGAGCGGAGCGGTACAGTGCCCTCCCTCTTTCTCAACCAGCTCGCTCCTAGTGATCACTCACCCCACGCTTCACCACCGCACCGCTCCGACTCTTCTACGATAAATGCAGAGCGGGTTGTTAACTGTATGACAATACACATGCTTCTCAATAGATGCCATTGCAATAGACATTCGAATCGGTTTGCATCGGTCTGTGAATGCGGAGAAAAGCTTCTTGTACACGTACAGTAAGGTAAGTTTCCATGTTATCCCAGAGGGAGAGAGCCCATTTACATTACTTACGCTATTTTACGAACCAGTACCAATCGTGAAGTATCGGTATGTAGTATAAACAGATCAATTAAAAACAGTTCTGAAAGTGTTGGTAAACAGGGACGTCGCTAGGGGGGTGCGAAAGGGTGCGCAAGCACCCCATCAAAAATCGGAGCACCCCTTTCCACACCCCAAAGGGCAACTTATTAACAAAATACTAGGCATAAATTATTTTAAGAACAAAAACAAACAAACAATTTCTTGGATGTGAAAAAACTGCGTCCCATAGTGTATCGTAATGGATGTGATGAGCAATAATAATAATAATAATAATAATAATAATAATAATAATAATAATAATAATAATAATAATAATAAACAGATGTATAGTATGCGCGCAAGTGCATGAAAGAACAATTTAAATTTTTATGTACCACATTTTTACAGCTCACACCCCATTTTTAAATCTCGCACCCCATCCGCACCTCCCTTGCTCTGATCCTGGCGACGTCACTGTTGGTAAAGTAGTATAAATAGCAATTATGAAAGTGTACAATGGTACATAAAAACGGCTAATGTGCAAACATGATCTATTTAACAATAAGGAGAACAGAAACATGACAGTAGGCAACGTTTAAACGTGTCTGCATTGAAGTGTAATTTAAACATCGCACGTCTCACTCTTTGTCATTGCGCATGACCACACTGACAGACGTGCTGCGTATCGTTACAGCTGTAATGAAGCTGTGGAGCGCTGTGCTGTTGTGGAGGGAGCGGATCGTTGGGAATGAGCCAGAAGCAAGAGAGCGAGGTGAAGTTGCCTTGCTCTCCCAAGAGTAGGGAGCGAAATGTAATGAACGACTCGCTCTTTTGTAAGGAGGGAGCGGAGAGCCGCTCCAGAGCGGGAGTCGTTCATTCGAAACGACTCGCTCATGAGCGGCCCATCACTAGTCTCAAGCAGCAGCGATATCTGTGTCGAACTAAATAAGAGGAGTGTATCCGAGATATTCATAAAAAATACACTTCCTCAGCTATGTGATATGTGGTAACTAAAATGTAGGTTAAATGTGTGCATCAAGTGTACTAGTCAAACTTGGGTACACAATGGAATCTTATTACGAAGAAATGTCGCGAACGAAAGTTTACGAAAAATCAGTAAGAAGCAAACCTAAAGATGCCATGATACCGCAATTACCACAATTAATGCAGATAATAATAAGCTCACTAAGCCAATTTCAGCAATAGAAAATATAAAAATATCCGAAGTCTCCAGATTTCGCTATCTTTGTGACCCTGAAGTGGATTTCACAGTGTTTCTGTATTAATTTCTTACCTACTTACAAATGGCTTTTAAGGAACCCGAAGGTTCATTGCCGCCCTCACATAAGCCCGCCTTCGGTCCCTATCCTGAGCAAGATTAATCCAGTCTCTATCATCATATCCCACCTCCCTCAAATCCATTTTAATATTATCTTCCCATCTACGTCTCGGCCTCCCCAAAGGTCTTTTCCCCTCCGGTCTCCCAACTAACACTCTATATGCATTTCTGGATTCGCCCATACGTGCTACATGCCCTGCCCATCTCAAACGTCTGGATTTAATGTTCCTAATTATAATAATAATAATAATAATAATAATAATAATAATAATAATAATAATGATTTATTTAACCTGGCAGAGTTAAGGCCATACGGCCTTCTCTAACACTCAACCAGGAGTAAAGACTGCTTTACAAAAACACTACAAATTTACAAATTACACTACAATTTTACACACAAAATTGAATAAGATAATAATAATAATAAAAATAAACAACAAATAAGAAGAAATCGGACATAATATAATATATAACATACAGAAAGAAAGAAAAAGCATAATAATATGTGAACAGCAGGTCAAAATAAATGAGGCATACAAAAAAAGACAATTATTCATAACAATAATAATAATAATAATAATAATAATAATAATAATAATAAAATAAGAATAGTAATAATGATGATGATGATAATAATAATAATAATAATAATAATAATAATAATAATAATAATAGTAATATTAGTAATAAAATAGTGCAGTACAAAGTATACAGTGAATACAATATTTCTAAGCACACACAATAAGGAAAATTAAGATTATATATAGCTCAACTTATCACATTAGAGATATAACATTATCGGAAAATATGAAAACAAAAATATAAAATAAGTTGAATATCATTAGAACATAAAAAAATGTGAAAACGTGGAAACATGCAATACAACACTTGTCATAATAGTAAGTTAGTTTGGCAACTCGTCATAAGATAATTTTCTAACTTGGATTTGAAAGAATTCAATGTTCGGCAGCCCTTGACTTCAGGCGGCAGAGAGTTCCAGTGACGAGAGGTAGCAACAGTGAAGGATGAGGAATACAGAGACGATGCGTGAAGTGGAATTTCTAGCGTGTTATCGCGTTGTGATCGAGTATTAATATTATGATAGCGAGAGAGAGTATGAAATCGAGCGAATAAATAATAGGGGGATGAAGAGTGCATAATTCGATATAAGAAAGAAAGTGAGTGCAGATTTCTCCTCTCATGTAACCTAAGCCATGATAACTTCTTGAAAGAAGGTGAGATATGATCATAGTATCGAACATTACAAATGAAGCGGACGCACGCGTTATGAACACGCTGTAGTTTCTGAGCGGAATCAATCCTGAGATCACTGAACAAAACGTCGCAATAATCGAAGTGAGGTAGAATGTCAGGTGAAGAATACAATGCGTGCAGTTCTGCGTTGTGTAACTTTCTCCATTCTCCTGTAACTTCATCCCGCTTAGCCCCAAATATTTTCCTAAGCACCTTATTCTCAAACACCCTTAACCTATGTTCCTCTCTCAGAGTGAGAGTCCAAGTTTCACAACCATACAGAACAACCGGTAATATAACTGTTTTATAAATTCTAACTTTCAGATTTTTTGACAGCAGACTAGATGATAAAAGCTTCTCAACCGAATAATAACACGCATTTCCCATATTTATTCTGCGTTTAATTTCCTCCCGAGTGTCATTTATATTTGTTACTGTTGCTCCAAGATATTTGAATTTTTCCACCCCTTCGAAGGATAAATCTCCAATTTTTATATTTCCATTCCGTACAATATTCTGGCCACGAGACCTAATCATATACTTTGTCTTTTCGGGATTTACTTCCAAACCGATCGCTTTACTTGCTTCCAGTAAAATTCCCGTGTTTTCCCTAATCGTTTGTGGATTTTCTCCTAACATATTCACGTCATCCGCATAGACAAGAAGCTGATTTCTACATTTCTAAAATTACAATTTTGTTACCCGTGGATGTACCCTTTCAGTCATTATTTTAATATGTACAGTGACAACGCTATAATGTATATTTGAATCGCACTTTTTAGAAAGAAACTAAGTCAAAATATGCTACTTTTCTGAAGAGCAAAAGGAACTTATTTTATGAATAAATACCAGTTTACCAGCGCCGTATATAAATATCAACTTGATGTTAAAGATACAGGGAGAGGTTTGACTAAGTGTTTTTCTCCGCCAATTAGTTTGCATTGAAAGTATTAATCATTTCATCAGTTAAAATAAAAATCGCAAATTTTGACTTAGTTCCTTTCTAAAAAGTGCGATTCACTTATTTATGTAGAGTACAATAAGTTTACTTAATTAAACTGACGAGTTTCGTGATATATTTGGTCGATTATACCAATGTGTTTATTGGTGTACAATTTTTTTAGGGAAGACCTTATGAGATATATAGTGTGGCGTACTTCCTTCATTTGCTCTGAAATGAACTAGGCCTACTGTATTTTTCATACAGCACACTGGGATAAACTTGACCGCTGAAATTAGCTGAGCTATAAAAATAGGGGTATAAATCGAATGGCATTGTTACTTTGAGATATGAAATTTATTTATTGTGATTGGTTATGCAGCTAAATTGTAAAAGTTAGTCTACCTAGAATTTAAGATTTGATTTGTCCAAATTGCATTGAAGGTGGGGCTTATAGGCTATATTCCTTTCCCACAGGTGACGCCATATAACATTTTAATTTTAGAAATCTAGAAAATCTGCAAAATCAACTCTTAAGTGTAATCAGCACATATCTTTTTAAGAATTTACAGTAGTAGCACAGTCTAGTATATACAGTCACGAAGCTTGAGTTGTTGAGGGTACTGGGAACAATAGACTGTGCCGATACTATTTCGCATTGTCTGTAATGAGGCGATAGTAGCGATCCTAGTGGTTAGCAACTATCTATGGATGTATATTCCCTACGTATTGAGTTTTCGTGACTGTAGTCTATATACTAGACTGGTAGTAGCTCAGATATAATGGCGAAAGCGTCTAAATCGTTTGGAGACAAAACTATGCTTTCAAATAAAAATAAAACAACCTATTTTACTTACTTTGCAACGTTTATCTCATGATTTAATTTCCTTTTTCATACTGATATTAAATTTTTAGGTCTTCATATTGACTTGGATAACGTGAGGGTTGCAGACATTCCAAGATCCTGAATAATTTCAAGGGAAAAATTGTTCCGGGCCCGGGTATCGATCCCGGGACCTCTGGTTGAACGTACCAGCGCTCTGCCACTGAGCTACCCGGGAACTCTACCCGACACCGTCTCAACTTTCCCCTTTATATCCACACGACTCGCGTGGGCTGACGAAACGCCAGAGACCCACATCGAGTGCACACAAACTCTGTGTGACTTGAAATTGTGGTTTTCTGTTAACGTACACAGTGACGTATATATTATGCAAATCTAATCTTTCAGATAAAGCTTCCTGTAAAGCAGATTTGAATAATTTCAAGTTCCCGGGTAGCTCAGTGGCAGAGCGCTGGTACGTTCAACCAGAGGTCCCGGGATCGATACCCGGCCCCGAACAATTTTTCCCTTGAAATTATTCAAATCTGCTTTACAGAAAGCTTTACCTGAAAGATTAGATTTGCATTCCAAGATCCTGTTCCTGAGATAATATTTTTTTTTATGAAAACATAAATATACTCACATTCTCTAAAACATAAATATACTCACATTTTAAAAAATGTATTTAAAATAGTAAGTATTCGAATATTTTAATAAACCAAACCCTAAATTAAACAGAATGAACCATAGTTTCACAAAGTGTAAAAAAATGAAAATGTCTTTTTTTTTTTTTTGTTTTCATTTCGAGTCTTGACCACTCCTCTTACAAGTACAGTTCTCATATTTTTTATAATATGACCTAATACTACTAAATTATAAACTTTTTGAAATCTCAAATACAGGAGGAAGCCATCCCCCACCCCAAAATGACGCCTTGGCTGTGACACCTTCTATCGCTTGTAGCTCCAACTGTCGTAAAAATCTTGGCTTCTTTTTTGATAATAATCTAAGTTGGAATTTTCAAGTTAAAGAAACGATAAAAAAATCTGTTCCTCCATTCACTGTTTGAGTCGCTTGAGAAACTTCTTGCCCCAGCAACTAAAACTTACCGTAGTACAAACCCTAGTAATGCCGCACTTCGATTATTGTGACGTTTTGTTAAGTGACCTAAGTTCTGAACTGTCAGTCAAGTTACAGCGAGCTCAGAGTATGTGCGTCAGATACGTGTGCAACATCCGACGATATGATCACATATCACCGTCCTTCGCAAGTCTCTCGTGGCTCCGACTTAAAGAACGCAGAACTTTACACACTTTGTCTTTACTCTTTCGAATTCTGCACACTTCAACACCAAATTACCTTTCTTCTCGTTTCTCTTATCTATACTCTAACCACGACGTAAATACCAGATCACTTATCTGTGGCACGCTAAGTATACCTCTTCATAGAACATCTTGTTATTCATCATCTTTTACAATATCCACCTCGCGTCAATGGAATTCCTTGTGACAAAGCATTAGGGGCTGCAAGACAACAAACACCTTTAAGAACAGCTTAAAAGATAACCTTATTAGCATTTCACTCCAATCATACTGATTTAAACTATCACTGACTACATTGTTACTTTTTTCTTTAGACATCATCCTGATTGTGCTGTATTTTAATTGTCTCGTAATAATCTCTTTCTATTATCTAATATTATTTGAAATATATTAACATTCTATGTATTTTAGTTTAATTCTGCTACGCAATTTATTTCAGTGTTTAATTAATAGTTCATAGTATTTTGTTGTTTGATTTGTAAATAACTTTTGTATACATGTAACTCTCATCTAAATGAAATTGTTGAATTCTATGTAAGTTCATGCATATGTATATACTCTTTTTGCTGGTTGAGTGGAAGAGAAGGCCTTATGGCTTTAACTCTGCCAGCTAAAATAAATCATTATTATTATTATTATTATTATTATTATTATTATTATTATTATTATTATTATTATTATTATTACTAGAACTCGTTTTGTGTCCTTTGCAATGAGGCCGTTAATGTAGCCTATACAAGCGCTGCTCGCTCCACTTGTTGCTCGGGATATTTCTCACTCTTCACCCCATCCCGCACTTCGCATCGCATCGTCATAATGCCTACTCAGTGAGACTCCCAGCACGTGTAATAAAGACTGAACCATATTTTTCCCGTCATCTGGACGACTTGATACGGTTAAAGGATTCCAAATCGCGGTGCGCAGACCGCATGAGATCTCTGTATCAACTTTGATATGAGAACGTTCCTGTAAAACGAACAAGAGGACTAGTCATCTTATGCACACTTCAGTATTGGAGAGAGACCGGCGTGTAGACATTCAGCTTAGGTGCATTAGCAAAAAAAGAAGTGAAAGTGTATAAATATAATATTGCTGACTCACTAAGTCACTCGGTCATTCATTCAGTCAGATTAGACAATCAGTAAATCATTATCATTCCGGCAGAGAGTTTGTCATTATCATGCAGGCAGTAAGTCGGTTATCATCCAGACAATGAATCAAGTCATTATTCAGGCAGTGAACCAGTTATCGCCCAGACAATGAATAATGTCATCGTTTAGGCATTGAGCCAGTTATCATTCAAGCAATGAGTGAGTCATTCAGACTGTAAGCCAATCATTCATACAGTAAGTCAATCATTCAAAGAAGTAAGTCAATCATTCAGCCAGTAAGTCAGTCATTCAGACAATAAGTTAGTCATTCAGACAGTAAGTTAGTCATTCAGACAATAAGTTAGTCATTCAGACAATAAGTTAGTCATTCAGACAGTAAGTCAATCATTCAGCCAATAAGTCAGTCATTCAGACAATAAGTTAGTCATTCAGACAGTAAGTTAGTCATTCAGACAGTAAGTTAGTCATTCAGACAATAAGTTAGTCATTCAGACAATAAGTTAGTCATTCAGACAGTAAGTTAGTCATTCAGACAGTAAGTTAGTCATTCAGACAGTAAGTTAATTCAGACAATTTAGTCATTCAGACAGTAAGTTAGTCATTCAGACAATAAGTTAGTCATTCAGACAATAAGTTAGTCATTCAGACAGTAAGTTAGTCATTCAGACAATAAGTTAGTCATTCAGACAGTAAGTTAGTCATTCAGACAATAAGTTAGTCATTCAGACAATAAGTTAGTCATTCAGACAGTAAGTCAATCATTCAGATAGTAAGTTAGTCATTCAGACAGTAAGTTAGTCATTCAGACAATACGTTAGTCATTCAGACAATAAGTTAGTCATTCAGACAGTAAGTCAATCATTCAGACAGTAAGTTAGTCATTCAGACAATAAGTTAGTCATTCAGACAGTAAGTCAATCATTCAGACAGTAAGTTAGTCATTCAGACAGTAAGTTAGTCATTCAGACAATACGTTAGTCATTCAGACAATAAGTTAGTCATTCAGACAGTAAGTCAATCATTCAGACAGTAAGTTAGTCATTCAGACAGTAAGTTAGTCATTCAGACAGTAAGTTAGTCATTCAGACAATAAGTTAGTCATTCAGACAATAAGTTAGTCATTCAGACAGTAAGTCAATCATTCAGACAGTAAGTCAGTTATTCAGAAAGTAAGTCAATCATTCAGACAGTAAGTTAGTCATTCAGACAGTAAATCAATCATTCAGACACTAAGTCAATCATTCAGACAGTAAGTCAATCATTCAGGCAGTAAGTTAGTCATTCAGACAATAAGTTAATCATTCAGACAGTAAGTCAATCATTCAGACAGTAAGTTAATCATTCAGACAATAAGTTAATCATTCAGACAGTAAGTAAGTCAATCATTCAGACAGTAAGTCAATCATTCAGACAGTAAGTCAATCATTCAGACAGTAAGTTAGTCATTCAGACAGTAAGTTAATCATTCAGACAGTAAGTCAATCATTCAGACAGTAAGTCAATCATTCAGACAGTAAGTCAATCATTCAGACAGTAAGTCAATCATTCAGACAGTAAGTCAATCATTCAGACAGTAAGTCAATCATTCAGACAGTAAGTCAATCATTCAGACAGTAAGTCAATCATTCAGACAGTAAGTCAGTCATTCAGACAGTAAGTCAATCATTCAGACAGTAAGTCAATCATTCAGACAGTAAGTCAATCATTCAGACAGTAAGTCAATCATTCAGACAGTAAGTCAATCATTCAGACAGTAAGTCAGTCATTCAGACAGTAAGTCAATCATTCAGACAGTAAGTCAATCATTCAGACAGTAAGTAAATCATTGAGACAGTAAGTCAATCATTCAGAAGTAAGTCAATCATTCAGACAGTAAGTCAATCATTGAGACAGTAAGTCAATCATTCAGAAGTAAGTCAAACATTCAGAAGTAAGTCAGTCATTCAGACAGTAAGTCAATCATTCAGACAGTAAGTAAATCATTGAGACAGTAAGTCAATCATTCAGAGAGTAAGTCAGTCATTCAGACAGTAAGTCAATCATTGAGACAGTAAGTCAATCATTCAGAAGTAAGTCAAACATTCAGACAGTAAGTCAATCATTCAGACAGTAAGTCAATCATTCAGACAGTAAGTCAATCATTCAGACAGTAAGTCAATCATTCAGAGATTCAGTCAGTCATTCAGACAAGACAGTAAGTCAATCATTCAGACAGTAAGTCAATCATTCAGACAGTAAGTCAATCATTCAGACAGTAAGTCAATCATTCAGACAGTAAGTCAGTCAATCAGAAAGTAAGTCAATCATTCAGACAGTAAGTCAGTCATTCAGACAGTAAGTCAATCATTTAGACAGTAAGTCAATCATTCAGAGAGTAAGTCAATCATTCAGAGAGTAAGTCAATCATTCAGACAGTAAGTCAATCATTGAGACAGTAAGTCAATCATTCAGAGTAAGTCAGTCATTGAGACAGTAAGTCAATCATTCAGACAGTAAGTCAATCATTGAGACAGTAAGTCAATCATTCAGACAGTAAGTCAATCATTGAGACAGTAAGTAAATCATTGAGACAGTAAGTAAATCATTGAGACAGTAAGTCAATCATTCAGAGTAAGTCAGTCATTGAGACAGTAAGTCAATCATTCAGTAAGTCAATCATTGAGACAGTAAGTCAATCATTCAGACAAGTAAGTCAATCATTCAGACAGTAAGTCAATCATTGAGACAGTAAGTCAATCATTGAGACAGTAAGTCAATCACTCAGACAGTAAGTGAATCATTGAGACAGTAAGTCAATCATTCAGAGAGTAAGTCAATCATTCAGACAGTAAGTCAATCAGAGACAGTAAGTAAATCATTGAGACAGTAAGTCAATCACTCAGACAGTAAGTAAATCATTGAGACAGTAAGTCAATCATTCAGACAGTAAGTCAATCATTCAGACAGTAAGTCAATCATTGAGACAGTAAGTCAATCATTCAGAAGTAAGTAAATCATTGAGACAGTAAGTCAATCATTCAGAGAGTAAGTCAGTCATTCAGACAGTAAGTCAATCATTCAGACAGTAAGTCAATCATTCAGACAGTAAGTCAATCATTCAGACAGTAAGTCAATCATTCAGACAGTAAGTCAATCATTCAGACAGTAAGTCAGTCATTCAGAAAGTAAGTCAATCATTCAGACAGTAAGTCAGTCATTGAGACAGTAAGTCAATCATTCAGACAGTAAGTCAATCATTCAGAAGTAAGTCAGTCATTCAGACAGTAAGTCAATCATTCAGACAGTAAGTCAATCATTCAGAAAGTAAGTCAATCATTCAGACAGTAAGTCAGTCAATCATTGAACATTTCATTCGGCAAGTAACTCAGTTACTTCAGTCAAGCAGGAACTGTGTCAGTCAGTATAACTGTGTCAGTGCTCGTAGCATCACACCATAGAGACAGGTGTTCGATCTCGTCTGATCTTGAGATTTCGGGCTTTCATGGTTATAAATTGTGGTGAAGATTTTGGTTATTACATCATTAAGATTCAATTCCTTCGGAACTTCAAAATTAATATGGCCATACAGAGAAATAATGTGACAGTATAACCTCACTATTTTCACATCTAACTCTGGAATATAGCCATTAAGTAAATTATTCATTACTGAGTTAAACGACGCTAAGGGTTTTCTTGGAACCTTCGCAGCGTTGGAAATGAATCCACTCTTGCAGTCTAGTTCTGAAGTTTCACTTTGTAATATTGCAGATCACTATTCTGTGTGTGGTCCTCATGTTCGCATCAGCTTTCTGTTTCTGATTATTTCCTCTGCGGATTTTCAAAGCAAGTGTGTTCCGACATTATTTAGTTTGAAACAGGATGTACGTCACAAAGGAATACTTCAGTCGAGAATCCTCTTGAAAATTTATACGAGGGTAAACACTATGAAGTAAAGAAGTGGCGTATAAGGATGCAGCATCCGATAAAAACCGCAAGAAACAAAGAAACTGATAAGAAAGATAACAAAAAATTTCGCAGTAACTTACTGATTCTTCAAAAACCTTTCTACTTATCGCTAGCGAAGTCACATCGAATACTGGCTAAATTGTCGAGGGGCGGGATGGATCCATGCACTTAAGCTCACATTGGTTTTTTTGTGCACCCTATACCAGATGAGTAAAAAGTATGGAACATTGTCGTCTTCTGTTTTTTATGAACAAACCCAATATGCAAGAGTTATAAGGATGAAGAAATTAGTATATTCAATATCCATTTTGATTCTTGCGTACACTACTTTTAACACTTGAATATAAGTAATTGATTAACTACCGGACTTACTCGTGTTAATTACGTAAGTTTGTGCGGCTTACAGCTGTTTCGGTGCTTAACACACCATCCTCAGAGCCTACTAAATCTCGGCGTCATCTCGAACTTCTCTGCTTGTTATGTGGATGCGTTTGATTCTTGAAAAGTGTTGAATAGTGGAGTCGAATAGTGTGTGTGTTCTGAAATTGATCTGTGTGTTGAGAATTTGATCAGGGTGTGTTTTAGTGTATTTGTATATTTCGTATTGTTCTAGTGTGTTGAGTTTTTGGTTCTTGGGTTGTATGTGTAGGTTTTCCATGTCTGCATTTATGTTATTGTATGTATGGTTAGCATTGGTTATGTGATCGGCGTATGTAGATGTATTGTGTCCTCTGGTTATTGCTCTAATGTGTTCTTTGTAGCGTGTTTGGAACGATCTGCCTGTCTGTCCAATGTAGAACTTGTCGCAACTATTACATGTGAGTTTGTATATGCCTGTGTGATCGTATTCATTTGTTTGTGTTTTTTGTGTGTTGAGATGTCTTTGTAGTGTGTTTTCTGTTCTGCATGCTATGTTATATTTCTGCTTTCTGAATGAAGATGCGATCTTATGTGTGCTTTTGTTTTCATATCTTAGTGTGACGTATTTCTTGTGTTCTTGTGTTTGTGTTGTGTTTTGCGTGTTTTTGTGTTTGTTAAGTTTTTGTTTTGTCTTTCTTATGATGTCTATTATGTTTGGATAGTAACCTTTTTCTTGTGCTATATAATTGATTGTGTTCACTTCTTCATTGTAGTGTTGTTGGCTCATGGGTATGTTGAGTAATCTGTGTACCATTGTCCTGAATGCAGCATGTTTGTGTTGTGTGGGGTGATTAGATGTGTTGTGTATGTGTGTGGTGGTGGTGGTTGGTTTTCTGTATATTTTGAAGGTGTGTTTGTTGTCAATTTTTGTTATGGTGATGTCTAGGAAATTTATGGCGTTGTTGTTTTCAATTTGTAGTGTGTATGTAGTGTGTAATTAACACGAGTAAGTCCGCTTGTTAATCAATTACTTATATTCAACATGTTTTCGAAAACTAAGTTTTCATTCATGAAGGATGTGGCAAGAAATCTGTTTTTTTTTTAAGGCACCATATACTTATTTTTTCATTTCTGTATTCCTTACGACTCAAAATATACGAAATATTTTTTACAACTTAGGCCTATATACTTAGTAAAATTTCCCTGAAATTGATGATCCCAAAGTATGTGTAAGTAACACAGAAAAAATGTTTCAGTATATCAGTTTATCATTATGGAGAATAAGGAAGCCATGAATTAAATCAGCGGTCATCAGCACAGTGCACCCTCGGGCTAGCCGCGCTAGCGTCCCTTACCCGCGGATAAAGCCCGTTACACACTTGAAGAGATGTCGCTAGCGAGAAATGTGTTACGAGAAAATTCAAAGATTGATAACATGGATTCAAATGGACGTCCACAAACTGGAAGAGATTCTCGTTCGAGGCGAAAACTTCGAGCAAGTTTCTAGCTGAAATCGGTAGCTCAGCGAATTTTCTTTGAGACATTTATCAAAGATGTTTGACATTCATACTCTTTTTGACGATTGAATATAGAAAAAGATGAAGTAATATCACAGGTGGCGATGAATTGTATTATTTTTATTGACAATGAGGAAAGATGGTTGATAATTGCAGTCAGAAAGTTATCGAATTTGTACGATGTCACCCGTAGGCCTACTTATATGATACACGGAATGAAAACTATAAAAACACGAAACTTAGAGAAGAAATCTGGAGACAAATAACTAACTTTCCGAAACAGGAAAAATATTATGTTAGATGACGTTTGTATGACTGTATTAACCCTTATTCTCTGGAAAATCAAAACCCAAAAACATAGGCATAAACTGAATTTTATTTTTGGATAAGACCAGTTATACTAGTTATTAATATGGATAACAGAAGTTTTGAAGAAAGTATACTAATTATATGATAGTATATCTGAATTAGAGATGAACAACGATCGAGAAAGCAAGATTAACAGCGCCCGCAAAGCCGAAAACCCGCACGACAATGTTGTATACGTCTCGTCGTTGACGTAAAGACTGCTTGTGAGTGTTTCGAGACGTCGAGATTGATCACTCCCGAAGTCCCGAACGTCAAGCAGCCTTGAGTCGCCACAGTTGTTTATACGTGACAACTTTTATCTACTTTGGCAATTGTTATATATGTATAAACAATCAAATAGCCCATCTGAAACATCATCTCTACCTTTCAGTGTATAATAATCCATTCCCCAATCTTTATTTAATTACTAGGCCCTTATTAAAAGGTTAGAAATCTTCTTTTCATATGTTTGAGATCAAGTGTGCAATCTCAAGTAAAAAGATATTAATGTTATGTTTTATGTTTCTTAGAAATGCAAATTTATTTGAGAATTGTTTTTTTTTTCTATTTATATAACTATATGTAATCATATAATAAAACCTGAACATTTTGATAACTAAGATATTGTTGTTTTGTCTTTTTGTCTCATTTAAACATTTATAATGCTATTTATTTGAATGATGTATGTTATTCAAAGTTACGAAATCTTTCCACGCCGACCAAATGATATGTCGAGAATAATGAGCGAGACTCGAAGCGCACGAGAATAACGAGACGAGATTCGAAAGACAAATGCAACGAACACAGCGAGCGAGAGCGGTAGTTAGTTTTGTTCATCTCTAATCTGAATATATTTATTATTTGACAATAATTGAAGCGACAGAATGAAACATTGTCCTACAAATTCATTACAGAGAACATTTCAAATTTTTATTGAAAATGAAATATGCAAAAGTTTGAAAAAAATCTTTCAATTCAGTAGAAGCCAAGTTTTGCTCGAGACTTTCCATTAAATGTGCATACACTGAGAACTTTATGAAAGGTTCATGCAAGTTTTGCGTCAAATTTTATAATGAATTAGGCGAGTTATGCAATTAATAACGATTTTCGAGACCTCATAAAAATGTAAATAGGCAAGTTTTGATGTTTAAACAAATTCCAATACGGTAGTGAATAACATCAAGTATGAGATACCGTGCCTAACTATTTTTTTAACTTTGGATAAGACGAGTTTTGCATCTAATAACCTCAAATTCATGAATAAACCTTCTATTAACTTCCAATTTACATCTTAGTGGGTTTTTTTATATACACCTATACGTATTAGGAAACCTTTATTTAAATTTGTCAATAATGCACTAATTGATTTGCCACCTCCATCAAAACTTGATGAATTTTGGATTCACTAATAGGATTATGCTTAGTAATACGTAGGAACGGGCTATGGTAATACAAATTTGATTTGAGTCCACGTGGCATCTACGCAACATTAAAGCTGCACACCTGATTCATTTCGTAAACCACGACCACTTCGACTCAATGTAGTACCGGTGTCAGAAAAAATCATCGGATTGAAGATACATAATACGATTATCTTATTATCTAGTACACTTGGGATTTTCTGTTAACCGTCTGGAAGAAATTTAAGTAAAAGGAAAGTTGTGCGTGATTCGTGGAATGTCCCAATATGCAATGCAAAATAACATTTTGGCGCTTTAAAATTTGGTCATTCTTATGTTATACAATTTAGTATATTATTCGAATAAAATCGACATTTGTAAGTTATTTCTATCCTAGTTTTGAAGAGTTAAATATTCTTGTAACAAATAAACAGCAACAACTGTCATGCAAATCTCATATAAATAGTTATTCTTTTGTTTTGTTTCTTTACATTATTTATGGGCCTTCGAAATATTTATCATTCTACAACAGCATCTGAAGCAGAACGTCTTGGATTTAGGTTAAGGAAAACTTATCTTTTGAGCGTAAAAGTCCAAAAATGTGATGTAAAATAATATCTTGAAGGTTTGGGGAGTTTTTACAGTATGTGCGGTGAATATTCTGAGTAAATTCGATAACTTTTAACAAATCCAATATCATAATTTTGAAATGTAAAAAGATATGTCATAAATGAAATATGTATAGCAATTATAAATACTACGAGAGTTACTCCATTCTTTGCTTTTTTATTTTATTTGCGTTACTTAAAGTTTTAACGCTAAACATTCATGCGCTCGACATTAGAGAAATCTTGTCACACCTTCTGTTATCACGGTGACGTCATTAATTATTACAGTAGGTCTTAGATTACTGAAATTAAGATGTGTTTAAAACAAAGTAGTCTCGAATCCAGCCAGCCGTGATAAAATATAAAGGGGAAAGAAATGAATGTGACGTCATAATCATTATGACTCGCCCACAAATGGGGAGATTAGTAAATGCGGGGAATATGACAGAAATAGTCAATTTAGTGTAGTCTAATTATGAAACACTTAACTGTGGTATTATTTTGTAGATGAATCCAATTCTTTATAATGATATTATTCACTATAATTTCAAACAACTCATTGGCGTCATATTGATGTGTAAATCGTTTCGACTATCAATTGCATTGTTGTCTCGAGACTGGGCCTCATGGAATGGGGAAGCGATTATGAAGTAATTAATGATATATAAATTGGAGAGTATAAATATGCGGTAAATGTTACTTATGTCCCGGCCACTACAGGAACTTGATAAAATACCTTCAAGATGCCTTGGATTTAAAGTATTGAGTAGTAGATAATTGATGTGATCACTGGGGGAGCTGTAAACCCACCTAGCCCGCCCTAAATACGCACCTTATATACGAAAATCGTCGTGCGTGAACAAAGAATACCGCCATATTTCTTTAATGTACAGTGGGTTTCGGTGTTGCCAACATAGTAATAATATACACACCTAATCAAACCTTACCTAACCTTTCTCATATTACACACCTAATCAAACCTAACCTAATCTGTCACGTAATACTACACACCTGTAGTAACATACCTTACACTTAGTATCATTTCGTTTTCATGTATTGCCGGCTCTGCCAATCGTGTCGGTTTCCATCTAGTGGAAGCAAATACCTTACTATAATAATACCGGACAGCTGTATACCAGCAGCATTGGCGTGAGTGCGAAATATCACGGACTTGACGTCTAGCGGAGCGGCGTGGAATTAGGTCCACAAATACAAATATTAATTGAATAGTACCGTATTTAATGTAACATTATTTTATATCAAAGCTGCATATTATGAGAAATATTGCGTATTTTTTCTTTGCTTTAGTTAGACAAAATTAATTCTGACATTAAGAATGAATTTACAATAACGCTTTATATACGCATTGCTGACAACTGCAAAGATAAAAATGGCAGTAATCTGGTGCTTGTAATTTAGTGAAGGCATGTGGACAACAAAAAAACTTAATTTGCTAAAACCTTAAAATTTCCAATATTTATTTATTTATTTATTTATTTATTTATTTATTTATTTATTTATTTATTTATTTATTTATTTCAATTTATTTATTTATTTCAATTTAAATATATAGAATAAAGAATATAATTACAAACAAATAAGAGAAATAGAAATAAATAGAAATAAAATAATACAATCAATATAAAAAAGGAGATACAGTAGTATAGATGTTAACTTCTATTTATTTATTAGGCTTAAATAAGAAAGGTAATTTTTATTGTTCTATGAACACAGAGATAAAGGCATTAGGCCTAATAAAGAATTTTGTTGCCTCACGTTTTATGAACTGTCGGAAATCGAAAATACGATTTGGAGCAATTTGTAATGCTGTAATTGTAGCAATTATAAACAGCACATATACACCCTGACATTTTAACACAGCACCAATTAATAAAACTATTAACTAGCCCAGCAACAATATACATTGCAGTTGATTACAGCTTGTTTCGCGAGTATCTCCACACCGGCCGCCTAGGTAGCAGCACCAGCGTCGTTCGCGCGCAGAACTGCTAGCTGTCCGGTATTATTATAGTAAGGTATTTGGTGGAAGTAGATCGTACTAATACTACTAATTTGAAGAAGCAGCAATGGTGATTTTCATAACAATTACATTTTACATGTTTCGTGATATACTAAATGTGTTAATGTAGTAATAATTCTCTATATATGGTACAGTAAGATTTTAAATGTGTTGTGGTTGTGAAAAAAGTATTGAAAATTGGTTTATAGCGCCACATTGGCAGTGACAAAAGTGTGCAGTATTCATTCAGTGGCCGGTGGATGCTCTACATTGGCCTAAATATGCTACATAAGTGAAAAGAAAATATTAACATTTTATTTCAAATCTCAAACATCCTTAAAGTTAAAATCATGCTCAAAATAACAATCACGAACAGCATAAATATTCTACGTAATTAACGTAGTTATAGGAATTCGTTTAATTCCCTGCCACTTTTTCTCATTACAAAAAATCTGAAGTATGTAATTCGCACAAATGGAAAGTTGTCTCTGGAGTGCGACAACCCCCCAATTTACGATATAAAAATGGTTCTTAAAGAGTTTAGGTAGCCTTATATGTGGTGAATTTTTTATTCGAGTGAAAGCTGTGTTTTTAATGACTTATATATCAAGAATTTGAAACGTTAAAATATTTTTGTAATACATAAAAGAATAATTTTTCATGCCAACCAACTGTGAGATATCACTTCATTGTTTTATTTTTTTTTGTTATTTATGGTCTCTAAAGTTGTCATCATTTCACATAAGTATAAATGTTTCCCCGTCTTTCCAAACTCTGTCTTGGCTAAAGGCTCATTCACAATGAAAATTAAACATAACCTTAATTTAGCGTCTAAATGAGATGAAGAAATAATGAGTCCGGTGTCCAGCACCGAAAGTTATTCAGCATTTGCTCAATTGGGCTGAGGAAAAACCCCGGAAAAAACCTCAACCAGGTAACTTGCCCCGACCGGGAATCGAACCCGGGCCACCTGGTTTCGCGGCTAGACGCGCTCACCGTTACTCCACAGGTGTGGACTTCACAATGAAAATTAAATATAACGTAAGCGTTAACTTAAGAATATAAACGTTACGGTGAAATCAAGAAGTAATCATTACGATGGGAATATAAACATAACCGCAAACATACTTGGTAACCATGGAAACATAACAACGACGCCATTTCCTCATATCCTGTAGCATACTTCAGCGCTCCACGATTGTGTTCTGTTTGCAAATCACATAAGCATAAGCATGAAAGTTTGGAGTTCGCAAACTTTCATGTTAACGTCTTACGGTAATGTTTATGTCAATGCTTATGTGAATCATTGTGAATGATCCCATTTGGTAGCCTGGGCGCAAACTTCCGTGCTTATGTTACAGTTATGTTTAATTTTCATTGTGAATGGGCCTTAAGGCTAAGCGATCGACGAGCCCTGGATTCTCTTGTTCTCTTATTTCAAATTCTGCGCACCGCTACTCCAATCTATTTGGCTTCTCGTTTTCAAAATTTATCCGCAAATCATAAGCTAAGTACAAGATCTCATCATAACAATTTACTCATTATACCCTACCACAAGACATCTTTATACTCTTCATCTTATACAGTTTCAGTTGCTAGAAATTGGAACTCGCTACTGAGTGATGTAAGGGGTTGTTGGACAGTAACTTCGTTTAGGTCAAAATTACATAAATTCTTACTCAACAAATTAACTGCTGATTAATATGTATTACATATAATGAAACTAACATCTGTCCATTCTTATTATTATCATTAATTTCTCTAAATAGATTTACAAAACCTCTAATGGCAATTACATTAATATTCCCATTATAGAAATATATTTTAGATTTATATATATATATTTTTTTCTCTCCCTGTAACACAGTTCTAGTAAGCTTATATTAAATTAATTTTCATCAATTTACTAGCTATCTCAAATCTCAAATTAATTATAATTGATTGAATTAAATTAGTTAATAAATTAAGTTACTACTTTACCTTATAGGTTTATCTAAATTTAAATAAATATGTAGCCTACTAGTCGTTAAAACTTAACTGAAGAATATTGCTGGAGAACCTTTTAAGTGTAGTGTAAATATTCGTAATTTAAATATGTATTGTATTGATTAAGGCTGGTTGAGTGGAAGAGAAGGCCTTATGGCCTTAACTCTGCCAGCGAAAATAAAACATTATTATTATTATTATTATTATTATTATTATTATTATTAAATAAATAAGAACGTATCTGAAATTACGTCTACTTACTTCCAATGACGTCGGAGCAACATTTTCGCACTAGAAGTTGATTGCCTTTTATCCAAACACGTCACGGTCGATCCCAGCTCCTGGACTTGACCTTTGCCCTGTTGCTGATGGCGGTGTCTTCGAGTGACCCCACCGTCGTGTTTTACTGGAGAAGATCCAAAGAAGGCTGCACCATTAGCAGCAGACCCAACCCACAGCGCCATTCCTGGTGTTCCCGCCAACTAGAGCAAACTCACTACCCTCGTCTCTCTTCTGTATTTCCATGTCATCTTTAAAACGACTTAGACGCAGGTTGAAGACGATATAAAAATAGAATTGTAATATCGCACGTTTTCTTCTACCGCTCCCTATACCTGCCATTGCCCGTTTCACGTCATGAACAGATCAATACGCCGTGCTGTCGCCGGTTCTAGACTGCGGAAGCGAAAATGGCACCGTTCCTGCGGATATTTATCAAGAATTAAAATCCTAACCTTCTCGTTAACGCATATTTCATATCATTATGCTGTAACAATGTGTGGTCCTTTCGCAATGGAACGATTTCAATAGTCTGTCACTTTCGTTTGCTTTTACTTTTCTGTATTTGTTTCATATGACGCTAGATGGCTCTGTCGCTAGATGGGGCAGGCATACCAATGCTCAGTTTGGTCAGCTACTGCGCATAGCGTCATGTGGAACACACTTCACTGCAAGTGAGACGGCTTGCCGCTTAATTGCCACAACACGAGTGTTTCGGGATCAAGTAATAAAAGACATCTGATGATGTCATTATTCTGTTTGATGTTGCAGCGGAAGGAATGCTATTGAGAGATGTCGGTCAAAATAAATACATTCTCAAAACAGTTAAAGAATATGAAATTGAATCGTTCGTTGTTGAAAGGAACTAAGTCCACATTTTTGTCAATTTCATTTTTTTATCGATTTGTAATGTAGAAAGCACGCTGCATCTGTTGGTGTTGGAAGGAACTAATTACTCATATTCCTTGTGCTTTATTTGAGGTGGTCAATCTTGTCATTCGGTGTTGAAAGGAACCAATTCCTGTAGATAGTGCTTTTCAACACGGAATTACGAAGATTCCAGGTTGGCGGCCCTGTGCTAACAGTATATTCTGCCTCCAATATTTCGCGGGTTTTATGAGTGCAGAAACTGATTGTTGATTACTAGTTGTTTGTCGCATTAAATGTTCAAATTTGATTATTCTATACTTGATAACAGTATCATATAATGGAAGAAGGAATACACGAGAAATTGTGATCTTATTAGTCTATTACAGAAAACCTATCCTGAAGGACGAGTTCCAATCAAAACAAGCAAACTAGGAGATGTGAGGAAAGTTTATCGTTGTGTTACTACATCAGGAGATAGCAAAGATTTCTATGATAAAATATTGCAATGGAACGAAAAGAAAACCTACTTTATTGAAAACAGTAATTATTTGTACTGTTGTTCTGTATTTATCCAATAATAATAATAATAATAATATATTGGTTAATTCAATCAGATAATATGGATGTTTTAAAAACTTTGTTTTGTTTTCTAAGTTATTCTCATTACAAAGATGTATGACTACTGTAAACATTCTTTGTATTTTGTGAAAATAATGTATGTTATACTGCATCTTGCAAGTAACCTGTTTCATAGTTGATTTTTTTCTTAAGACTTGCATTACAGGTGATTTAATAAATTCCCAATTTGTTTTATAGGCCAAAATGTGTTTACATTTTTATAAATAGAGCATTTCCATGTTGAAAGGAACTAAGTCCAATGACGTGTTTTCTAAATTAGAAATATTCTAATGACTGTGCGAATATTTTTAAGAGTCTAAACTAATTCTGTATGCCTATATTTTATGTGCACAATATATTTTGGTTTAATCTTCGATAGATTACACACAAAACAGTTTTTTCAATTATCTCAAAACTTTAAAAAGTGGACTTGGTTCCTTTCAACAATAACTGATTCAATTGTTTAATGAGAAAGAAATATAGTCCGGGTCAGCTCACTTCATACCGTAAGGGTGAAACCTATTTCCCCCCCCCCCCATTACTACAAATGCTAGTGGATTGCGATGATTTTCTAGTTTGCAGGTTGAATTTTCTTTTGCTAACTTAATTTCGAATTTCGATACTGATAAATACTACAAATGGTAGTGATTTTGTAACTGGTATGTTGGCAGCTGAGACAAATGTTGTCGTACTGGAGTTCCATGAAATTAAAATTGTACGAGATTTCTGAGCCGGTTACTGGAAGCTAGTGAAATTTGAACATACTAATAATTAATTAATATCAGTATTAGACCCTAATATTAATACATAATAGTTATTTTATGTGTTGCGTTGTGGTTATAATTCAAGACTATAGTCAGGTAAGTTTTCGGAGTTAGTACTAATAATTTCATGTGGTAAAACAAAATACATTTTTCGATCAGGTCTCGTGAATCAATTGTTTAGTCAAACCAATTAATTTTGTCAGACAGAATACCTAACATGTTGATCCCTTTCTCGTATAGTTTGCCTACCAAAATACATGGTGATTTTCTAGTCTGCAGGTTGAATTTCCTTTTGCCAACTTCGTTTCGAATTTCGATACTGATAAATAATGGTAGTGATTTTGTAACTGGTATGTTGGCAGCTGAGACAAATGTTGTCGGTACTGGAGTTCCATGAAAGTAAAATTGTACTAGATTTCTGAACCGGTTACTGGAAGCTAGTGAAATTTGAACATACTAATAATTAATTAATATCAGTATTAGACCCTAATATTAATACATAAGCTATTTTATGTGTTGCGTTGTGGTTATAATTCAAGACTATAGTCAGGTAAGTTTTCGGAGTTAGTACTAATAATTTCATGTGGTCAAACAAAATACATTTTTAGGTTAGGTCTCGTGAATCAATTGTTTAGTCAAACCAATGAATTTTGTCAGACAAAATACCTAACATGTTGATCCCTTTCTCGTATAGTTTGCCTACCAAAACGTGGTGATTTTCTAGTTTGCAGGTTGAATTTTCTTTTGCTAACTTAATTTCGAATTTCGATACTGATAAATACTACAAATGATAGTGATTTTGTAACTGGTATGTTGGCAGCTGAGACAAATGTTATCGGTACTGGAGTTCCATGAAATTAAAATTGTACTAGATTTCTGAGCCGGTTACTGGAAGCTAGTGAAATTTGAACATACTAATAATTAATTAATATCAGTATTAGACCCTAATATTAATACATAATAGTTATTTTATGTGTTGCGTTGTGGTTATAATTAAAGACTATGGTCAGGTAAGTTTTCGGAGTTAGTACTAATAATTCCATATGGTCAAACAAAATATATTTTTAGGTTAGATCTCGTGAGTCAATTGTTTAGTCAAACCAATGAATTTTGTCAGACAAAATACCTTACATGTTGATCCCTTTCTCGTATAGTTTGCCTACCAAAATACGTTACTAATTACTGAATTATTTAGAATAACCTTCCAACAGAAACGTAAATTACGGTAAGTAAATATATCATTCAATACGTAGGATCGTGTGATATCTGGTAACAGTTGGCAACACTGACAAGACGGCAATATTTGCTGTTTAGGAACTGTTCTTACCTGATCCTCATTGTAGTATTGCACCAAACTTTAAACATTAAACATTAAGTTAATATAGATAATGAACATTGCCTACGATTATTTCAACTTTACATTCTTTTGTATTTTCAGTTTACAAAATCCAACATACTATATGTACTACATTTAGAAAACTGCTCCATAATTGAAGACTTCCCCGGAAGAACGATGTGACTTCAAATCATTGAAATACATGATTTAGGTGGGAAGAGTAATTTTGAAGATTTCATATTTATAACAATTAATTATTGCATTCAATAACTGAATAAACTCGTATGCTTGATTAGTCGAATTATTTTGTTAGTAATTATAATAAAATACATAAAAAAATATATAAGTATTTTTCTTTCTTCTGAAAAATTATAGTTTCGTTGGTTACACCCTAGATCATATATACCCAGATAGTTCGGCCTTACAGGCTTTGACGTTAACAACTTTCGTCAGGTTTACTACGCTGCCATCTAGATGTTACATAAGGAGTCACGTCATAATTCCCATTTGAATTGTATTAGCGACTGTACTGCCATCTCGTGTTCGTTTAAGGCGGACGGTTGGCGATCCTAGCGGTTGTTCTCTTCAAAGTGCTGCCGATTTTAACATAGCGATGAGTTATCTGTTACATATATGATCTAGGGTTACATCATCATTCCCGGCAGGTCTTCAACTGTACATTTACGTGATAATTTTCCTCATCTTATTTCTCTGCCTTCTTTTCTCGCCATCCAGATTTTGTGCTACCCTAATAAGATGTCGCACTCGTATGTATGTCCTTGTTCTAACAAAACAGCTGACAGCTTCGCGCTGTATTTTTTCATCAACTGCATCCATTATTTTGTCTGTCACGGTATTGAAACAATTTTTTGACTTACAATAATAAGTGCCATAAATGTCTTTGAAAAAGTTCTCATTTACTATCATAGCATTTACAAAGTTCTGTGAGGTTCTCGTTAAATTCCCTCTGGAAAGGAAAGGGAATCAATCCAAGTGTTCCCTTGAGTGGGATTAATTTCACAAAGTTCGGGATGCTTTCCTCTCAATCGATGGACAACATAACCTGCGAGATAATTCAGGTCTTCCCGACTTGCTATGTCTCCGTTAAAAATTTGTGAATCACAGAGTTCGGGAATATCCGCTACATCGGAAGTAGTCTCATCTATTGCAGCTGATCCTAAGCTAATGGTAAATCTGAGCTCTTTCTCAAGCAATACATCTTCATTTGCCCCTTCCTGGTGTAAAGAACGTTCTTTTATATCTGTAACTAATCAGGTTTCCTCAACTCATTCGTCTACATTACGTTTTGTGGAGAAAACCGCTACCGAATATTTTCCCATTACGTAATTTCTCATTCGATATTTAAGAAACTCGAATAAACTCATTTCGCCACAAATAGTAACATGTGCTGTTTCTGCAATCCCTGATTCATTTGTATATTAACACAAAAATTTTACCATATAAGTAAAATTAATAAAATGTGTATTTTAGTGACTTTATGGTGATTTTTGCACTATTATTTGCTGACATTTGATTTTACGTGTTCGAAATAATAGTTAGCACTCACGAGCAATGGGTACCTTCTCATATAGGCATCCAAGGGAATGAAATAGCAGTCACACTCGCAAAAGATGAAACAAATGAAAGTAATCTACCTTCAGGTCTAACATACTCAGGACTCTCTAATCTAAAGCAAAATCAAAAGTTGCACTAGACTGAAATTATCTAACATGCCATGATTGGTACCAAGAAAAACTTCCTGGAGATGCCACAATAATGTCTTTAGATCGTAAAGAACAAAACAGCAATCACTAGATTCAAAACAGGTCATCTTAAAACCATTAAATACATTAATGGTGTTGTTAAAAAATTCCCTACATGCCTAAAATGCAATACACGTGAAGTTTCTCCTCAACATACGAGCCGTTGAGAGCAGAAGTGGTGTAAGTCAAAAATGGGTAATGTAAAATAGAGCGCAAAGTAGCAATTAATATTCAATTTTTTGAACTATTAGTAGTCAATGGATAGAACGAAGGACATATTAATCACTACTTTGCGCTGTATTTTAAAGAATTTTTACTTTAAACCTCATAACCCAATTTTGACTTACACCACTTCTGCTCTGAACGGCTCATATTTTGAAATGCATCAGCTGCACAAAAGAAGAACTTTGGAAAAATCCGGTTAATATAACAGATAAATTAGAAAAATCTAATCTAATGGACATGGTTTAGCTACATAGATTTATCTACAACTTGGGATAAGCAACAAAATTTTGCTTATATTTACAATACATAACAACCATTCATTTAGCAAAGGGTAAAAGACCGAATCCGCAATGTGGACCTCAGTAAGAACACGGGCATGAAAGACGCAGTACAGGTTGGAGACGAACTTAAACGGAATTGGGGAGGCCACGTAGCTAGAATGCGTGACACCCAGTGGACATACAGAGTGACCATGTGGGACCCCAGGATAGGGAAGCGGAGTGCAGGAAGACAGAGAACCAGATGGACGGATACATTTACACAGAGAGCGGGGAAGCAGTGGACGAGGCGCGCAAGAAGCAGATAAACATGGAAAAAACTGTCGAAGGAAACATCAGTCGGTGGAAAGTGAAATGTGTTCTGAAGTGCCAGCAGCAACGCGAATGATAATGTGAATAGTGAAATGATGCAAAGGGCGCGGCAGAATCAGTGAATAGTGACAGTAACCCAGTGAAAGTGCTTCATACCCAACACGAGAGACGATGAACAAGAGAACAAGGTCGAACACTCTCTAAGTTAGCTCACCTAAAGAGTGAATCAGAGCTACCCTGTATGTGCAGGAGGCATTAGCCCTCAAAGAATATCATAGGCTAAATTCTAAATGGTTGGAAGGGAGAAAGATACTTGCTAATCAAACAACGGCAGAGGCTACTTTCCACGCTTATACTGAAGTTAGGCGGAGATAGAACGCTTCAAACCGCCCAACTTCACGATAAGCTTAGAATGGGACCTCTGCCATTGGCTCAATAGCAAGTATGTTTCTCCCTTCCTCTACCGGCAATGTTTACGTCGCCTGTCAGATATTGTGAAACGCAGTATAAGGTTGAGTTATCGAGGACTCTGCTTCTAGCTAGTTCTACGCCTCTCCTTTATTTGTAGGCGCATGTAAGGAAGGAGCTTGCCTGTAGCTTAAGTTGTTAAATTTAATAAAATTACAAACTGATTTAAATTAGTTTTTTAATTTAATGTATAACACCCAACAGAATACAAAACTTGCTATAACCTGTATCACCAACCCATGGACAAGACGCGGAATCCTCGGGTGACATAGAACCTCGTTGTGCTTCGGTCATATTGACGCAATAATCTTCTGAGTTTTTAATACATCAAAGGACTGAGACAAGGATGTGGGATGTCCCCATCTTTATTTAAGATCTATTTGGACACAGCTTTAGCACATTGAATGATTCATGTCGAAATATGAGAATTAGAGTGGAAGATCGATTTATTCATTCATTACTCTTCGCAGATGATCAGGCAATCATTGCACAAGGTCGAGATGATATTAAATATATGATGAGAAAACTAATTAATTGTTATAACTCGGCAGGCCTTGTGGTAAATTTTACAAAGACAGAATATCTAGTAAATGGAGGGGATGGCAGGAATTTGAAATTCTCTAATGGCATAGCGAAGTCAGTGGATCAATTTAAATATTTGGGATCGGTTCTCCACCAATCTGGTACATGCTTTAAAGATATGGAAAATCGTGTCATACAAGCAAGAAATGCTATAAAACAACTTATGCTTTTGAATAGGGATGTTAGAATGGAAACAAAGAAAATTATATTTGATGTAATTGTAGAGAGTAACTTGACTTATGGAGGGAAGAGCTGGACTCTGAAAGAAAGACAAAAAGACCGTGTTAGATCTGTGGAAATGGATGGACTAAGAAGGAGTCTATGCATATCTCGTCTCTAGAGGGTCAGAAATGACACGATTTTTGAAAAGTGGAACATACCAGAAGATGTGATCGACTGTTTGGAATGCCGAAGACTTCAATGGTTTGGGCATGTTCAGTGGATGGCCGAGGAGCGGTGGCCTAAAAAAGTTTTGAATTGGTTACCTCCAGGGAGGAGAAGAAAAGGGCGACCTCCACTTTTCACGGAGAGGAGGAGTTGCTGAGGCCATGGAAGCTAGAGGGTTGGAAAATGGATCTTGGGATGACCGACAGCAATGGAAAAGGGGAATAAAAGGCAACCGCTGAAAGTGGAAACGCCTATAAAAGTAAAAAGTAGAAGTAAGTAATCTTCCTGTAATTCTGGACTTTTATATGCATTCTCCTTTTAATTAACTTTTCAGTAAAAACACATCTTCTTCCGTTTCAGGAGCTGTTTCTGATTTCCATGAACATGTAACATGTAACTCTTTGATAAGAACGTAATCCATTGCCAGTAACGTTTGGACACAGTTTATTTTGTATTAACCTCATTAACGCGCGTTTGTCGCCCGCTAAGCGCATCAGTCATAGACTTCACAATCTATAAGCCATCAGCTTCACCTGCATTACAATCTGATGAGTCGGATCAGGATGGATAGATTTCAACGATTAATTTAAAAACGAGTTCCAATGAGCGCCGATGATTTCCTGATTAATTTAAGAACGAATTTATTAAAGTACGATGCCACTAGTGGGCTCATATATGAATAAAAGCTTACCATTTTTTTTTTAAATTAATGAGAAAGATAACATGCTAGATAATTATCTAAATTTTAAAGCCAAATATAATTAAAACACTGGACCTTTCCCACCAATAAATACATAATAATGAATGGGTTCAGTGCTGCGGAAACGCATGAATTTCACGAGATGATCCCTGCGAGGGGAGTATAGTCCTTGCGGGGTAAGAGGAGAGAGTACGCCAGTGACTCAGCGTTCTTGAAGAAGAAGATGGATGGGCGTGATGTCATTGGTCGGCTGGGACAAAAAAGACTCAGTCAATGGCCGGCCCGTTTCGTGTGGGGGGTAGGTTATAAGAGTGGGGGAAAAACTTGCATTCCTTGCTCGGATCTTCTCGTGAAATGCGGACAGTATGTGTGTGAACATTGAACATTTGTAGTCTTACTTACAAAAAAGTCTACGTAAAGATTAATTTTTGGTCCTACAGAATATAATTGGTATGGTAACAATGATTACTGTATTATTAGAGGAGAGTCAGGCCACAAAGAGAAAAACACTAGAGAAGGAAGATTCGATCCGACGCTGTGGATTGAACTTCGGCGTAGCTCAGTGGTTAGAGCACTTGGTACATAGAACCAACGACCCGGGTTCGATCCTCGGCGCCGGAGCGAATTTTTCTCCTAATCATTGTTACAAAAAGTGACAGAGCATTTCTGTAAATCCCTAACTCGTGTAACGTCTATACAGGTATTAGGGTAATGAAATTAGAATAAATAAATACGATTTCCTATACGATTTAAGTGTGTCTAATGAAGAGAATGAAACAAGCTATGTACCAGGTGCGTTTAAAAAGTTAGTGGACTGACACATAGATGGTAATGAAAACGTGTCAACAAAGCCGCCATTTTTAGCGGCCTTTTAAAATAATTCAACCACGAAAAATCACAATTTCTTGTGGACTACATTTTGAGTAGTTTAATTTTGAAGTTGTGAGCCGAACAGATTGACAAAACTTGAAAATATCGAGCTTCCTGCTATCATTAAATATTTCGGAAAAAAGTGAATGATTCCAACAGGAATTAAAACAGACATGGGTGCTACACTGGGGAAATCAGCTCCAGCGTTTTCGACTGTGAAAAAATGAACGACATTATCTAAACATGGTCGAGAGAATGTGGAAGAGGACCCCAGAAGTGGACAACCAGTAACAGGAACAAGTGAAGAAATCGTAGGAAAATCCACGGTAGGGTGTTTAATGACCATCGACTGAAAGTGCGGGAAATTAGCGAGGTTATGCGTATCTCAACTGAACGGGTGCGGCACATCTTAGTCAATGTCTTGGGCATGTGCAAAGTCTCCGCAAGATAAGTTGCGCGTTTGTTAACACCGAAACATGAGGCACGTCCAATGTCAAATTTCGAGGAATTGTCTGGCTCGAATGGAGAAAAATACGAACGATTTTTGAGGCGGTTTGTGACCACTGATGAAACCTGGATCCACTACTACATACCACAGACAAAATAACAGTCGAAACAATGAAAGCATAGTGATTCTTCGGGTCTAAAGAAAACAAAAGCTGTTCAGTGTTCTTTTGAAGACTGTTGGATAGAGAACGGAAAAGGTGAAAATATAAGAGCGCAAGATGGTATCACCTCTCAATCAAGCTTCAAATCTGCAAAATTCAAGGCGTATTTACTAGCACAACGATCCAAATAATAAATAACAAAGGACAAACGATGTATTTACAAGCACAACGCCCCAAATAATACATAACAAAGGACAAATGATGTATTTACAAGCACAACGCCCCAAATAATACATAACAAAGGACAAACGATGTATTTACAAGCACAACGCCCCAAATAATACATAACAAAGGACAAATGATGTATTTACAAGCACAACGCTCCAAATAATACATAACAAAGGACAAATGATGTATTTACAAGCACAACGCCCCAAATAATACATAACAAAGGACAAATGATGTATTTACAAGCACAACGCCCCAAATAATACATAACAAAGGACAAATGATGTATTTACAAGCACAACGCCCCAAATAATACATAACAAAGGACAAATGATGTATATACAAGCACAACGCCCCAAATAATACATAACAAAGGACAATGGTGATGTATTTACAAGCACAACGCCCCAAATAATACATAACAAAGGACAAATGATGTATTTACAAGCACAACGCCCCAAATAATACATAACAAAGGACAAATGATGTATTTACAAGCACAACGCCCCAAATAATACATAACAAAGGACAAATGATGTATTTACAAGCACAACGCCCCAAATAATACATAACAAAGGACAAATGATGTATTTACAAGCACAACGCCCCAAATAATACATAACAAAGGACAAATGATGTATTTACAAGCACAACGCTCCAAATAATACATAACAAAGGACAAATGATGTATTTACAAGCACAACGCTCCAAATAATAAATAACAAAAGACAAACGATAAACAATTTCCTAACGACTAAATGTCCTGATGATGAACACAAACTCTACCAAATTCTGTATAGTGCTGCGGACATATTGGTAGCCTACATGTTCTACATTTCATACTGTGAATATGGGAGCAGAGCTTCACTACCACCCTGTAATTGTGTACCAGATTCAATTAATCTGCATAATGCATGCACTTTTGTATGGCATATTAAACCCTGATAATTATGTCATTGTTGGTATCCAGTACCATAATTAAAAACAGAGTTACTTTTATATTACAGAAATATCATTATATTACCTCTTAGATACAATGTCAACGCGGAATTTAACGCTTGTATTACTGAACGCGTAAATTGGAAAATTAATTGGATTTTCAGAATTTTGTCCACGTCAAACAAAATCACTGTATCTATTAATAAAGTAATTTACCAAAGAGGTTAAGTACAAAAAATTGCACCAGACTGCTCAATCACAGCAAGGCCGTCGTGTTGGTGTTCCTGTAAGCACAATGCAGCATGAAACCCGCGATGTATGTTTTTAAACCGTTTAATTCACGCCGATGTATTAATTGCGTAGATTTGTAGGTCGAATTGGTGTGTCCGAGGATTACCTGGCATTCGCACTACAGTTGGAGAAAATCTTTGCAAAATGCAGATCACTTATCTGTGACACGTTAAGGCGCGTCTCCACTATTAAACATTTAACAACAACATGTTAAATATAACATGTTGAATTTAACATGTATATGGACATTTCAAGTCTCAATTGACTTAACATGTTAACTAAGTATGTTGAATTTAACACTTTTAACACGTTGGCGTGTTTTCCAGCAGAAATGGAAAACATGTCAAGTCAATTCATTTGCTCGTGCAGCGTCGGTACAGTTCGGCGAAGTTCGTACAGTTTCCATAGCAACAACTATAAGTTCCGATTTTGTGGCGCGTATCTTGATCATTTTTATACTATCATTGGTCCTTGGTGTCGGCTGTAAGTTGTTCGAAGTAATGGAGTGGACTAAGGAAAATACATTAGAATAAAAGTAATGCACTGATGGAAAGGCCTTGTTTGAGAGATGTGTCTGCAAAAGAATACACGGGCAAAACTAAGAAGTCCGACTGTTTTAGAGAACTGGAATTATTATTTAATTATTATTCTCGAGAATACAATAGAGAGTTTTCGCACTCTCGTTGTACGCTAAACGTTAATGCTATGTTGACGTCAGTAATGGTCGTATTTGGTGATGTATGTTGAAGTTCGTAAAACTTCGGAAAGAATAATTATACGGTATTACCGACTCCTTTAACATCTATCATGTCGTAGGTCCTATGATAATCAATCGCGCTGTAATTTTTTTAATTGAGATGAAATGGCTGCTCTTAAATTGTGTATTTCTTTGATGTAACAGGAAGTATTTTTGCAGCACTATATTAAAATCGTGTTCTGACTTTCTCAGCAAGTTTTTGAATCCAAATCGATACTGTATTCAACTTTAAGCTCGTTTAGAATGTATCCTGCATAGTGTCTTTTACTAAGATATTGCCGCATCCACATTCTCATTTTCTTCCTTTTCAGAGCCTTGTAACAAGCAATAGAGGCAATTTCAAAAGTCATATCATCATCTGAGTCCATTGTCCAAGGTTTGAAAATAAAACACTCTCTATATTAAAATCTCATAGACTGTTTATGGTGGACTACGCAAAGAAAGTCAAGTTTAACATGTTTAACAGTGTGGACAAAGTGTTAAATGAAATTAGCATTAACATGTTCAATCAACATGTTGGGACGTTAACGGTAAACAATTTAACATTTAACATGTTGTTGTTAAATGTTTAATAGTGGAGACGCACCTTTAAGTATACCTCTCCATAGAACCTCGTTATTCATCGTCTTTTACAGTATCCACCTCGCGACAATGGAATTCCTTTTCACAAAGTATTAGGGGCTGCAAGACAATAAACACTTTTAAAAATAGCTTAAAGGATAACCTTTTTAGTAATTCACTCTAATTATACTGACAAACGGTCACTGACTACATGGTAACTTCATTTTTTAGACATGCATCCTGATAGTGCCGTATTTTCAAAATTGCCTCATAATAATGTTTTTCTATTAATTATCTAACATTATATGTAATATATTAACATTCTATGTATTTTAGTTTAATTGTGCTACACAGTTTGTATTATACTAATCTACTAATTACCAACATAATGTGCGAAAGATCAGGAAGAAAATATAGGTTACTCTTTCACAAATTATTGAACCATTTAGAAAACACCTCCCAACATAAAGATGAGATGTGGTAAGTAAGTAAATAAGCAAGACATTGTTATGGTTAATAACACTATATTATTATTATATTCAGAATGGAAACGAATAAATCAAGGAGTGAGACAGGATTGTAGTTTATCTCCTCTATTATTTATAATATACATGAATCACATTATTAAGAATGGAGATTGAAACCACATGGAAGTATACCGATAAGTCGTTTGTCCCAAATAGATACTTTATTATTTGCTGATGATATTGTGTTTATGGCAACTTCAGAAGATAATTTACAACGTTTGGTTTACAACTTTAATCAAATGGCAGAAAGTTTCAATATGAAAATTTCAACTGACAAATCTAAAGTGATGGTTTTATTTATTTATTTATTTATTTATTTATTTATTTTTAGGAAAGGAACCAGTCCGTAGCAAAATATGCATCAATAATAAGATCATCGAACAAGTCAAAAATTTTAGTTATCTCGGTTACAAAATTTATATGAAGAAGAAAAGGATTTGAATGAGAAAATTATTAAATTCAACAGAGCAATAGGGATAATTAATCAGATATTCAAACCAACCTTAGTACAAAAACACACGCGCACCAGAATTTATAAAACATTGGCCAGACCTATACTCTGTTTTGGTAGTGAAGCTTGGACGAGTCGTAATATTGATTCACAAAGATTAACGGCGGCAGAAATGAGGTTTATGCGTCGTACAGCGGGATACACGAGAATGGATCACATTAAATATTTTGACATTATGAAAGAACTGCAGATTGAACCGATTACGGAATACCTACAGAAATACAGACAAAGCTGGAGATCACATGTCATCAGAATGCCTCGTTCTAGAATTCCACGCCAAATTTTAAATTACCATCCTGTGGGCAAGAGATCCTTGGGCAGACCAAGCGTTGGCAAGAGACCGTAACGGGCCACCAGGCCCAATACATGTAAGGATGATGATAATGATGATGATGATGATTATTATTATTATTATTATTATTATTATTATTATTATTATTATTATTATTATTATTATTATTTCAGCACATGGAATTGTGACTTTACCCTCTTTGGTGATATCTGGTATTAGTTGGCAACACTGAAGAGACGGCCAAATTAAACCCTTCTAGGAACTATTCTTACGTGATCCTCGCTATAATTTATTGCTATTTTTTTTTAAATTGTAATGTTATCTGAACTTTATTAACAACTCCCATACTGTATCAACTAAGTACAAGAAAATAAACTGTGTCGGTAGGCATGAGCTTCTGGGTTGCTTTTACAGAGTCGATGACGCAACCCTGAAGGTCGCAGAAAGCTCATAAATCTTTACATATCTCCCTTGACTTACTTATCGCGTCAACGTATGACAATTGCACGTTTTCCACAAGCGAAGGTAACTGCAACTTGTTAACGCATATCCAGATGCTTTTTTTTTTCTGACATATTTAACAATTAATTTACGTTATACTCGTCAATGCATATCAGTTTTTCCATAGACCGCGCTGAAATCTGGCCAATAAATTTCAATGGAGGTAAAAACATTTAACATGCTTTTCCTTCCAAAGAAGTGCAGAATGTGATCCAAACCGGGAAATTTTCAGGGACAAGTTTTCGGACAGAGGACAACCGGTAAAGAGAGCAATATAGAGTTTAGTTAGAAAGTGGCGCGCTGCGTATTGATGCTGCAGGAAGCCCCTTTCAACAACTTCTATAAAAGGTAAGTCGTTTTCAGCACTTAGGTTCTGTATTTTTCTTCTGTATTTACTCTATATTTACACGGGCTACTTTTATCTACGCCACTTTGTACAACCCTTCCCGTCCATTCGCGCAGGACGCTCTCCTCTCCTAAGTCAAACCAGATACCCGCGGTTACATTACTGCAGCCATAGACAAATAAATAGAGACTGCAGCGGTGGCGAAAATGTAATCGTGCGCCGAGCCACTGTGTAACCTGCAACGTGCATAGCACCTATGGAGGGAGGCGGACACCCGAAGGGGAAGTGAAGCAACTGTCTGACTTATTAACGGATTTTCATTTTCCTTACGTCAAGCACTTAAATATAATTTTATACAGTACAAGGCTACAAACTAATGTTTAGTACGTGTAACGAAGAAAGAAATGAACAATAAATGAACAATATCACAACCTAAAATTAACTGTCTTCAGAATGTCTCTGCGACAAAGTTTCAAAATCAGGAATTATGTCACTTACTGCCAGTCGTAGTTGATCACGGAGGTATTTGTCTGTCAGTCGTGATCTAAATTTGGTTTTTACTATTTTAATTGTTGAAAATAATTTTTCACAAAGGTAAGTTGTAGCGAACATGGCTTCAACAGAGCAAGCGAAAGAACGAAGCTTCGGATATTTATTTTTTGGCAAAGATTTGAAAGTTCAACATTTGTCAAGTCCTTACATCTAGCTTTCATTTGACATCACATAGTAAATCAGTGAGTTCAAATTGAAGAGCTAATTGCATTATTCGTAGGTCTACATCTGCTGAAAAAGGGTCGACGTACAGAGATGATGATGATGATGATGATGATAACAACAATAACACTTAACCTTTTAATGTTTCATCAGTAACATGTAGTCTAATGCCGTTTTATGTTATACAACCGTTTTCCTCGTAATACTTGTGAACAAATCATACATTTAATATTCTCATCATATTGACTGCAAAAAATGCGTCCTCCTATCCTACTTGGAACTTTCGTACATGGTTTCGAGAGAGAAATATGCCACTCGCAGGTCAGAGACAAATACAAATGGAACGGAGTTTGATTTCAGTGAGCGAGAGGGTGGGGGTTGGCGTAGGTTAGAAGCAAACGAAATGCACAGCTATCACTGCGAGCCACAATGTCTCGCGAGTCACGTTCTCGCCACGGCTGCATTACTGTGCTCGCGATTTTCTACACGTGCATAGAAGTCCGACAAGGCTGTTCTATTCCATTTAGAAGCCATTGCTGTCACATACGAACATCAGCGGTTCTTAAACCTTCGTATTTAGCGCCCTTTTTTGCCTTGGATAATTCTGCGGCCCTCCTCCCTTATAATATAAGATAGAAATATATATGATAATAACCCAATACGCTGGAATTTAAACTCGATTGGCTATCGCTTCTGATATATTGCAGTCGCGCTGTATTATGACGTCATTTCCTGTTACCCGAATGTTCGCGGCAGATACCGATGAGTTTCGAACTTTCTGGATTGAAAATATGCGATTATAAAAGCAGCGCGTCTGCGGGTGACTTGTTAGTTGTTCCACTAAGTCCTGGACTAAATATTGTTTTGACAGTAGTTATTGATGTATAATAATTAATTATATAAAAACCAGAATTTTCTCTGCTCTTTGTGAAGATATGGGAACATAAATCATTGTTGTTTTAGGGTACTGAGACATGATGACTTGTCTATTTTAGCTCTTGAACTTGCAAATAATAAATCAGAATTGAAACTAAACATAAAATTTATAAATCAATTGTGAGAAGTACAACTTTATATAGGGCAGAAACTTGGCAATTACAAAAGGCATTCAAAAATACATTTTTGGCCTTAGAAATGGATTATTGGAGACGATCAGCAGGCATTTCAAGAAGAGATAGAATTAGAAACGATATAATCAGAGAGAAATGCAAGTAAAGTATGATATTGTAGAGAATATTTTCACAATACAACTAATATGGTATGGGCATATGATGCGAATGAATAAGGAAAGATTACCGAGGTTGGCATATGATTGAACCCCATCAAGAAGAAGAAAAAGAAGAAGAAGAAGAAGAAGAAGAAGAAGAAGAAGAAGAAGAAAAGGAGGAAGACTTATGACAACATGGAAGAAGGGCATTCTGGAAGCTATGGAAAGAAGACAATTAGGAGAAGACCTATGGAGAGATAGACGGGAGTGGTATCTTGCAGTGTGATACATTTATCACTGTAGATTAATATTTGGCTATCAGAAATTGTCAAAAGGCATTGTAAACTGACTAATATATAACTGCAAATTACATTCGTCGGTTTCTTGGTAAAAGTGACCAAGTCACATTCCAAGGCTTCAAGCATTATGAGAATTTAACACATAACTTTATGTTAAAAACTAATAATATAGCACGTTTACCTTCAAAATAACTTATTACTAACAGCTAAAGAAGTACAGGTATCTTTGGATGGATCATTAAACCTTTAAATGCCTTTTCCCAGCAATTTTGCATTTTGGACTTGGTCACTTTTACCAAGAAACAGACGAATTATAGGCCCTACTGAAACATTCCAATGTCACGGGTTTACGAAATTTATACCATGCATTAAACAATGCTTATAGTAGGCTATCTTTTGATGAAAAATTAAGTCACTTATCCCCGACAGAATATTTAGGCCTACAGGGTACCCTCAAATAAGGTAATTAGAAAATAAATTGTTACGCATGATTCATCAGTTAGGTACACATATCTCACAGAATTTTAGTCAAAGCTCTCTATTTTTTTCTGTTATAATGGCCTAGACTTCGGATTTTTGGCTCGTTTAGCATAGGCTGAAACATACGTTCTTTAATGCACCTCGTTTTAGGCAATATTATCGCTCGAGAGTTTCTCGTGCTGCATACAATTAGGGATTTTTACATAAAATTATTGCAGTCTATCCTATTCGAGCCTAAAAATCCGAAGTCTATGAGAATATATCACATGACAAAATTAATGCAGTATTTTCTTAACCAAACACCACATATGTACAAAATTAAAAAAATATATATAATGAACATAATTTTTTCCAATATTTTCGTTAATTTTGAATTTTTTAAAATTCAACGACGAAGTTTAAAAGCAAACCACTCCATTAATTTCAAAGAGCTAATTAATATGTATTATTATAATGTACCGAAGTACATATAATATTTCCATGCAGATATTCTGCGTCATCATACGATGAAAGAGTAATGGAACAGAGAAAAATTCTCTTCGGCGCCGGGATTTGAACCCGGGTTTTCAGCTCTACGTGCTGACGCTTTATCCACTAAGCCATACCGGATTCCACCCCGGCGTCGGAAGAATCGTCTCATTTTTTAAGTCGATTCTTCCGACGCCGCGCCGGGGTGGAATCCGGTGTGGCTTGGTGGATAAAGCGTCAGCACGTAGAGCTGAAAACCGGGTTCAAATCCCGGCGCCGAAGAGAATTTTTCTCCGTTCCATTACTCTTTCATCGTATAATTAATATGTACCTGCCATAAAAATTTCATGACTCTATCTTCATTAATTTATGATATAAGTGTACCTAAGTTTTATAAAATCCAAGATAACGAGAAATTCTAATTATCGTATTTGGGGGCAGCCTATAAATATTGTTTTTTTTTTTATATTTTCTTGGGTTATTTTACGACGCTGTATCAACATCTAGGTTATTTAGCGTCTGAATGATATGAAAGTGATAATGCCGGTGAAATGAGTCCGGGGTCCAGCACCGAAAGTTACCCAGCATTTGCTCGTATTGGGTTGAGGGAAAACCCCGGAAAAAACCTCAACCAGATAACTTGCCCCGACCGAGATTCGAACCCGGGCCACCTGGTTTCTCGGCCAGACGCACTGACCGTTACTACACAGGTGTGGACTAAATATTGTTGGGAATAAGTGATTTAATTTTTCATCAAAAGATACTATAAGCATTGTTTAATGATGGTATAAATTTCGTAAACCTGTGATATAGGAATGCTTCAGTAGGGCCTATATGTCACTTGCAAGTTCAAGGGCTAAAATAGGCAGTCGTCATGACCCAGAACTCTATATTCTTCATCCAGATAGTTGTCACGCGGTAAGGTGTCCAAGCGCGTCTACGAACTGAGAATTGAAATATCGATATTTTTTTGGCGAGGAGAGTCATAAGCATGCACGACTTTTTTTTAATGAAGCTATCCTACTTAGTAGATATGCTCGAAAAACTTAATTCAATTAATCTTCAACTTCAAGGAAATAATGCAAACATATTTGATTTAAGGAAAAGGTCAACGCTTTTTGTAAGAAAATACAGTTATGGAATAACAAATTAAAACAAAAGAGAATGATGAAAAAGTGGAGGGTCATTTAGAAAACTTAAGTACTAATTTCCGCAAATGCTTTTTTCGGAGAAGACGACATTAAATTGTGTGACTGGAATTGGGTAATAAATCCATTTGACAGTACACCTACCGGTCTATCGCTGCAAGAAGAACTGTTAGATCTTTCTTCAAGTAGCTCAGAAAAATCAAATTTTGTTATTAAGTCTTTACCAAATTTCTGGAGTGAACTATCTTGTAATTATTCTCTTATTAAAGCAAAGGCGTTTCAGATATTGTTACATTTCCCCACTTCTTACGTTTGCGAAATTGGTTTTTCAGCTGTAGCTGCTTTAAAATCTAAACACAGAAACAAACTTCAAATAGAAAATGAACTCAGAGTGACTATCTCGAATATAAAATCAAATCTGGACAGACTGTGTACTTCAAAGCAGACACCATAATTATTATTAGTCATTAGATCTATTCCTTAGAAATGTTTTATTACAATGCTTTCGTTTTGATTATATTTTAAATTCAAAATTTAAATTTGAAATAAAAACGCAAAAAAAAAAAAAAAAATTCTTGTCTTGTTCATTTATTTGACGCGCCCCACATGTTGATAACCACTGAACTACATAATACTGTATGTATTACTGTCGTAGACACTTACCGACTTCTTCTACGCTCTCCAACCACGCGATAAACAGGTTCAGATCTAAGGCTTGATATCGAGAGCGACAGGTTTGTCATTCTGATGGCTTGAGAACACAAATTGATCTTGTCAGCACTTGTGAAACGTATGGAAACTAAAACACTAATTAAAAACGCGGAAATGTTTAATATATCTTCACACAACCTTAAATTCTGCAATATTTAGTGCAATACACGATTGTTTGTCTGTTTTGGATCTTAAGTCACCTTATGTCACTGACGCCAAGACAGATGTAGCTCAGAAAAATCGAATAATGTTTCAATTTTGAGGTTATGTCACAACAATCACCGTTAAAACTCAAATAATAAAAAGAAATTATTTCTTAATGGATAGAAAGACATATAGGTGTAGAAAGAACACGTAGAAACATGAACTTGAAAATATTGCACTTTTGAGGTTATAACACGTCAACCACTGAGAACTTAATTCTGACACAGAAACGTTTTCTTAATTCACAGAGACAAATGAAAAACTTCTTCGCGCACGTGTAAACGCGAGTCTTTATAGTACAATATAACTATATGATATTTACACGCCGCAGTGTCTGTCGTTACACTGACGTCACGACTCCCACTCACTTATCGGTCAATTTAATGCATTAGCAGTAATTACAGATGGAGATGTGTGCACCAGGCACCAGTGACAAGAGACGACGGCACGATTATTCGATTCGCGTTTGTTCGCCTGCGATTAGTTACGTTTCTGTTGATAAGTGTTCGCTTTACATTTGCCGGCAATGAAAGACCCCTCGAACAATGAGACCGCGTGTTTTATTTGTAGCAGGCGTGCTGACGAAACAGGCCGCTGCGTTGGATCACCGCGACAACTGCCAGGTCGCGGCTAAAAGCATTGTCCACGGACACTAGGGGAATTTCTTACGACCGTAACTTGATCATAAACTTGGCAGATACAGAACGGTGCGTCATGCAGCATTGATGGACTTAATGGTGCATCTACACGGTTCAATTTTCCATGTACAGTAGAACCTCTATTATCCGTGGTAATGAAGGGGATGGGCTGAACGGTTAATCGAAAAAATCTGATAATCCGTACCATAAATATTTCGTAATTTTCTCCGTGGTGTTGTGTTTAAGACGCTAAATAGTGGACAGTTCACTAATTTTATTCTGGTTGTCAACAAGGGGTTTTTAAGGGGCAAGAAAACTCTTTATAATGGCTGTCTACAGAAAAATAGGAATAATGGAGGTCTCATTTGTAAATTTACATACTTTGTTATACACTCTATACTTTTTTTTTTATTAAATATCACAGTTATAACCAAAGCTCGGAACTTGGGGACTTGTGTCTTTGCATGCGGCTAAGCTACCGGACTTCAATGTCAACAAACTCCCGCTTCCAGCACGTAGGTACTGTCAGGTCTGCTATAAAAGTGGTTTCTGATTGGAAATATTGATAGTATTAAGGTAGGTTGAAGCACGTAATTTTATAGCATCTGCATAATGAAAATAAAAATAAGAAATATATAAAATTTACTGTTCTGCTCTGTACATTTTATTACAGTGTATGACTACGTACATTCGAACATTTTCGAACCCATAACTTCTTCGCCTGTTAGTTAAACATGATTTGAAACGAGAAAAACTTATTTCCACTTCACATGAAGTGACGGGAGAAAACTTACTATACTGAATGTTTTCACTGTCACTGTTTTCTGTTCGATATCCAGCAGTTGCTAGCTGATCTTGTATCTGAGAAAGATAAGTATATCGTAAATTTTTCTCGAAAATAGTTTTCAGTTTGTGTCTCACTACTAGGGCAGGTCCCTCTACGACTTGATTCATGGCTATGGACAAATTTTCCACCGATTTAAGGGACTGCAATGTCTTTCGCCGTTTCCAGCCTATAGTTTGTGTGTGGCACAGCTTACAAAATATAAACTCTCGATTCGAAGAAAGTAATGTATCTCCTCCGAATTCCTCCATGAAATTCTTTACATAAAATTTAGAAAATTGACTGTATTTTCGAACTTCTATAATACCCATTCGAATCCCTCAAACAGACCGTTTACCTGTAATTCTCTGAACGACATTGGCTTCGACATGAAAGGGTTTCCTCATCCGTCTTCTTGTCATTTGATGTGACCACTTTCTTAGTACACACGACTGTCCCTGAGCACTTGCAGCACGAGCTTTGTGTTAGTTGCACCTGTAACCTTACTCACGCACATGACACACAAGTCCCCAAGCTCCGAGCTTTAGTTATAACTCAAATCTCGTATTCTGCTGCGATATGAGCCATAGTTTCCCTTTCCCAAACCATTCAATTATTTGCACGTTTTTCGATACGTTTTCTCTTGACACCCGTGGAAGACATTTTATATATAAATTATACAGTAGGTCTACCGCAGTGGACTAACGGTTAGAATGCATGACCGTGAAACGAGCGAGCCCGGATTCAAATCCTGGTTGAGGTTTATTCCGGAGTTTTCCCTCAAGCCATTAAGAGCAAATGCTGGGTAACTTTCGGCGCTGGACCCTGGACTCATTTTTGCTGGCATTATCACCTTCATCTCATTTGACGCTAATAACCTTAAAAGTTGATAAACCGTCGTAAAATAAACAATTAAAAGAAAATAAAAGTTATATAGTACGGGAATTCGAACAGTAGACCACAGTGTTTAACGATAAAGGATTGTAATAATGGTCTCTTCAAAAAATATGTACCAATACAGACCTGGGCGTTATTAATTCGATTGAGTCACTGCAGATCACCATTTAAATCCACACGCCACCTTCCCCGGCTTAGACAGTTTTGTTTCGGTACGGTATGAGCGGAGAGGAAGTCAGTGACGGATTGTATCAGGGTTTTACGAACTTACAGCTCTCACTGGTCGTCTAAAATCCACCACTGATGCAAAGAGACTTACTCTGCGTTTGTTTATAAGGCGGTGTAAGCGAAAAGGACATGGGTGTGGGTGTCCTTGATCCTTTAACTTCCCGTCTTATGCGAGGGCTGTACTAATATAATGTACAAAACAGTATTTCATGTAAATTAGTTCTGAAATAAAAGCGAAACAAAAACAGTCGGATAATCCATCAATCGGTTAATAGGGTGACGGATAATCGGGGTTCTACTGTATTCAGTGGCTGCTCGTTCCTTTCTTGGATGGGTGTTCACAAAAAAAAAAAAAATATTGGTAATGAACACACTAATATATTCTCATATAGCTGAGTCACACGTCAAGATAAACGAGTTCTTATATGCATGTACCAAATCTGCGCATATAAACCAAAATTAAAACCATTAAACAATAATTCATAGGACTCACCTTCACTGCTGTTGTAGATGGTGTTGAAGATCTAGATTTATTTGTAGAGAAACTCCATGAGCCTAGTTTTGAGAGACGCAAACTTATCAATAACTTTATTAATGAACAAATTAACTTTACAGGGAGTTATTCCTGAAAGCTTAATTTGTATAATACACGTCTCTGTACGTAACAGAAAACCACAATTTAAAGTCACACAGAGTTAGTGTGCACTCAAATGTTGGTTGCTTGACTGTTGTCGGCCCACTTTGAGGTCTGTGGATATAGAGGGAAAAATTGGATCGGTGTCGGGTAGAGTTCCCGGGTAGCTCAGTGGGAGAGCGTTGGTACGTTTAACCAAAGGTCCCGGGTTCGATACCCGGCCCCGAAACAATTTTTCCCTCGATTTCAAATTAACTTTACAGGGAGTTATTCCTGAAAGCTTAATTTGTATAAAACACGTCTCTGTACGTAACAGAAAACCACAATTTAAAGTCACACAGAGTTAGTGTGCACTCAAATGTTGGTTGCTTGACTGTTGTCAGCCCACTTTGAGGTCTGTGGATATAGAGGGAAAAATTGGATCGGTGTCGGGTAGAGTTCCCGGGTAGCTCAGTGGGAGAGCGTTGGTACGTTTAACCAAAGGTCCCGGGTTCGATACCCGGCCCCGAAACAATTTTTCCCTCGAAATTATTCAAATTAACTTTACAGGAGTTATTCCTGAAAGCTTAATTTGCATAATACACGTCTCTGTACGTAACAGAAAACCACAATTTAAAGTCACACAGAGTTAGTGTGCACTCAAATGTTGGTTGCTTGATTGTTGTCGGCCCACTTTGAGGTCTGTGGATATAGAGGAAAAATTGGATCGGTGTCGGGTAGAGTTCCCGGGTAGCTCAGTGGGAGAGCGTTGGTACGTTTAACCAAAGGTCCCGGGTTCGATACCCGGCCCCGAAACAATTTTTCCCTCGAAATTATTCAAATTAACTTTACAGGGAGTTATTCCTGAAAGCTTAATTTGTATAAAACACGTCTCTGTACGTAACAGAAAACCACAATTTAAAGTCACACAGAGTTAGTGTGCACTCAAATGTTGGTTGCTTGACTGTTGTCAGCCCACTTTGAGGTCTGTGGATATAGAGGGAAAAATTGGATCGGTGTCGGGTAGAGTTCCCGGGTAGCTCAGTGGGAGAGCGTTGGTACGTTTAACCAAAGGTCCCGGGTTCGATACCCGGCCCCGGAACAATTTTTCCCTCGAAATTATTCTTTATTAATGAAGTCTAATGTTGTTAACAAGTTTTTTTTTTCCCATTGCCAACATAGCCAATGTGCTTAATCGGTCTTCTGTCCTCGTGTTACGGAGGAATGTTTTAATCCTCTTTTAATTTAACACACTCACAATTTCAAACACGTCCGTCTCCAAACTTCAAGTGTTACTGCATGGATAATTATGTATTTATCCATGGTTACTGTTTCAACTTTCAATACGCACCAATACAGCTTGTATTTTCCTTACTTTGCTGAACAAAAGACAACAGAATCAGCCCTATTGCGTAACGGTATTTTGAAAAGAAAGAGTCAAAAGAGAAAACGAGGAAAGAGGGAGAAAGGAACAGGGTGCCAGACCGGAAAATATTCTCGCCTCAGGCTATTCCACCCTGCTAGAGAAAAATTGTGCGAGCTGCTGTCAACCTGTCCAATGAGATTTAAAGACACACGACACACGAACGGGACATTCTCTCGAGACGAAAAATTTAGGAACGTCATTGCACATTGGAAAGTAATAGATGTAATAATATTAATACAGTAATACGTATGATTATTGTTGGTTTTTAAGGTGTTCACGTGCTCCTGTGCTCATATGGAGGAACTGCCGTTGCATGTATTTACGCATGAAATCTGAGGAGAATATTGAAAGAATCAACTTGAAAACGCACGTTCAATTAAGATGCATCCAGATTATGTTTACTCTACACGGTTAACCATGTTGAGCGTCATCTTCACTATGTATACAGGGTGATTCACGAGGATTTACCGCCACTAATGGAGATTATTTTCGAAGACATTCTGAGCAAAAAGTGTCACATAAAATGTCCTAATCTCAATATTTTCAGAGTTACATTAATTTGAAGTTGTTTGTAAAATACTTTTTTTTTCTTTAGTTTTAAGGGTAAAAGAATATTGCAGATAAAGAATGAACTATTCATGAGTATCATTTCTTTAATTAGCTAGTATTCTGAAGCTAAAAATATATTGTGAATTCCATAGTTGTTTTGTATAGATTTTTTTTTCGAACTACAAAATAACATTTTCTTAAGCATTTATCACAATAATTGTTACAAATCACGCCACTCTTGTAAATTCTTCAAGACTGTACATTAGGATCCACAATTAAACTGTTAAGAATCAAGTTCCTAAAGTCGTATGATTTATAACAATTTATTTTATAAGTGCGTAAGAATAATGTAATTTTAAGTTAAAAATTGAAAAAACAAGATCTGTAAAAAAGCAATTAACAACAAATTTTTTAGCTTCAGAACACTAGCCAATTAAAGAAATGATACTTCTGAATAGTTCATTCTCTATTTGTAATATTCTTTTACCCTTAAAACTAAAGAAAAAATATATTTATTTACAACTTCAAATTAGTGTAACTCTGAAAATATTGAGATTAGGAGACATGTTTATATAACATTTTTTGCTCAGAATGTCTTCGGAAATAAACTCCGTAAGTGACGGTGAATCACCCTGTATATTTGTGTTGTTTGAGTAAAGAGAGATGTCATAAAAATGAGTTTGGAGATAAATGAAAAGTAAACTAGGAACCCTTATTGCAAATAATTTTATACACAAATAAAATACATCAACTGCTAGTATTTTTTTAATTTTTGCACACTTGTACCGGGACATAATTTTATTTTGACTAACATTTCTCATATTAATCTGGTTATACCTTTGGATTAACGGTTGAGAACCAGAAAGACTGTTTGTTACTCCCTTCCAAGACCGGAGTTTGATGATACAAACAAATCACATTACTAGGTATAGGAGTGAAGAAAAGTAGTGCATCCATTTACGTAAACTAGGAACTATTACGGTTTTGAGTTTGATAATTTTCCTCAGGATTTTATTTAATCAAGTACAGTATTAACAATAAGTATTTTTACTCACTAACTGAACTCTCCAGGCGGACGTATTCATTATGTAATGTATAGTACACTGTCTACAGCACATTAGTCTACAATGTGGAGAGTGCATTTAAATTGAAAAATAATAATAATGTGGACATTTTAAGCAAATTGTTGAAAATGGTGGACGTTCATTTCGATACATGCTTCAGTTATTTTGTGCATATTATCGAAAACATTTTTTAAGTATATCTTCTGAAATTTAATGCATTATTTCTTGAATGTAGGCCTAATTCTTTAAATGTTAAATGTTATGTTTTATTTAACGACGCTCGCAACTGCAGAGGTTATATCAGCGTCGCCAGATGTGCCGGAATTTTGTCTCGCAGTTCTTTTACATGCCAGTAAATGTACTGACATGAGCCTGTCGCATTTAAGCACACTTAAACATAATTCTTTAATTCTTCTATTGTTGTAATTGCGCTCGAGTGGATAAAATTTTTACGATCACTTCTTTTGACATTATTAACATGGTGGAAGAAAAAAAGTAACTTTTTCATCTGCCCCCATGAAAATGTTTTCTTGTAAGAGGGATGAAGTTACAGGAGAATGGAGAAAGTTACACAATGCAGAACTGCACGCATTGTATTCTTCACCTGACACCACTAGGAACATTAAATCGAGGAGTTTGAGATGGCAGGGCATGTAGCACATATGGGTGAGGTCGACCTGGTTGGCAAGTTGGTATAGCGCTGGCCTTCTATGCCCAAGGTTGCGGGTTCGATCCCGGGCCAGGTCGATGGCATTTAAGTGTGCTTAAATGCGACAGGCTCATGTTAGTAGATTTACTGGCATGTAAAAGAACTCCTGCGGGACAAAATTCCGGCACATCCGGCGACGCTGATATAACCACTGCAGTTGCGAGCGTCGTTAAATAAAACATAACATTTACAACATATGGGTGAGTCCAGAAATGGATATAGAATGTTAGTTGGAGAACCTGAGGGAAAAACATCTCTAGGGAACCAGATGGGAGGATAATATTATAATGAATTTGAGGGAGATGGGATATGATGCTAGGGACTGGATTAATCTTGCTCAGGATTGGGATAGATGGCGGACTTATGTAAGGGCGGCAAGGAACCTACGGTTCTTTAAAAGCCATTTATAAGTATTATTATTATTATTATTATTATTATATTATTATTATTATTATTTTATTTATTTATTTAATCTGACAGGATTAAGGCCATAAGGCCTTCTCTTCCATCCCACCAGATGGCACATATAAATACAAAAATAAATACAGACGCTGGTAAAAAATATTATTATTATTATTATTATTATTATTATTATTATTATTATTATTATTATTTTATTTTGTTCTCTCCAAGCACCAAAGTAGTGAGATGAATCACCTTGTTATTTTGTGAATTTACTATGAAAAATTCTTTTATACATTTTGCATAATGAAGTCTCCCTATAATAGGAAAATGTCCATACAGTTGGCAACACATCTCCAGCACATTTGTAGTCCTCAACGTTAGCACGGTACGCTAATTTCCAACTCCATAAATCGAGCCATTGTATTTTCACACACGTGTAACTGCGTTTCGAAATTGAAGCTTTTAGTGCTTTTCATGTACTTACATTGAAACACTTTCGCACTGTGGCATAACGCAGCTGTGAGATATTGCATGCACCTCGTTCTAATCCCTTCTGACAGACGTACACCCACGGACATTAGCACTGTAATTAGACTTTATGGCTTTTGTGACATTGTCTTCGACGCCAGCTTGTCCCTTTCACGGTCTACTGACACAGCGTCCTCATGAAACAGATGTGAAATATAACGAACTGCCTTGTTTTTGCAAATTCGTCCCGTTGTACCTAAAGAAGTCTTCAGGACTTGGAAATATATAAAGCAAAATCGGTTAATAGTTATTTATTATACAAATTCATAAAGGTTTTCTTTTTGGCACGAGTGTAAAGTTTGTGAAACGAGGTGACGCCGAGTTTAAAAAACACACGAGGACCAAAAAGATAACTTCACAAATGAAGAGTCCATTGCAAGAATGATGGGTGTCATTTGGAATACATTTTTCAGGAGAAGCAATTGAAAGTTTGAAATGCTTAGCGCTCAAAGCTTAACTGTGATTTTCCGACCATTACTGGACAATGACTATCAGTGTTAATGCCATATAACTCTCTATGTACATTCTATATGTCTTAAGCTATGCATTGACAGTCTTGGTTCATTTTCAACAAGAAAGTGACATACATCATTCTTGCAGTGGACTCTTCAAATATGAATTATACACTGTTTTTCTACGATAGCAAAAATTTACATTAAATAGGCCTAAATACTTCAAGTTGGAGAGGTTATAAGATCACGATTTTATGGCCGTCTAAACTCAGAACCATTAAGAAATAAATATATGGAATTTCAGCCTATTTTATTCATGATCACAATTTCATGGCCGTCTAAACAAGGAATATAGAATAGAATAAATCACAATTACTTATTCAGTAAAAAGGTAAAGGTATCTCCGTAACATGCCACGAAGGCACTTGGGGGGCATGGAGGTAGAGCCCCATGCTTTCCATGACCTCGGCACTAGAATGAGGTGATGTGGTCGGCACCACGCTCTGACCGCCTTTTACCCCCGGGAAAGACCCGTTACTCAATTTTATAGGAGGATGAGTGAACCTCGGGGCCGTTCTGAAAATTTGGCAACGAGAAAAAATCCTGTCACCACCTGAGATCGAACCCCGGACCTTCCAGTCCGTAGCCAGCTGCTCTACGTAGAAGAGCAAATACGTACTATACATTCTATTGTAACGTTTACACTTTAAACTCAAAATGCATACCTCTAAAACAGTAGTTGTTAATGCCTTTTAATTAGGCCTACTCTAAGCAGATGAATTATTTCGTTAATAAGTCATTTTTAAGAATATATGTTTTGCTCTTGACGATGCCAACTTAATATCTAAATTGAGCCTAAATGTCATACAAGTGCAGCTCTTTACATGGTGCTAGTTTCGGCCCAAGACTTTATAATAAAATTACAAACCATTTTCCAAATTTGAAATATTTTAAAAAGCTTTTAAAAAATAAACTTATAAAATTATTCATGATATATAATATTAACAAATGTGTGTATATTTTTATCTTTTATTTCTGTCGACTATATTAATGTTTTTAATGAATATCACTGACTTCTGTCCGATTGTCAATTTATATTAAATTGTGTCTTTTTCCTCTCTTTTTCTCTTTCTTTCTTTTCTTTTTTTTTTTTTTGCTCTTGTGTGTTATTTATTGATTTGAAATAAGTTACTTACTGTATTTAGTAAATTGTCCTTTTAAATTTTATGTTATATTATTGGCTAAGACCACACCGTACACGAGCCTGGCTCTTACGATAGTGGCTAGAAACATTTTTGTTTTATAATTTTAATTTGTACTCACTAGCTAGCTAGTTAAATGAATTAAATAATACATGAATGAATAAATAAATGAAAGAATGAATGAATGAATCAGTTAATGATGAATGAACCAATCAGGGACTCAATTTAGTCAATGAATCAATCAATGAATCGATGGATGAATGAATCAATGAGTCGATTGTAGTGAAAAAAGAATTATCAATTAAATGGTAGACCTACACAAAGATAATCGCGTCCTTGCAAGGGCTCTTCGAACTCCTGCATGGCTCAATGTGGTCTGCCTTTGCCGTCCACCCATAAAGAGTGAGAAACAACTCGAATATTCGTTAAACCGAACCTGAGACACTCCGCGAGACGGAAGAGCTTTGCATACTGACTACAGCGCCAGGCGTTCAAGAGCAATATATAATTTATATTTTTCATAACCGGTTGTGCACGACTCTAGTGTATACAGTATACTCTAGTTGTCATGCCATGGGAAGAAATTCAAGTCCCACGGAACCAGATTTCGCTACCTATTGTAGCTTACCAAATGTTGTGGTGGGCACCGGTCTCATACTCTATCCGAAAAAATTTAGACTCGGATCACGCTCAACGCCACGGAACGAGACAGTGATGTATCAGAGCGCAACATGTATAAATGCTGGTACGATTACCATGTTGTTAATACTTTAATTTATGGTAGTTGTCAAAGAAGCCATGATTTATGTTGAATGCGATTGTAAAATATACAGCACGCTATCTAAAATGCTTGTGCATGCACATTTTATTACAAACTTTAATTATAGTCATAAAACATAAGTATACATTTAGTGTCCTAATAATTAATAATATATAATAAATAATAAATAAAAATAATAAAACATTGAATAATAATAATAAAATGATTTATTTTCACCGGCAAAGATTCCGGCGCCAAATATTAACTCTAAGTCACGCTTCATCTCACTACTATATTCAATTCCATAAAGAAAGAGAAGCTTAGAGTGCTGTGAAATGGCTTCATATCCTTGGATGTGGATATAGACTTTCAATATCTATTTGGTCTAAAATACAGGACGTTCAGTTTGGAAGGAAACCGAATACGACCGCATAAAATATTAAACATTCCTCTGAGACAGACTGTTGATTTAGAAGAGAGTTACAATAATAAAAACTTACAAGTAAGTTTCTTGCGCATTTACAATTTCTCTAAAAAGAAAATGTGATGGCAAAATACTTTGAACTTATTTATTATTAAAAGAACTAGGTGACCTAATTTAATTTGTTCATAAAACAAGTATAAAGTTATAACTAAAAAAGTGAGATCAGTAGAGACAAAATTATTTGCGTAGCGTAGTGAAGTGATGAAACACATAAAAATAAATTTTTACATAGACTATTACACTCTTACTACGTCATACTACTTTTGACTAATAAAACGGTACGAAAGGACATATTTCAACCAATCATGGCTGCTTATCGCACAATTTTATCGCGTCCCTAGCATTTGAATTTTATCGCGTCCCTAATTTGTTTCTTTGTTTGCCAACATTTAAAACTGCGCTGGTCTGGACGTCAAAAAAAAAAAAAAAAAATATATGTTTATTATATATATATATATATATATATATATATATCAGTTTTCGGAAAAGTAGTAGGTTTCAGTGAAATGTCAATTTTCCTACATAATTTTCCTATTTTCCAAAATCCATCTGTTGTCAGTTTTGAGAACTAATTTTATCGAATCACGACTGATTGAATTTCAGAACAAAACACACACTGTAAACAATCTATTACAGAAGGCCATGACCTCAGGATTGCCGACATATTTAGAGCTCAATTCAATTTGTTATTAAAAACTGATTCTGCAGTGTATAATTTTCTGAGTACAGCTGTGTATTGGATATTCAAATCTACGAAACTTGATGGTGGTTTGATGATATTATTACCATTAGAAATTAAATATTATTATAGTTAATATCATGATGCATCTATTTTCATTAATTGTACATAATATTGATGCTATATTGATGACATGAAAGTGAAACGTTTTGAGGTTATGTAAGTAAATGTAGAGAATATCTTAATTTAGATCTTCATTTCTATAATTTACTGAGTGGCTGCTATATATAACTACAAAACTTAAAATAATAATATTGTTATTAAACATCAAATATTTTTATTTATTAACCAGTGGTGTTGGGTCTTTTTAATATACTTATGGCGGTTAGTGTAGATATTGATATGTGTCATTGTCTTCAATATTGGCTCGAGAGAGCGCAAAAATTACAGTTCTAAGGAAAGATCAAAAGGTATTGCTTACTGATAAAATAAGAGGCCTAGAAAATTTTGTAGTCTCCAGATCATTTCAACAAGATCTCTTAGTAGGATAAAATGATTTTACGCTCTACATTTCAAGTTCTACTTGCAGCAGCTATACGAAAATGCTATTGTTCAATGCTTAAAACTTGACATTTTTTAACTTTTGCCTATTCCAATGACCTGAAATAGCTACTGCTATCGTCTGAATTGATACTTGCGTTTTCGCAAACTCAAAAACTGAAGTTGGATAGGTTCAAGAAAAAGTATTTGGCCTAAAAAAATCCATTCAGAGGGAGTATGTTTCATTATTATGGAAGCAAATAACTATTAAAAAGACAAGTATTCTTCATTGAAAATAAATCTGAAAAATGTTTATTTGAACGTCTAACGAACTTAGTTTGCAGCAGCTTTTGCTGTACAAGCCACTAGTATATATAAAATTACAAACCACTCCAGGATGCACAGCAGTTTCAAATATGACTCGCATTGGCATTCAAGAACAAGAATTAATAAAAATCACTGATCATATCTATGCATCTTCTGAAATCCGATTTACAAATAAATGAAGAGCACCATTCGGAAATCCTGAATAAGTTGAATACACCATGTTCAACGAGTTACACTTCTATTACGCACACGTCAATATAACATCAATTGAACCACGAATCACATTCAAATTTGAAAATTGTACATTCAATAATTATTCCTTTTAAAATTATTCATTCGGAAATCCTGAATAAGTTAAATACATCATGTAGGCCTAAATCAACGAGTTCACTTCTATTAATACGTCCAATAAGCATCAATTGAACACCAACCACATTCAAATTTGAAAATTGTACATTCAATAATTATTTCTTTTAAAATTATTCATGTTTATTTTTATGTCATCGTCGTTAATTAAAACTTTTCTAACACTTGTGTATATTAGTTAGGTTATGTTATAGCTTCTGCTATATGATATTATGGATAGTCACGTATCAGAGATTGTTTAATATTAATATTTATTGAAAATCATCTGTCAAGTGACGTTAATTACTGGGATTCGGATAATTGAAGTGGAATGTTGCATTTTAATAAAAGTGAAACTGAATCAACAGAGCCTTCTTGACTAGTAACATTGCCATCGTGTATAATAATCGAGAACTTCTCGACGAGAAGGCATTGCTCAACTGCCATCTGGCATGCATCTAGCGTAATATTTGTAAGGTTGAGATGGTACAATAATACATTTGAAGACAGTTGTATTTTCAAAATTAATATTTTATTGTATTGCGTACTTCGTTACTTCTAATCTTTATATACTTTCTTCTAATCGTGTAATGAAACCACTCGAGTTTTGATTTTCTCTAGATAAATCAAAACGTCTAGTGAGATTACTGTTGATAATAGTCATAGGCGCCGACTTCGAAGGGAGCAAGGCATATTCTGTCCCCTGAACTTATAGAGATAGGGGCGTAGACCCCCAATAAAATTAATAGGGGATCTCGCCTCCACAAATAATTCAAAATGTGATTTCTCATGTTAAAATAGTTAATTTGTTTGAAAGATGAACTAGGTCATAAGTAAAAATAACCATTAAATTATTTTTTTCCTTACTTAAAATAAAAAAAAAACTGTGAAGCAATTTATTTGTATTCCTGTTCTCATGTGAAATAAAAACGTGAATGACATTATTTTCTTTTGCATTGTTTTTCTTCAAGTACTATAAAGTCCTATAAAGCTATTTTATAGTCTTTTGTTTTTATGCCAAATAAAAAAATCCAGTAAAACGATTTTTGTTCTACTTTCTTTTGTCGTCATATAGCCTACAATAAAATGATTCCAATAAGAAAAGTTACGTTTCACATTCTTTTGTGCACATCAAAATTAAAGATTTCAAAGATAAGAGTTTTGTTTCACATCCTGTTCTCACTGGTCCAGGATAACAGAGAGGGCTTGGAATTGAACGGGTTACATCTGCTGCTTGTCTATGCGGATGACGTGAATATGTTAGGAGAAAATCCACAAACGATTAGGGAAAACATGGGAATTTTACTGGAAGCAAGTAAAGAGATAGGTTTGGAAGTAAATCCCGAAAAGATAAAGTATATGATTATGACTCGTGACGGGAATATTGTACGAAATGGAAATATAAAATTTGGAAATTTATCTTTTGAAGAGGTGGAGAAGTTCAAATATTTTGGAGCTACAGTAACAAATATAAATTATACTCGGAAGGAAATTAAACACAGAATAAATATGGGAAATACCTGTTATTATTCGGTTGAGAAGCTTTATCATCCAGTCTGCTGTCAAAAATGTGAAAGTTACAATTTATAAAACAGTTATATTACCGGTTGTTCTTTATGGTTGTGAAACTTGGACTCTCACTTTGAGAGAGGAACATAGGTTAAGAGTCTTTGAGAATAAGGTTCTTAGGAAAATATTTGGGGCTAAGAGGGATGAAGTTACTGGAGAATGGAAAAGTTACACAACACAGAACTGCACGCATTGTATTCTTCACCTGACATAATTAGGAACATTAAATCCAGACGTTTGAGATGGGCAGGGCATGTAGCACGTATGGGCGAATCCAGAAATGCATATAGAGTGTTAGTTGGGAGGCCGGAGGGAAAAAGACCTTTAGGGAGGCAGAGATATAGAAGGGAAGATAATATTAAAATGGATTTTAGGGAGGTGGGATATGATGTTACAGAATGGATTAATCTTGCTCAGGATAGGGAATTACTTGAACCTCAGGAAAAGCCAGTAAGGGAACAAAAGGCGGGCTTATGTGAGGGCGGCAATGAACCTCCGGGTTCTTTAAAAGCCAGTAAGTAAGTAAGTATCCTCTTCTCACTGTCTTATTCGCTTTATTTCCCTTCCATACATTTTACGCCTTAGATTATTCTGTTATACTGTGGCTCTGAACATTAGAGACTCGGCTAAATTTACAAAGACCGTCCTAGGTCATAGCACATGCATAATTGTGTCTGCAGGACGCTCATGCATCTCTGTGTACCAAATGTAACCGATATTGTGGCAGCATTTGGCTAGTAGCCAATAGCTAAATATTTCCGGTTACCGAACTCATGCCCCAACAATAGATCCGGGTCGCATTCTGTTGCATTCCCTGCATGAGATGGCCTTACCATTACGTAATAAAACGACCAAACATAACCACACGCACAGCTGGAGGCCGAATTTCGAGCGTGATTGGAACCACAGCGTCTGTTGTGCACCAAGGGAATATCATGACTGTAGGCATGGGTCAGTTCAAATATAACAATTATAGTTTGACAACTGCAAGTGAAACCCCGTAAAACACGCCAACTTCTGGAATCTCTCTCTTTCTTTCTTTCTTTCTTTCTTTCTTCTCTCTCCCTCGCTCCTCGTCATTCAGTCACCAATCACCACGTAAATATCTGAGAGGGTGTGTGTGGGCATCGCGACCAATAGAAGTATTACCACAATAACGGATTCTTCATTTTGCCTCGACTGTCGGCTTTAGGAAGATTCCATTAATAACAGCATTTTCAGGCAACCCTAGTCAACCTCTTAATGCTTTTGTTAAAAATCTTGGTTTGATAAACTGCAAGTGGACCTGCAAGTAAAGAAACGATAAAAAAATGCTCTCTCCATTCCCCGTGCTTTCTCACTTGCTCCTCCCCAAGACAAAACTTAGCGCTCACGTACAAACTCGGTCATGGTTTTGATTATTTGACGTTTTCTTATAGTGATATAAATTTAACTATCACAAGTTACAGCGAGCTCAGAATATGTTTCAGAAATAACATCCGACGATATGATCAAAATCACCGTTATGAAACCAGGGCCGACCGAAAGAACGCAGAACTTTACAATCTTTGGGCCCGTTTTCAATAAGGACCTTCAATTAAATTAGTCTGATTAATTTTTATAATCATAATAATTATTCGCAGATACATATCTGTGGTACTATAAAATTCTGTAAGAATATTTGTTATATAAATTTGACATATTAACTCAACAATGTAGGATTAATACAAATTACCGCTTCACATGTAAATATTTGACTTTTATATAATAGAATATCGGTTTCGCATTTAACGTTCACCTACACGACAAGTGAGGGCCCCGGCATTTGCCTGAACTATGTTCCCGTCGCTTGTACTGAACACATTCAATTATTTATTGGCTTGTCCTTTTTAACTACCAATATGCTATGGCCCACTACAATATGCTAGTGGACTCATTCAAACCAAAGTCTTTAGGATCATTTCCTTTTCAGTACATTATATTTTCAAAATTGTCTCAAATAATCTCTTTCTATTATCTTTATTATGTAAATTCTATTAACATTCTATGTATTTTAGCTTAATTCTGCTACAATTTGTATTTCAGTGTTTAATTAATAGTTCAAGCATTTTGTTGTTTAATTCGAAAAAAATTGGAAGATATTAATATGGGTCTAAATCAAATTGTTGAAGATGTTAATAAAGAGATCAGTGATATGTATAAATATTTAAAAATCAATTCATACTTTTGCTAATTTGGAAGAGAACCCACGGAAACCTTAATCTCTGGCAGTCTAAAATTAAAACTGGATACTTTATTTCCAAATATTTTATTATTATTAGAATATTCTATACAATTACCTGTGACAGTTGCTGATGCTGAAAGATTCTTCAGCAAAATGTAGGAAATAAAAATGTATTCAGATAAACAATGTGTTGAGAACGACTTCATTTTTGGCTCCTTGTCGTCTGGAAGGTTCTTATGCTTTAGCATTTTGCAGGCAATTAATGATTTTGAATCCATTTAATTGTTTTTGATGTTGGACTGCAGGTTTGAAAACAGGTGTTTAGGAATAATGTCTTATGGATATAATATATTTCCTAATGTGAAATGTTACTAAAAGTTTTCCCCAATGTAATAAAAGTGTATATTTTTAAGTTCGTATCTGTGTCAGGGTTTCTCTTATTTATTTTCAATAATTATTATGAATAACTGGTAACTTGTAATTGTTACTTTTTTCAAAATAAGACACAGTATTATGCTTAGGGAAAAAAATTCTGTCGGAGCCCTGTATGTAAGAAAACAGGTGCCTTTTATCAGCTGAGGAGTAAGGGCTGGCAGAAGAAAAAGAAGAGAGAAGTCCACCTTTTGAGAGAGCAACCAGATTTCAGGTGTAGGATTACACCAACAGAGTTTTTAGGGTGAGAACGGAGTAGTTTTGGCTCAAGAAAATATCTGCAGTGCCTGGGAAAAGTGACATAAGTCAGTTTCCACAAACCTTTTTGATAATTTATTGACAACTTACGGAATATGTGCTCGCTTGGAAAAAAGACATAAGTATTTCTCCCATTACAATAATTCATACAGAAAAAAATCAAATCAACATAAACCAGTGTAAGTTGTCAATAAATTATCAAAAAAGGTTGTGGAAACTGACTTCTGTCACTTTTTCCAGGCACTGCAGATATAATACATACATTTTATCTTTCCACGCTCGTGTACGGGACCATGGTCGGCAGTAAGTAGCTGCGCGCGCTGCTATTCAAGGACATGCATAGTCGATGATGAGACGATTGTCTACATCAGTGAGTTGAGTTTCAGGGCAGAACATCTGTTTTTCTGTGCAGTGTTGAGTTTCACTTCTATCTTTGTGTGTCTGTTGAGCAAAGAAACTTGAGTCATGGTTTAGAAATTTAATATCCAGAAAGCAAAGAAAACTACAGTAGAGCATTTATCCGAATACCGCTAACTCGGTAAAAAAAAAAAAAAAAGTTCCGCTAAGATCAAAAAAAGTCCAGCTCTGCCCAGTATCTTTTGAACTTGAAACTTTCAATCTGAACATTTTTCTGTGTTTAATTGATCCTTTGTTTCATACTGAAAGGACTTTGTTTTCAAATTCAAAACTTATCTGAATTCGAACACCCCCATCCCCGTCCCCAATTGTTTCGGATAATCGATGCTCTACTGTACAGGATCAGTATTGGACAAGAAAAGAATACGAACGCGTCATGTTTTAAGGGGCTGGTACAGCTTAAAGCAGTAAAATTTTGGAAATATTAAAAATTTTTGTCCTGCATTATTAGTGTATTTTGTACAATAATGAAAATTAGTATGTCCTTCTGGTATATGAGAAAAATATTTTTACGATTAAAAAAATTATTTACAATTTTTTTTTTTTTCAAAATTCAATTCACTGTGCACTGAAGAAGCATTTCCCACATAACTATCCAACATTATGTGATGAAATCTTTTGTGTGTATTTATGCATGTTATATCTACAATATGATGCAAGATCATTTCTCTACCTTTGATAGATTTTCTGATAAAAAAATAAATTCATTAAAAAATGGTCAAATATTAGTATTTTCTTCTAACAAAAAAAAATATAGTTTATTAAGGAATGTAGTTGAAAGAGCATGATATTGTAAACATGAGTTTCAGCAATAAAATAAAAGAGAGAGAACATGAAAAGTTAACAAGTTTATGAGTTATGAGGGAAACGCTTCATCACTGCACAATGAAAACTGCCACTATTTTGTATTTTGAAAAGAAAAAAAATATGTATATAAATAATTTTTAAATCGTAAAAATATTTTTTTCATATAGCAGAAGGACAGTGTTTTACACATACCAATTTTCATTATTGTACAAGATACAGTAAAGGAGGAAAAAAATGTTGAATATTTCCAAAAATTTTACTGCTGTAAGCTGTACCTAACCCTTTAAGAGAGGAAAAGTTGCATGATTTCGGTGCTCGATTAGATCAATCGATGCAAAAATATTTCACGAAGTTAGCATAACAAGCGGGGATTAGCCGTACATCAGCGCATAGTATTACAAAATTATTTAAAACTAGAGGAAATAGACGAGGTTTCTAAAGCAGAACTGCAACGTCTGAATTAAAATGTGTTTAGACGTTACAACGCCTCCCTCATAACAAATGGGAAGCACTTTTAACATCATCTTTGAAAAGGTAATTTTTTTAGTACTTTCACAATTTCAAATTGTAAACAAAAACTATTCTTTTTATGGTTTATCTCGCGTGTTATAGAGTCATAATTAGAGCTAAGATTATAAAAAAAATTAAAAAATTAAAGTGTATTATAAAAAAATTAATGGACAATTTAGCTACGTACTGTATGATACGACAAATACAGAGTTTGTTTTTGTGGACCTACAATTAAATTTGCACGCTTTCAAACAACAGTTTTTTTTTTCTGAAGAAACGCGAAACAATTACGAGTCACAGATGGATACTTTGTTCGGTTTACAACAACAGCGTTCAACTGGCTGTAATTCCAAAAGGCAAAAGTCAGTTTTTGATTAAAAGAATGCAAGAATACTTCGAGCCTGAAAAAAAGGCTCTTGAACTATGATTACCATCAAAACAAAAACAAGAACTAGAATATAGCGTTCGGACTTAGGAAGCTACTTTCTAAAAAAAAAAGATTTATAAATGATTGATTAAATGGCAAACTTACTAGTGTTAATTATTATATATAATATATAATTATATACTATATTATATTATGTTATTAGCACGTGTAGCTTACAGCTGTTTCGGTGTATACTGTACACCATCATCAGAGTCTACTAGATCTCGGCGTCATCTCGACATCGCTGCCTGTGTTGTAGGGGGTGCGTTTGGTGGAAAAGTGGAGTCAAATAGTGTTTGTGTTCTGAAATTGATCTGTGTCTTGAGAATTTGATTAGGGTGTGTTTTAGTGTGTCTGTATATTTCATATTGTTTTAGTGTGTTGAGTTTTTGGTTTTTGGGATGTATGTGTAGGATTTCCATGTCTGTATTTATGTTATTGTATGCATGGTTAGCATTAGTTATGTGTTCGGCATATGTAGATGCATTATGTCCTCTGGTTACTATTGCTTTAATATGTTCTTTGTAGCGTGTTTGGAATGATCTGCCTGTCTGTCCAATGTAGAACTTGTCGCAACTATTATATGTGACTTTGTATACGCCTGTGTGGTTGTATTTATTTGTTTGTGTTTTTTGTGTGTTGAGATGTCTTTTTAGTGCGTTTTCTGTTCTGTATGCTATGTTGTATTTCCGCTTTTTGAATGAAGATGCGATCTTATGTGTGCTTTTGTTTTCGTATATTAGTGTGATGTATTTCTTGTGTTTGCGTTGTGTTTTGTGTATTTTTGTGTTTGTTTTGTCTTCCTTGTGATGTCTATTATGTTTGGATTGTAACCATTTTCTTGTGCTATGTATTTGATTGTGTTCACTTCTTCATTGTAGTGGTGTTGTTTATGTTCAGCATTGTTTATGTTTATGTTTATGTTTCTAAATGCAACATAAATTTATGTTTATTTTGTAAATCACCTCGCGATCCACCTAACCTCTTTACACGACCCTCACTTTGAGAACCACTCCATTATTTTGTGCCCTTCACTTATTTCTACAATATAATACATCTCGCTGATAATGAACAATTTTAACCCTTCGGCGGGCGCGTCTTTTCTGGTAACACGACCAGGCGCGCGGAGTAGACTGTGCACCAACAATTTTTAATTAGAAACGGCCTTTTCTATAATGTTAATATGTTAAGAGTGTTCTTATATGCTTTATTTATTATTATTATTATTATTATTATTATTATTATTATTATTATTATTATTATTATTATTACAAAAATGAGATCTGTAGTTATACCTACTGTTACTATTAAAGAAAAGAGATAATTTTATTATACACTAATGGTCAATGCTTCGGTTTCTTTTTCTTGCTCCGTAATTTTTAATGTTTATTTTAAGAGTTGAGAGTTGATGAATAGAGTTGTGTTAAAAATACGTTGTGAGTTGGTTAAAATGTACGGAGAAATTCGGCTTTTACTTTGTTTTTCATTGTATATAATCTTTAGTTTTTTATTTAAGTCCAATTTTTGTTTTGTAAATTATTTAATGAGTTTTATCCTTGCTTATTTATTTGCTTTTACATTATTTTGTATGTAAGTTTTTGCGTGGTTTAGTTATTTTTGTCTTAATGATTATTTAATTTATTATTAGTTCGCAGTAATAAGTTTTGTAAATTTATGGGAGTTTGATTTGGCAATTTTGATTTATTATCGGTAAAATTTGTGCCAGCATCCGCAGTTATACAATGAATATAAGTGAATCTTTCTGGTTGAAGTAGTTAAGAGTTTTGTTAGAGGTTATTTTATTGCTTTTGGGTGAAATCTTAATATTTATTATGACTTTGCTGTATTTGAGGCTATAAAATCTTTTGTTTTAAACTAGGATTAGATACCCTATTATTTTAGATATAAATTATTTTTAACTTAAGTAGTATTAGTTAAGGTCTTGAAACTTAAAGAATTTGGTGGTATTTTAGTCTTTTTAGGTCCGATTGTATAAACCATTTAATCTTAGATCAGAGGTTAAATTGATCCTTGTTTCAGCTGAACTTGGAATTTTGTGTTGTATAAAGTCTAATCTGAGATTAATTTTTCTCAAACTAAAGTCAACTTTGACTGAAGAAATTTCTCCGATTAAGTTAGATGATCCAAGTTCAGTTATTTCTCTTCTGTTTGAAATATACGAGTGACAGATTGTGCAAATAAAATATCCATTATTATTAATATTAATAGATATGATAGGTACATTTATATATATTTCTTTCAATTTCTTGCCTTAATACACAAACAATCTTATATTTTATAAGGATCTATCGTGTTCAGCAGTATCAAATAACATGACCTATAATTATGTTATGTTTATAACAAGCATTAATTATTAATGGATATGATAGGTACATTCATAAATTTTCAATTAACCGTATTACTAAACGAAAATTGTCGTTTTATAAAGCTTTATTATGTTAGCAGTATCAAACCTCTCGAAGAACAGTCAACCTTCTTATTATTGTCCGCCATTATTTACATTGCACAAAAAACCAGTGTCTCCAACAGAGTGTACGGAAAGTCGCCAAAAGTCGTTGTAAAGTCGCTAGATTTCTCATTACCAACAAAGAAAGAATAAATTTTGTCACTATGGGGTGCTAAAAAGGTCACTAAATCCCTGTTTAAGCAATATAAATGTTAAAAGAAATTGTTGAAAAAGAGTTAAAGTCGCCAGATTGGAAATACTGAACAAACCTGTATAACATGGTCCGCGCATCACGTATTTCACCTGTTTATGCGATGTTGCCAAATCCTTTTCACGTGAACTTAGATTGCGTTTGAACCAAGGTAATTTGATCGCAGAAAAGTTTTGTACAATAGAAGAAGTGTCTGAACTCGGTTCACTTTTCGATCTTCGATCAAAGTTGATCTTTAGTCAGGGAGTTTTATACAATTGGGCCTTAGAGGAATCTGTTCCTTAATCGATAGTCCGCGTTGAACCTTACCAAGATTAATATATGTATACCGAAGTTTTATTATTATTATTATTATTATTATTATTATTATTATTATTATTATTATTATTATATTTTTAATACAAGCGAACACTCGAATGGAGGAATAGGCGCGCGAAGAAAAATAGGAACTTATCCCCTCCACACACAATCAGAAAATCACGGCATGGCGTCCACAGTACGTCGCCGCGCCAGCCGAAGGGTTAATTACGTATTCTCTAATATCGTAATTGAACCTCCCTTTTACAAGTCCAATTTACAGCTATTCCTCGCAAGAATTCCATTTCCCTCTTCAAGTCTAGTTTAAGCTATCTTGAAAACTGTTTTCATATCCATAAATGTCTCCATGCTTTCTGGACTTTGTGAGTAGGGGTTGTTCACTTGAACAGCATTACGCTTTTACCCGCAGGAAAGGGCGGTACTCTATTTTATATGAGGTTGAATGGACTTTGGAACCGTTCTAGAAGTTTCGGCGAGATAAAAAGTCCATCTCTTCCAGCCCGCAGTCTTTCTCTCTGCCGCCAGCCAAATTGACTCCCTTTCACATCGGTATGTGAACGTATCTTGGGTCTCATTTCAAGAGTAAACTCAGTTCGCAAGCCACTGGATCTTTGTTTGCTGGCATCACCCATGTCAAAGGCCTCACTAGAGAATAAATCTTCATCTCTTTGTGTGTGTGTGTGTGTTATGAATTTAGGGGCGGATTCTTAAGCACTACAAACGGGAAAATATTCGTGCACGTACACACTTAAAAGCCTACGATATACAGGGTGATTCACGAGGACTTACTGTCTCTTACGCAGCTTATTTCCGAAGACATTCTGAGCAAAAAAATGTCGTATAAACATTTATCCTAATCTCAATATTTTCAGAATTACACTAATTTGAAGTTGTTTGTAAAATACCATTATTCTTGAGTTTTAAGGGTAAAATAATATTACAGATAAAGAATAAACTATTCAAGAGTATCATTTCTTTAATTAGCTAGTATTCTGAAGCCAAAAATGTGTTGTGAATTCCATAGTTGCTTCGTAGAGATTTTTTTTTTCGATTTTTAACTATAAAATTACATTTTCTTACGCATTTATCACAACAATTGTTACAAATCACGCCACTCTCGTAAATTCGTAAATTCTTCAAGACTGTACATTAGGATACAAAATTAAATTGTAAAGAATCAAGTTCCTAAAGTCGTATGATTTGTAACAATTTTTGTGATAAGTACGTAAGAATGATGTAATTTTTAGTTAAAAAGTGATAAATAAAATCTGTACAAAGCAATATTAACAACAAATTTTTAGCTTCAGAACACTAGCCAATTAAAGAAATGACACTTCTGAATAGTTCATTCTGTATTTGTAATATTTTTTATCGTTAAAACTAAAGAAAAAAAGTATTTTACTAACAACTTCAAATTAATGTAACTTTGAAAATATTGAGATTAGGACAAATGTGTGTGTGTGTGCGTGTATCCAATGCCCACCCACTTCACTTGCGTGATTCGGGTTCCGCATGCTGCGGACAGATGGCAGAACTGTGACCCATTTTATAGTTGTACACCACTTCGGCGGGTCACGCTGTATATGATGTGCATCTGTAGAGAGTTATGTCGTGTACTAAGATGAGTGTAAGTGTTCGTGTAATTGTAGTGTCTGAAATGAGTGATGATAATGAAGATGAGGAAGGGAAAAGGGGAAACGCGGTGCCGGCACGTAGCCTACTCCTGTCGAATAGCACCAAGGGGGTCACCAGGCTTAACGTCCCCATCCGACGAACGAATCACTATCAACAGTGACATACGCCTTCTCGTCATATGTACTGTGGAAAGATTTGGGATTTAACCCAGGCATATTGATGCATAATCTAGTGATTAGAAGTTGTTCACCGCCATCTCTCCTAGTTTCGAGGTATAAATTTTATATTAAAATTTCTGACCGCGCCGGGAATCGAACCCAGATCGGCTATCTGGAGGGGCAGAGCTAACTCGGCGGACTTAGGACAAATGTTTATATGACATTTTTTGCTGACAATGTCTTCGGAAATAAGCCCCGTAAGTGACGGTAAATCCCCGTGAATCACCCTGTATTTACTAAAAATAACAAAATATGCACTATTAAAAAAAACAATTTACTATTATTGATGGTTTTTCTGTTATACATAAGAATATCTAGACACCATTCAGTTGTTAAAGTTGCGTACTCAACCCAATGCTTAAGCTGTACTCTTGTAGCAGATTTTTCGTTATTCGTCGTTGATAAAACTAATTCAAAACTAATAATTCTTGCAGCTAGGGTGTTGTAAAATATAATGCACTCTACACTGTCAAAGTTTCTAAGACCCGACACTATAATAAAATGAAATATTCTGATTTGCCCCGTTGGTATGTAAAAAACAGAAGATTACATTATCATGCCTATATTATTGTTAACAGGTGGCGAAATTTGAGTTTAGAGAGTGCAGAGAAGCCTATGAACACTTTCTGTAACTTGTGCTCTAATCATATTGCAGTGTTCTAGTGACAAAATCTTATGCACATGCGGATTAGACAATAACGTGGCTTCTTGTTTTGAATAACTGTTCTTTTAATCACAACTTTCATCCATCATAACATCCCAATAGTAACAGTAACAGTGTCCTATTTATTCTTCTTGGAGCCAAATTTGTAACTTTTAAAAGTGTGGTTACTATGTTGAAGTGTATGTGTTGTATCATAGTTATGGGATGCTTGATGTCGTCGCAATGTCGTAATTATAGTTTGATTGTGTTTGTGTGAATATTGTGTATTAATTTATGATGTATGGTACGGAAAGCTGCATATTTGTGTTATAGAAGTGTTACGTATGTGTGTTGTTAATGTTTTTGTATGTCTCAAATTGATGCCTGATGTTTGCTTTGCAATAGCAATGGCTAATTTACGGATTGTTTATGTTTTGTTTACATCGCGTAAACTAATTTAATTTTCTTTTCCATTTCTCTTTATGCTTATCTTTTTTTTTGTGTAAAACTATAGCCCTAACATACATATGTAAAATAGGGCTAACCCCCATTGGAGATACAATAATAACATCCCAATATTGTAAATTTGCACAGAGTCAGCAATGTACTTAGTTAATTGAGTGCTTTGTTGATTGCCAAGGATTTGTCCAAAACTGTTCACGATAACAGGGCATTCTCTGCATGCCGTTAGATTGCAATAAATAAAATATAACTAGAATAATTTGAATAATTTCGAGGGAAAAATTGTTCCGGAGCCGGGTATCGAACCCGGGACCTTTGGTTTAACGTACCAACGCTCTACCACTGAGCTACCCGGGAACTCTAACCGACACCGATCCAATTTTTCCCTCTATATCCACAGACCTCAAAGTGGGCTGAAACCGTCAGCTGACAACAGAAAACCACAATTTAAGTCACACGGAGTTAGTGTGCACTCGAAGTTGGTTGCTTGACGGTTGTCAGCCCACTTTGAGGTCTGTGGATATAGAGGGAAAAATTGGATCGGTGTCGGTTAGAGTTCCCGGGTAGCTCAGTGGTAGAGCGCTGGTACGTTAAACCAAAGGTCCCGGGTTCGATACCCGGTTCCGGAACAATTTTTCCCTCGAAATTATTCAAATCAACTTTACAGGGAGTTATACCTGAAATCTTGATTTGCAAAATATAACTACTCTAATGTGTTTCAATGTCCGAGTTTCTTCTGTATTCTGTTTTTCCGGTTTTCCGTATTCTTAATTTTGGTTTAAGCATCACAGTGCTAAAAAATAACGAAATGTGCTTTTATATTCACTAAAAGCTGTAATATACATTAAACCCTTACATAGGCATATATACGCACTATAAAATCTTGACCTTTTGTTATAAATAACTTGAAATGCATTTATAAAGGTAGCATATGATTTGCAACTGAGAAATAAAACGAGCAAATATGCTGAAATTCGTTCCCTAGTTATGATTAGACAGTGAATTTTAGGTAAGAAACATTTTCTTAAAACGAGAGTACAGTCTATCACCCACAATAAATTCTTATAAAAACGATATTATAAAATAATAGAGGATTTCGACAAAACCAAGAATAAATCTTTCGCAACAGAAACGCATTATCTCATTCTTGTCCTCAATATAAAACAGCAATTCCAATTGACGGCCAGCGAGCCACAGTTCTGGGCGCAGAGAAAACAGTAAAGAACAAAAAAAGAAGTCTAAAGAGACAGATGATGTGGTTATGTGAAATTAACTTGTTTCCAAACATATGAAATTAGGTAGAAATCTTAAGATTATTTACAAATATATTTTGTGCGAGATCGTGCGTATTTGCTTGTTTTCCGCACAGAACCAATACGCGGTAAGTGTGAAATTCCACATTCAGTATTCCCAACGTAACACACAACAATTTCCCTCTTCTTACCGCTTAAGCGTCACATTCATTTTACTGCTTTAGGCTTTTAACATATTATTTTTAGACACGTTTAACATAGTAATAATTATAAATTGGAAACTTACCACTGCAATTTCACCTAAATTGCAATGTTAATTATTGTTTTTAAATATTTGCAAAAATTAAGTAAAGTCTACTACTCCACGAAACTTATTGCATTCCTGATACTAGTAACATTAAGGAAGCCGTGAAAAAATCAACAAGATTCCAGATGCGGATGTTATTACTGCAATATGTTATATAAATAATATTGTTAAAATATTAAAATGAAAAATAAATCATTACATAACCTTACCATTTGTTTTAAGTTCGCATTTATAGACTGGGGGAAAAAAAAGACAGACGTATATCACGGCCTGCTGGAGTATAGTAAACACAGAAAACATTTTATAACAATAATGTGGAAGAAAGATATTTTGGTTTTCCGAAGTTGCCGTCATTAAACAGAAACCAAGATGGAGATTTCATTGCAACTAATTAGAAATTCGTCTTTCAGGTATGTAATAAACGACCTTCTCACAAAATAATGTACGATACACGAGCGGTATGTTTGTTTTCATGTTCTCGGAAATTAAAAAAGCTCAACTACGTTTCGCTTTTTCAATCTTTTCCTCGACCATGAAAACGTCAACATACCGCTCTTGTAACGTATATTACTATTACCGCCAAAAGTGACTTGGAAGATATTTTAATATCCTCAAAGTTAGGCAATACTTCTGAAGAATATAAGCAATTAATTGAAAATTCTTTCTGCCCCATTCGGTGGTTGGTTTGTAATACAATATTGCCAGAGATAAACCAAAATAACTTATAATATGAAATATTTGATATTCAGGGCTGAAAACAACTAAACATCCATTTAATGATAGATCTGTTACTATTTTTGAAACAACACGCGTTGATAATTTTCCAAATTGCAAGAAACTTGCTATGTACATCCATTCCAGGTCGGTTTGTCCACTTTATACTGTTCACATTCATATAGTCCACCACGTTCCCGCCCATTTTCTCGAATCCGCATTCCCAAATGGACGTTTTCCCGAAGCTACCATTCCCCGAATGCTACTTTCCCGAAGCCACGGTCTCGAATTTCATTTACTATTCAGTTTCCCGAGTATATTATGCGAGAAATTCCCGAAAAGTAAGAGACATGAATTGACAATCACTACATGTTGCCAAGAAACTAAGAAATTATAAAAAATACATTCGGGCAAACAAATTTATTAAATTAATGTTATGAGAAATGTGGTAGATGAAGCTACAATAATTATAACTTCAGAGCGAGGAGGTAAAAAGCTTTTGCTGGAAGGTTACGTGTATTTAAAGAGCAAGAGTGCGGCTGGAGGAAAAATATACTGGGATTGTGCAAAAGTACGTTCCAAAGAATGTTCTGCGCGGGCGAATACTTCTGGACCGCCTAATAACTGCAAGTACTGAAAGGGCCAGCCGCAGAGGGAGTGGTTATACACGAATACGAATTATCGTGCAGGATTATCACACCTATGCAGCCGATAACAGACACCCCGATTAAGTGAGGACACTTGGACATTATTTCACTCTGTAAAGAAGAAGTGTAATTAACTATACCATAATTAGGCCTATATTAAAGTGATATATACACTACTGTATTATCGGGAAAAATGGAAATCAAAGAAAATGGAAATAGGGATATCTCATGCGAAGTTTTACCGTTAGATGGCAGGACCGTTCCATGCGGCACAACATGTCGCAGGGCCATATTATGTCATATGCTACAGTTGATTACGTTCTCCCGCTTGTTGGTTTTCTGCTTGTGTCAAAATTATATTTATTTTGTAACTTACATTGAAGATCCAAAAAACAACTGTTGGATTAGTAATAGAAGAGGGATGTCATCCTCAGAGTGGACCAATGCCATAAAGATGTCCACAAACATCGCAGCAGTACGATCGGTGCCAGGTCGTCCCTTTCAAGATCAAAAGTGTCGTCATCCAGGATGCAGCGAAGTAGAAACCCTTGGGCATGTTTTGGGTTATTGCCCTAAAGGAGAACTACTGAGGAACAATCGCCACCTTAAAGTGAGAAACTCCAAAGCAACCACTCTTCGGAAGGCAAAGTGGGAGGTTTACGAAGAAGTGCACTGCTTGGCTGAGAATGGGTCAACGAGAAGAGCAGACATTATAGCCATCGATCGCCGGAATCAAAGAAGCCTCATTCTTGACCCCACTGTCCGTTTTGAGAAGGATGATCAACAAGCCAATAACGTTAACGATGAAAAGAAGTCTATTTACAACCCATGTATTCCTCACTTCAGTGAGAGATACAAAATGAATATTAATACATGGGAAGTGAAAGGACTTCTTTTTGGCGCTAGGGGAACTTCATTTACGTTAACCAAAACCATTCTCATTTCTCTTAAATTTTCTAACGAGGACATTAACAAAATTTGTCTAATGGTATTGAGAGATTCATTATCAATTTCACACAATCACTTGTATAATACTATGTAATTTTTTTTACTACATTTCATTACTCTTCAATGTATTTTCATCTCATGTTTCTCCGAAATCAAATTGTACTTTATTTTTAAATTTATCATTGTTCCGTATTCTCTCCACAATCCTATTGCATTTTTAATTTAACCTCGGCTTTGTATTCTGGATCCTAGTGGTCAGCCGTAGATTTCGGCCAGACGTCCCAAATTGTGGAATTTGTGTGTAATTTAATATAATTCAGTACTTTCTCACCTCATAATTTAATTTAATTTATAATAAATAATAGCATAAACTTGTATAATACTGAGCGATTCCCCTTAAGAGATGGATGGGGAAATCTGCAGTATGCAGAATATAGATACCAGTAAATTCAATATTCATGAACCTAAACGAGAACTTTGAGAACGAGGTGCACGAATAAAAATAAGTAAATAAATAAAATACGAACTTTGTTGAAAGTAAATATTACCTCTTTAATCACTAGTATTGTAAGTACTGTACGTTAAAAAAGGATATGCAGCCACCAATGTGTGTGTGTTTTTTTATAGAGAAGGGACTATCGAAATAGAATTCTTCGTATTTTTTTCTCCAGCTGCAGAAAGAGTAAATGCAATGTTTGATAAGATGTTATAATATGAACGCAGTAGCTAGTAGGGTATCACGATTATTCCTGTGTTTTGTAGGTTAAGAACATGCAATTCTGAATACTATGTAGGATGATTTTGAAAATTTGAAGTTTTAATAATTAATCTGCAGCACTTAAAAACATTATTCACGAAATGGATTTCACTTACTTACTTACTGGCTTTTAAGGAACCCGGAGGTTCATTGCCGCCCTCACATAAGCTCGCCATAGGTCCCTATCCTGAGCAAGATCAATCCATTCTCTATCATCATATCCCACCTCCCTCAAATCCATTTTAATATTATCCTCACACCTACGTCTCGGTCTCCCTAAAGCTCTTTTTCCTCCGGCCTCCCAACTAACACTCTATATGCATTTCTGGATTCGCCCATACGTGCTACATGTCCTGCCCATCTCAAACGTCTGGGTTTAATGTTCCTAATTATGTCAGGTGAAGAATACAAAGCGTGCAGTTCTGCGTTGTGTAACTTTCTCCATTCTCCTGTAACTTCATTTTAGCCCCAAATATTTCTCTAAGCACCTTATTCTCAAACACCTTTAATCTCAGTTCCTCTCTCAAAGTGAGAGTCCAAGTTTCACAACCATAAAGAACAACCGGTAATATAACTGTTTTATAAATTCTAACTTTCAGATTTTTTGACAGCAGACTAGATGATAAAAGCTTCTCAACCCAATAATTACAAGCATTTCCCATATTTATTCTGTGTTTAATTTCCTCCCGAGTATCATTTATATTTGTTACTGTTGCTCCCAGGTATTTGAATTTTTCCACCTCTTCAAAGGATAAATTTTCCATTTTTATATTTCCATTTCGTACAATATTCTCGTTACGAGACATAATCATATACTTTGTCTTTTCGGGATTTACTTCAAACTTGCTTCAAGTAAAATTCCCGTGTTTTCCCTAATCGTTTGTGGATTTTCTCCTAACATATTCACGTCATCCGCATAGACAAGAAGCTGATGTAACCCATTCAATTCCAAACCCTGTCTGTTATCCTGGACTTTCCTAATGGCATACTCTAGAGCAAAGTTAAAAAGTAAAGGTGATAGTGCATCTCCTTGCTTTAGCCCACAGTGAATTGGAAACGCATCTGACAGAAAGTGACCTATACGGACTCTGCTGTACGTTTCACTGAGACACATTTTAATTAATCGAACTAGTTTCTTGGGAATACCAAATTCAATAGGAATATCATATGACATTTATTGCTTACATTACGTTACGTAATTAAAATTGTTGAGATTCACTATTTCCTATCCGTTTTTCTGAGGAAAGAAATACTTATTCCTTCGTATTCATAGACATTTACCCCAACCGATACATTCTCGTGAATATTTAATAAGTGAACAAGTCACCCAAACGTATCCCAAAGCGGTTATATTCGTAATATGCAAGCGTGACTAACTCTGGTTGCGGTGTCACGTTGCACAAGTAAATACATGGTAATATATTGTGGTTTCAATTTTATATGGACGGTATGATACAAAGTCATTACTACTGTAAGCGAGTGCAATTAGTACTTACCTACGTCGCGTTCTTTGCTTCTCCTCCTGCAGTGCCTGCAACACGCCTTCCTCTTCATCACTCATTCCCTTCATTCTGACAGGCATTGGAAAACCACCAGCTTCCTGAAAAACAAGAAGAGGAACTAATTTAAACGCTATTCCAGTTTACAAGATCTTAATTACAGGATGCTAGTTGCACCGTCTGCTGAATTGCAAGACAGTCCGGTTTCTTCATCTGAGATCCGCGGAATAACTGAGGACAAAATGTTGAAGAAACGTATTTTCGAGATGCTCAAGATCTTCCTGTCATCATACCAATTCATCAGCATCACTGTCAACACCATTAGTGATGGCCAAAAAAATAACACAGCGGTTACAATTCAGCAACTCGGGACAAAGTAACAGTTGCAAAAATAATGGAATATGAAAATAACTGTTACTGAGTGATGTTTTCAAAAGAAGCGTATTTACGTCAATAAATCATTTTCTTAAATTAACTTAATACAAGCATATTTACATCAACAAATTATTTTCTTAAATTAACTTCAGAATAGAAGCGTTATAGTTATGTCAATAAATTATTATTTTCTTAAATTAACTTAAGAACAGAAGCGTATTTACTTCAATAAATTATTTTCTTAAATTAACTTAAGAACAGAAGCAAATTTACGTCAATAAATTATTTCCTTAAATTAACTTAAGAACAGAAGCGTATTTACGTCAATAAATTATTTCCTCTAAATTAACTTCAGAACAGAAACGTATTTACGTCAATAAATTATTTTTATAAATTAACTTTAGAACACAAGCATATTTACGTAAATGAATTATTTTCATAAATTAACTTAACAGAAGCGTATTTATGTCAATAAATTACTTTCTTAAATTAACTTAAAAACAGAAGTATATTTATGTCAATAAATTACTTCCTTAAATTAACTTAAGAACAGAAGCGTATTTATGTCAATAAATTACTTTCTTAAATGAACTTAAAAACAGAAGCATATTTATGTCAATAAATTACTTCCTTAAATTAACTTAAGAACAGAAGCGTATTTATGTCAATAAATTACTTTCTTAAATGAACTTAAAAACAGAAGCATATTTATATCAATAAATTACTTCCTTAAATTAACTTAAGAACAGAAGCGTATTTATGTCAATAAATTACTTCCTTAAATTAACTTAAGAACAGAAGCGTATTTATGTCAATAAATTACTTTCTTAAATTAACTTAATAACAGAAGCGTATTTATGTCAATAAATTGCTTTCTTAAATGAATTTAAAAACAGAAGCATATTTATGTCAATAAATTACTTTCTTAAATTAACTTAAGAACAGAAGCAAATTTACGTCAATAAATTATTTTCTTAAATTAACTAAGAACAGAAGCATATTTATGTCAATAAATTATTTTCTTAAATTAACTTAAGAACAGAAGCATATTTATGTCAAGAAATTATTTCCTTAAATTAACTTAAGAACTGAAGCATATTTACGTCAATAAATTATTTTCCTTAAATTAAATTAAGAACAGAAGCATATTCACATCAATAAATTATTTTCTTAAATTAACTTAAAACAGAAGCATATTTATATCAATAAATTACTTCCTTAAATTAACTTAAGAACAGAAGCGTATTTATATCAATAAATTACTTCCTTAAATTAACTTAAGAACAGAAGCATATTTATGTCAATAAATTATTTTCTTAAATTAACTTAAGAACAGAAGCGTATTTATGTCAATAAATTATTTAAATGAATTTAAAAACAGAAGCATATTTATGTCAATAAATTACTTTCTTAAATTAACTTAAGAACAGAAGCAAATTTACGTCAATAAATTATTTCCTTAAATTAACTTAAGAACAGAAGCATATTTATGTCAATAAATTATTTTCTTAAATTAACTTAAGAACAGAAGCATATTTATGTCAATAAATTATTTCCTTAAATTAACTTAAGAACTGAAGCATATTTATGTCAATAAATTATTTCCTTAAATTAAATTAAGAATAGAAGCATATTCACGTCAATAAATTATTTCCTTAAATTAACTTAAGAACAGAAGCGTATTTATGTCAATAAATTATTTTCTTAAATTAACTTAAGAACAGAAGCATATTTACGTCAATAAATTATTTGCTTAAATTAACTTAAGAACAGAAGCATATTTACGTCAATAAATTATTTGCTTAAATTAACTTAAGAACAGAAGCATATTTACGTCAATAAATTATTTGCTTAAATTAACTTAAGAACAGAAAATTTGCATATTTAAGTCATAAATTATTTCTTAAATTAACTTTCAGAAAGAAGATATTTTCGTCAATAAATTATTTGCTTAAATTAACTTAAGAACACAAGCATATTTACGTCAATAAAGTATTTTCTTAAATTAACTTAAGAACAGGAACATATTTACGTCAATAAATTTTTTCCTTAAATTAACTTAAGAACCGAAGCATATTTACGTCATTAAATTATTTCCCTAAATTAACTTAAGAACAGAAACATATTTACGTCAATAAATTATTTCCCTAAATTAACTTTAGGCCTAAGAACAGAAGCATATTTACGTCAATAAATTATTTTCTTAAATTAACTTAAGAACAGAAGCGTATTTATGTCAAATTATTTTCTTAAATTAATTTAAAAACAGAAGTATATTTATGTCAATAAATTACTTTCTTAAATGAACTTAAAAACATAAGCATATTTACGTCAACAAATTACTTTCTTAAATTAACTTAAGAACAGGAGCCTATTTACGTCAATATAGTTATACAATATAGAAAGCTTGGTTCCCTTGCTGCCTTTCATTTTCTACTTTCTTCTGTTGGTCAGAATGGAATATTTGACATTCCTAGGAAAACAGTTGTTTTCAATGTTGACATTGGTTTAGTCATTGTCATCTTCATAGTCGTAGTTTTCAGTCAGCGTCGCCATCGCAGTCATGGTCACCATTTCACAGTCATCTCCGTCGTCATATCTTTGGGAGAACTTCCGTATGTGGAAATTTATGTAAAATAATTGCCACCTACTTGTACAATCCCTTTTGCAACATCCTGTATATCGCGGTGCTTGGTTTAATAGAACTGTAACCAAGGATTGTGATTTGTTTCATTACGTTACTCGTAATAACTGTAGTTATCCGTAACGAGTCCGATCTAAATGTATTGCTGGTTGACTAGCGCGTAGGCGGCGGCAGCCTTCAATTCGAAGCCGTGACACGATAGTAGGGCACGTAGATTGAATTTGCTTGAGAGGGCACCAACGACCCCACAAAGGGGGATCCAATGACTAGGCGAACAATTGAATTAACTACGAAATTTTGTATGCAATTCAATACACTCCAAGTGGCATTCAAGCTCGTCGGAGTGAGCTCGCCTTTCTGAACCGCTTTCTGCGGCATTCAGCACGGCGATATGTCAGGAAGGTCAATTTGCAGTCATTAGCCTACAAGGCGCACTGCTACAGCGTTTCTATGGGGCATGAGTTGAGATCCCTGCGAGTACAAGTGTAATCTGTGGTGAACAAAATATTAGGGCAGAATTTTTTTATTCAAATATCTATGCGCTTAATATTCGAGAAATATGGCCACGCTTTCTGTTAATGCGGTGATATCATAGAAGCGATAAGAGTTGCGTTGTTCCTCCCAGGCTGGGGATATGTAGAATTAGGGGAGACTGTTGTACCTTCAAACACTTTCCACATTTTATTATATATTTTTTTAATTTTAGGAAATGAAAATTTTTAAATGAAAAAATGCTTGAAATAATTATTGGAGATTCCTTTACAACCTCCTGTAACGTATTTTCCTGTTTTACACATTTATTAAGGATGAAAAAAATAAAATGAAGGGATATGATGATATGATATGATATGATATATGATATATGATATATATGATATGATATGATATTTTCTTCCTTTATATGATATGATATGATATGATATTCTATATTTAAATTGTGGATTTGATATGATTTTAAATTTATGGATTTGATGTCAATATTTTACAACCATGTAATGTGGACCTCACAATTTTTGTATCGGGTGCCACAATTACATTCGTTACAGGTATACCTTTTGTAGACGCTCTTATAATTTAACTTTTGACCCCATTTAAATTGATCAGTATTCCAACCTTTAAATCCTAACAACTTAACTTAGATCATTCAAAATTTACACTTTTACGACTCTGTTCTTGACTTTCATTACACTTATATCGAACACACACTATTTCAATAATACTTGTTACTAAAACTTACTATAGGTTCGTTATTATGTCTGTTTCTTGTGTACAAAAATGAAGGGATATGTAATGTGTTCAAAGGTACAACAGGTTCATGTACTTTGGAACATACCTTCTTGTAAGTTGGAACACGTGGAATATAGGTGGGAATATAGCTGTAAAAACTGACAATCATATTTAAAATATATTTGCAATCATAAACCAGAGCAGGCTTCTCTGATTTAGATTTTATTTCCTGGAGGAGCAATAACTGCTTCGAGTGGAATTTAATTGACTATTACACGATTAGAAGAAATAAAGTACTCTAATGCAATAAAATATTAATTGACTTACTGAAATTCTATTTCATTAATGTTAGCTTCACTAAAACGTTTGAACGGAGGTGCCATTTTCAGTTGATTGTCTATGCTGTAAATAAAAGACGATCACAAAGCATGTTTTATAGTACCGTAAAGAATTTGCAGTTTAAGATGTTGGCAAACAAAGAAATAAATGGTAGGAAGGTGATAAAAACAGGAGAAAGCATATAAAGATTAGAAGAAATATAGTACTCTAATACAATAAAATAGCCTAGATATTATTTGAATTACTAAAATTTTATTTCAATAATATTACCTTCATCAAAAAGTTTGAACGGAACCGACATTTTCAGTCGACTATCTATGTGAGAAACAAATTACGATCGCAAAGCATGCTTTATAGTACCGTAAAGAATTTGCAATTTGAAATGTTGGCAAAACAAAGAAACAAATGCTAGGGTAGTGATAAAAACAAACAAATGCTAGGGAAGCGATAAAATTAAACAAATGCTAGGGAAGCGATAAAATTGTGCGACAAGCAGCTATGATTTGTTGAAAGACGTCCTTTCGTATCGTTTTATTGGTAAAAAGTAGTATGACGTAGTAAAAGTGTAATAGTCAAGAAAAGTCCGCATATCAAAGTTTGGAAATGTCTGTTTTAAATAAAGCGTACAAATTAGTTGAGGCGACGTACATGAATAAATCCACACGACAGCGATTTATCAGTGTTGCGGAAACTCACGCGAGACAACACTCCGTAGTCCATTAATACGTCCCCAAGGAAAACAGTGCGTGCTCCCACCTGAACGTCCTCTAGTCACACCTCACGCAATGCACTCTAGTTTATGTAATTTGAAACCGCTACCCCTAGTGGAGTTCATCCAGGTCAGTGTTTCCCAAACTCCGGTACGTGTACCCTTGCTTGTATGCACAGCTCATAGCACTGGTTCAATTACCAATGCCGGTATTTCAGTAGTGCTAACTTATGATTTCAAAATCACAAGATGTGTACTTAACACACATTCCCAGTACCTCTGAGGTACAGATATACGATATAGACTATATTCAATATAGAGGAAAAGGAAAATTAACCATTAATAATACAACATTTATTTCACTCTCAATCTTATTCAAAATCGTTATAAGAAACAATTCTTTAAAAATGTGAATATAGTAGCACAAAGATACTACGAATACCTCGTCACTTTTTATAGAATTCTGTAACAAAATCTAACCGAGGCATGGACACAGTGTTCCCGCATGGGCACTGTTGGATATACAGGGGTTGAACTCGGTACCATAGAGTTCTAATCAGAAGCGTGTAAAATTGTGGAATATGACGTATAAATTGCAGCTTTCGCTTTAATTTCCAAGAAGCATGAGAACACGACTACTTCGTTATCTTATATATAAAAGTCAATGTGGCTATGTATGTATGTATGTATGTATGTATGTATGTATGTATGTATGTATGTATGTATGTATGTATGTATGTATGTATGTATGTATGTATGTATGTATGTATGTATGTATGTATGTATGTATGTATGTACGTACTCGTATGTATGTACTCGTGTGTATGTATGTACTCGTATGTATGTATGTATGTATGTATGTATGTATGTATGTATGTATGTATGTATGTATGTATGTATGTATGTATGCATGTATATATGCATGTATGCATGTATGTATGTATGTACGTATGTTTGTATGTATGTATGTATGTATGTATGTATGTATGTATGTATGTATGCATGCATGCATGCATGCATGTATGTATGTACGTATGTATGTATGTATGCATGTATGTATGTACTCAATACAAATCTACACACTTTGACCGATATTTGCCAAAGTTTGCACATTTAACCTTCATAACCCGGAGAAGAACATAGGCTACATTAAAATTGGACAGATGGTCGTTAAATTATTGAAAACAATAAAAATTAGAAAGAAATAAGGCATGTATGATATTAAAATGGCCTCCTATTCTACAGTCAATTGTCTTTTATTGACGTCATCCAATCACGTCTTCTTCCGTTGTAAAAGCGGCCATATTGTTATTGAAATATTAAATAAAATAACATTAAATTAACATTACGTAAATGAGGCACGATTTCTTGATTGAATGTGTCATGGGCAATAATATACAATACAAAATGGCATAAAAACATTTTTGTTTAATTTTTATAAATTCAAAATCAAACATAATAGACAGCAAATGTGAAACATTCATAATACTTAAATTCAAGCACTTCAATGCATAGCTCTCTGTAGTGTTGTGGTAAGATGAATGACTTTGGTATATGGGAACCCAAGTTCGAACCTGAGCTCAACTCCTCTTTTTTATTATTTTGATAATTTATTTACATTATTTTAGATACGTTATTTTATTTTAACCGGCCATAAAGGGAGTTTTACTACATAGTCTAGGCCTAATTTAGTTTAGTATAGTAAAGCTTAGAAGTGTATGTGCTAGTTATGAATAAAGATAATGCAGTTGAGATTTATATAAAACATATCAGATGGCACTTCGATCTTGAAGATAAGAAGGATTTTAGCAAACTTATGAGTAAGAGTTTGAAATAGGATTGTTAAAAATGGTTTATATTAATAAAATAGTTGTTACATGCGATAAAGCAATGTGTTATTTTAATGTAATTTGTTGTGCAGGTTGAAATAGTGAGAAAGTTTTCAAGAATCTACAGGATTAGTTTGTTAAAGGAAAAGCCAACCCACAATCACTACTACAGAACCATCATTTTATTTTTACTTTAATTTTTATTGTACCTGAGTTTTTGAATGTACTTCACTCCCACCCCTTCTACTAATGAAATTACAACCGTCCTCCACACAGATCCAAGACTGCATATACAGTCATAATAGCCTTACGGTCATAGTAAACAGTACGTTCCAAAAATATGTTCGCGTTTTCCAGTGACGAAAGAGCTTTCAATATTCCATCATTTTCCATTTGCCTACGTCGCATCCCGGTTTCCCCCACCTGCTCCTATTCGCCTCTCTGTAAATGCTAGTGGCTGGGCTGTCTTAGCTCTTTTCTGAGAACATTAATTTCTGTTAGGAATTGGACGTCTACGTAATAATCAGACATCGGATTCTAGGGCAAATGCCTATTTTGTTTCTTTAGGAGAAAAGTAAAAATAAGTATTAATATTTGTGTTTCATGGAAATTGAAAGGTATTCAAAGAGTTTTATAGTGCCCTAAAATGCCCTAAAACGGTTATTAGAGCCTAATTTGTTAATATTCGCCTAAAAATGCCTAACTCGCTGTAAAGTTTCGCATTTCACTCTTACTTTTTATAATTTATACATGCATTCACTGCGAAATTTAAGGCATTTAAAAAGTGGAAAGTTTGCTTCACACCGGCCATGAAACCATTGATAAAGGAAACAAAATGTTTTGAATCTCAAGACACTCGCAATAGATTTTACCGAATTTAACATGTTTGGAGGCATAAATGCCGACAAAGAACCAACCTTAGTTTTGAAGCAGGCAACAATCACAATATGTGCTGCTACCGATTCAGAGATATACAATACTTTAAAAATGACTGTTTTCGGTCTGAAACCGATTAGCTGTACTGCCCTTCAGAGTGTCATAAAATCACAATTTTTGGAGAAAGAGTGTTTTTGAAATATTTATGAAAAGTCGTAAAACTGCGAATTAGTAGGGTAAACCGTTACAAAATATTTAAAAGAATGGTCCTCCTAGTGTTAACACTACCAGGAAATGCAACAATAAGTGGAACTTTGTATTTTTGTCCAATTGAATCTCAATAACAACGGTTCATTTGAATGCTCGTGAACAGTTGCTCTTTCCCTCACCTTATTTGTGTTGAGAAGTTTTGAGCGGTAGGACGTTTTCCTGTGAAATTTAACGCGATAATGCCGAAAAATATAAGTGCAAAATCTACATTGATCCGGCAATGGCTAACAGAATATTCAGAATTCACTTATGATGGAAAAATAATATTCTGCAAGATTTGTAGCAAACAGGTATGTAACAATAGTTGAAATATATAAATTCTATTAATTTTAATGAGTAGGCCTATAATATTTATACATTGACTGAGCTATCCTGAGGTATAATTCTTTTTAAGACCACTACACTTTAACCTTTTAAATTCCGATAGTTAAAGTATTTGCAGGTCATTAAAATTTTGATTGTTCGAACCCACTAACTTTGTGATAGAAATACGGCAATACAACAATTAGGATTTTATTTTAATTCAGTTTACTTTACATTGTTAGATTTCGCAAGAAAAGAAGTGCCACCTAAAGCAGCATGTGCAAGGAGCGGCTCATAAGGCTAAAGCTCAGCAGAAAAATCAACTGCAACAAACTTTACTAACACAGCCTACTTCATCCAATCTTAGCAGCAATTTCTATGCTGATTTAACCAGAGCGTTTGTTGCTGCTAACATTCCCTGGAATGCAATTGAAAATCCGGTTTTAAGACAGTTTTTACAAAAATACTGCAAACAAAATATCCCATCTGAGTCGACCCTCAGAAATAATTACTTAGACAGAATATACAATGAAACTTTAGCTTCCATTCGGGAGGATATAGGTGATTCTTACAAATGGGTCTCTGTGGATGAAACCTCAGATCCTATGAATAGGTATATAGCAAATATGGTAGTAGGAAAACTTAGTCCTGATGGACCTTCGATTCCACACCTCGTATGTGTTAAGGAACTTTCGAAAGTGAATAGCCAAGCCATTGCTTATTTTGTAAATAAAGGCCTACAGTCTTTATACTCAGGTAATATAGACGATTCTAAAGTTCTGTTGTTTTGTACTGATGCTGCCTCATACATGGTTGCTGCAGCTCCACTTCTTAAAACATTTTATCCTAACCTCACGCATGTAACCTGTCTAGCACATGGCCTCCACAGGGTTTCTGAAACAATCCGGAATGAATTTCCTCTTGTCAATTCGTTTATTTCTAACACAAAAAAATGTTTTTGTAAAGCCCCATCCAGGATTTCAATATTCAGAGAGAACTTTCCAGATATCCCACTCCCACCTCAGCCGGTTGTTACACGATGGGGAACCTGGATTCAGTCAGTGGTGTATTATTCTAAGTATTTTAAAGAAGTGGTCACAGTTATTGATAAATTACCTGAAACTGATAGTGCAGCGTGTGTGAAAGCAGTGAAAGATTGTCTGAATGACTCACGAGTGAAAAACGATATTGCCTACATAACATCAAACTTTTCTTTCATACCTGCAAGCATTGAACAATTAGAACGTGAAAAACAATCTCTTTGTAGTCAAATAGCAATAGTAAAGGAAGCTCAAGTGAACATACATTCTGCTTTGGGCGAAACTGGGAAAAAGTTAAAAATAAGTGGAACAACGTATTAAATAAGAATGTAGGATTTTCATTGTTGGAAAAAGTATCAAAAGTGATATCGGGGGAAAGTGTAAATGTTCCAGTAAGTATTGATGTTTCTATTGTACCTAATTTAAAATTTGCGCCTCTCACATCAGTTTCGGTTGAAAGAAGTTTTCTGCTTTCAAAATGATTCTCAGTGACAAAAGGCAAAGGTTAACTGTGGAGAATTTAGAAAAATTTTGGTGGTATACTGTGCAGATAATTATAATAAAGTCTGAGCATGGAACTGAATTTCAATAACTTAAAATGAGTAATCTTGATATCAATAATCATTATTTCATTAGTTTCAATATATTAAATTTGTGCAGCTCTGTTTATAAATATAATATAGTATTCTGTTTTAATGTTTAAACATACTTTTTTGTGCGTATTTTAGTGTATAACTAACAATTTCAGTGAAAGAAATAAGTATGATACCTTGATGTGCCTAAAATGCCTATTTTCATTAAAATAGAGCCTAATTTTACAAATTTTGAGCTTATTTTAGGCGCCTAAAACTGCAATTTTTAGTGCCTAAAAATCCGATGTCTAGTAATAATATACCCATACAATTGTTTAACATAACTTAAATAAAAGGGCCTCGTTAAGTAATTAATTGTCACGTGATTTCCTCCCTTTCTACAACGCTGCGACGTAACCACTTGGACGGACAGTAGATAGCATGTCTGAGTAATTTTATATTTTCGGATAGGGCAGAAGTGAAGATTGAATTTATAGTACGTAAGGTCTCTTTTATAGAGTAGGTACAGAATTATTTCAACATGAGTTACTGCTACGAACTACGAACCTGGTAATTGGAATTACGTACAATAGTCTATAGTGCGATAATATGCACATTAGAACTGAAGCCTGTATCGAAATGAACGAACACCATTTTCGAAAATGTGTTTAAATATCCATATTATGATTATTTTTCAATTTAACTTCATTCTCTATATTGTACGCTAATGTTCTGTAGACAATATAATATACACTGCATAGTGAATACGTCCGCATGGAAAGCTCAGTTCGTGAGTAAAAACACTCATTGTTAATACTGTACTGTATTTTTATTAAACAAAAACCTAATGAAAATTATCAAACTCAAAATCGCGATATTTCCTAGTTTACGTAAATGGATGAACTACTTTTCTTCCCTCCTATGCCTAGTAAAGTGATTTGTTCGTATATTACGCCAGTATCATCGAACTCCAGTCGTGGAAGGGGGTAGCAAACGGTGTTTCCGGTTCTTAATCGTTGATCCAAAGGTATAGCCCGGTTAATATTAGAAATGTTAGTAAAAATTAAATGATGTCCCTGTAGTTGAAAATGCAGTCTGATCAATTTATCGCATTTCAAACACATAGGCGAGTCATAGAAAGTTACCCTTTCTCAAATATCAGGTAAAACCAGCGAGAAATTGTATGTATTACCGCATTACTTACTGACAAGTCTTTTAACTGAAGTAATTTGGCAACTAAGATGTTGGCAATCTTTGAATCCACTTATATCTGCGAAATTTTTTTATTCTAAAATGAAGTCGATGAAAAATATTGCGCGTACACGTCTAACAGCCTACCCTATCATCTCGTAACTGCTTTACGTTTATGTGGTAATACTATTCATCCTAATATAGATAGACTCATCCTGACCAAACAGTATAGGTGATCTAGAGCAGTGTTCCGCAACCTTTTTATAATTACGGCACACCCTAGAGGGCCTAGACTCAACACGGCATACCAAAATATTAATCTCCTCAAAAACATATGATGTGACTCTCTTAATATAATTACGTAGTGTAATTAAATTTATTGTTAATGTTATTATTATTATTATTATTATTATTATTATTATTATTATTATTATTATTGTGGGTCCCTACCACCACGGCATGGCGCGTCCTCAGGTTGCGGATAGAGGAGACGGCCTCCAGATATGGAGGGTAGCTGCGAATATATTTAATAAGCAGTCGTGGACAGCCGATAACGGGTGGTCCTCCAGCTTGGGGGTTGGGCGAAGGGCTAACAACCCATCACCGTAAAAATACAGCTTGTTACGAATCCCTACAATAAGACTTGGACTCTCACTCTGAGAGAGGAACATAGGTTAAGGGTGTTTGAGAATAAGGTGAGTAGGAAAATATTTGGGGCTAAGCGGGATGAAGTTACAGGAGAATGGAGAAAGTTACACAACACAGAACTGCACGCATTGTATTCTTCACCTGACATAATTAGGAACTTAAAATCCAGACCTTTGAGATGGGCAGGGCATGTAGCACGTATGGGCGAATCCAGAAATGCATATAGAGTGTTAGTTGGGAGACCGGAGGGAAAAAGACCTTTAGGGAGGCCGAGACGTAGATGGGAGGATAATATTAAAACGGATTTGAGGGAGGTGGGGTATGATGATAGAGACTGGATTAATCTTGCACAGGATAGGGACCGCTGGCGGGCTTATGTGAGGGCGGCAATGAACCTTCGGGTTCCTTAAAAGCCATTTGTAAGTAAGTAATTATTATTATTATTATTATTATTATTATTATTATTATTATTATTATTATTATTGTCGTTATTATAAAATTGAAATCGACTCTTGCATTTATTAAGAATTTATGAACTTTAATTCACTGTAGAAAATACACATTTTCATTGCTAATATTAAAGTAAATAACTTTACTCACACCTTCAACGTGGTACTTGGGCCTGCTTAGCTGCACACAGGTGGCTGATCTGTGGCGGAATCGTTGACAGTGCAAGCCTCATTTCTTCATCAATGGATTTGAGTCTGTCCCTCTTTGATGTTTTAATTTTCCGTTAACGTCGAGAAGCCCAGTTCACACACATATGTAGTTGAAAATAGCAATAACATATTAACTGTCATCTCAGAGATTGTCGGGTATTCACTCCTTATTGACAACCAGAATGTTTCCAAAGGCACTTCGAGAAATTCTAATTTCAATATTCTGTCTGCTTTTAAGACGGCTAGTTCCTCTTGTACGAGTATATTATTCAGAAGATGTTTTGAATTCACAAGGAATGAATCACGAACCCAGTAAAAATCTTGAACACACTCTCCGAATTAATTCTTGAACTTCTGCAAGATTACTAAATGTTCTTTAATTAAGTCCATCAAACACTTTATTACCGTCAGCAAAGGGCCATACCGTTGGTAACATCTCAAACGACTGATTTTCAGGCATTAACAACGTTTCAACTATTATGCGTGTTTTTTTTTTTTTTTGGCCTTTACGATAAGTTCGGCTACCTTATAGCTAGCTTCCTGTACTTTTTGTGAAACCTGTACCGACATCGTCATGAGAGTCACTTTTTTTTTTTTCATTTTGTTCCAACAACCGACGATTATAATATGCATCTTTGTTTGACAGAAAAGAATGTTTTGTTACCAAATGTCGTTTCAATTTACTGGGAACCACAGCATTACTGAGATTTTCACCACACACAACACACTCGGGGATTGGGTATGTTTTGTGAATACATCATTTTAATTTCAATTAATTTTCGCGTAACGCCTTTCATCTTGTGAAGGCACACTGATCTAGAACGTGTATAGCCAGTGTCAGCTTTTTTTGGCGCGTGTCCTTGAGTAAAAAGCCAGTCGGTGAGCACTTGTTGCCAGTGCAGCCTAGAACGGTACCAACCAACACGTCACGTCAGCAATCTACCCACTGTGCCAAAGACAAGACACTCGCATTTCGCGTTTCTGGGGTGTGTCCTTGAGTACTCTGTCCTGTCAGTGGCATCTGTTGCCACTTTGGCTGAGAGTGGTACCACCTCCTAAACTGATATGACGTCACCAATCTGCCAATCACAATTGTCAGTTTTTTCACCCACATTTGTGGCAAAGATAAGATACTCGCTCTCAACGTTCTCATTACTTATTTCATACGCCAGAAACGGTGGCACTGGCTGTAAGTGCGTATGAGTGCTAAGCCACAGTGATCCCATGAATGCCTGTATTACATACTTAGGGCCACCGGCGTGGCTCAGTCGGTTAAGGCGCTTGCCTGCCACTCTAAAGTTGCGCTCGGGCGCGGGTTCGATCCCCGCTTGGGCTGATTACCTGGTTGGGTTTTTTCCGAGGTTTTCCCCAACTGTAAGGTGAATGCCAGGTGATCTATGGCGAATCCTCTGTTTCATCTCGCCAAATACCATCTCGCTATCACCATCTCATCGACGCTAAATAACCTAGTAGTTGATACAGCGTCGTTAAATAACCAACTAAAATAAAAAATTACATACTTGACTGGATTTGAAATGTTTAATTTAATGGCATGCCACTTTAGTTTTGTACGTCTCGAAGCGGAAGAGAAGCCAAATTCATGTGATATAAACACGTCCGAAATATTGTGGAAGGAGTGGATCATATTTATCTTCCCTCTCTTATGCCCGTGCCTGGTCTAACCTAATGTTTCTATTGAAAGCCCTCTTTATTTTACCTATTATTCGTTGAAACTTAGCAAGTTTGTTTTCAACCTACGCACATCATAAACAAAGACATTAAAGCCCAAGTAGCTAATGTTTACTTCCTTTGTAACTGTTTATTATGTCTTAGTTTTGTATAAAATTGTGGATTATTTCTCTAAGAGAACAGACGTTGACATACGTCTTAAGATGCTACAGAATTAATACCAATATAAAGAGAAAAAACACGCCGATGTGGTCTTCTCAGCAGTGGATGTGTTTGTTTTGTGTTCAGCGTACGCAGGCTTATCTAACAAACAGTAAACAGTGCAGATCTCACCTCTTCGAGCACAACGTGACTACTAGCGGAAGGGCCGTCTTTCAGTCACAATATTCCCGTTCAAGGCTGTGCAGAAACCACTTTGGGCATAGCGTGGACATTGCTTCTAAAGCGGATAATTAAAATGTTCTGAAATAACTGCCAATTGGTTATGCAAAAAATTTAGTTTTTTTTTTTCGATTTAAATGTTTTTAAATTGAATAAATATATAAATCATTCATTCTAGATTCCGCGTCTGAAGAAATCTGCTAGTTTGGAGTTAAACAAGTCGTTTAGCAAAATTTGTAAAGCATCTTCACTATCAAAGGAGTTCCCTAGAAGACTGTTGGGTAGAGACCGGAAAAGATTGAAATCTGAAGGCGCGAGATCGGGAGAATATGGGGAATCTGAAATCACCTCCCAACCAAGCTCTGGGATAGCTGCTTTCGCCACGTTAGCGGAGTGCGGGGTGCATTATCATGTTGCAGCACCACTTGATGCAGTCTTCCCGGTCGTTTTTCTTCAAATGCGGCCACATGGCGTCTGGATTGTTGGCGATAAATGTCAGCTGTTACGGTTACATTCCTGGGAAACAATTCGTAGTTTACGAAGCCTTCTTTGTCCCACCAGACGCATTTAACATGTGTGGAGAATAACTTTCATACAGAGTGTTGTGGTTCTGTAATCATTTTCTTACAGTGCTTTCTCCGATAGAATTCTCCCCGTATACAAACGTGCGACTCACAACAGGAAGAACTTGACTTTGAGATCAAACTGCGCATGTGCGGACTTCGTTAATAAAAACCTAAACTAACCAAACCTTACCTTTATACAGGGTGGACAAAATAAAACTGGCCCGGGAAATCTGTAATATTTACATTTATATATATTTATAGTTATAAGACTGTTTAAGACTGACCTTTGTTAAAGAACATCACAGAAGATGCATCTCGAAATCACGGTTTCCTGCATTGTCAGGGTCATTTCCGCATCAGTCTTATACATATAATTTCTTATATTTCATATATATTTTCCGCGGGCTATTTTTATTTTGTCCAACCCGTATATGCAAGGTGTATAACCGGAGAACGAAGGAAACTTCTTGATTTGATCTGGAATGCGCATGCGGAAATAAACCAAGCTATGGCTCACGCTGGCACTGCATGAGAAGTCCGAGCATGCGCAATTTGATCTCACAGCCAAGTTATTACTGTCGTGAGCCTTTCCTCGTACACGACACAAATATTTCGAGCCGCCTCCGCTGCCTTTGTTCCTCAAATTCAAACAGAAGAATATGTCGAAAGTGTTGGTTTTTTTTTCCACTTGATATGCCATCTTCTTTAGCCCATAAATAGCACAAACTTCCTTAAACTCCGCAAAATTAAAGGCGTATTTACAAGCATAACACTTCAAATAACAAATTATAAACGATAAACAATCTCCTAACAACGGAATGTTGTGATGGCGAACAAAAACGCTACGAACTTATTAATCAACAATACGATAATATTACAGTCTAGTATATACAGTCACGAAGCTCATTACGTAAGAAATATGCATCCATAGATAGTTGCTAACCACGAGGATCGCTATTAAGACAATAAGAAATAGTACTGGCACAGTCTATTGTTCCTAGTACCCTCATCAACTCAAGCTTCGTGACTGTATATACTAGACTGTGATAATACAATGTATGGGCTATTCCATATGAAATAGATCAGTAAAAACCTCGCATTTTTTATACTCTAATTTTTCCCTATTTACACAAGGTGCTGAGGACACTGCATTTCCAAAAATATACTATCGAAAGTGAAACGGCTTTCGTATTATTGAGCGACAAATTTAGCGTATTTTATAAAAACAAGCCTCTTTCAGCGCTCAGAACTCTGGAACCATTTACTGCAGAACATTGAACCAGAGCTCATTTTGAAGCTGACATTTGGTACGTTATGTTAAGAAGTAATCCTTATTTTTATTGTATACAGAGAGACAGATAATCTGATTTTACTTACTTTCAGGCTTTTTGCTAATTTGTAAAAATGTAAAAAAATATTGAGAAAAACCTTGCATTGTTAAGAGGGATTCGGCATTGTTTGCTTAGTGGTACGGCAATAAGTTTCGAGGGTATTAAATAAATTATTTTCACACGTCTAAACTTGAACGGCGAAGTACCGCACGCACTGGCCGAGAGCTGAAGATACGCGAGCGTTGGGCGTCATTGTACTCCTGTGTTTATGAAAACCTGTGATAAAGCTAGCACAGTCATGACTGCTAGACGACACATCACGTGTTTATGTCTCCTGGCCTTGCTTACCTCGGCTAGCTCCCGCCTCACAGTCAGCTGGTTAGTTCACGCGCGTACTATTTATTTTCTTTATTTGATATTTTCAGTACTTTCTTATCAACGTGCCATCAGTAAAAAATATGTGTTTATTTGTACTTTCAATGCGGAATCTAACTAAATATTTTTACAATATTTTTTCCTTGGCAAAGGCGTCTTAATGAGGAAAAATCTAAATTTCTCCATTTCCATAAAAAGTAAGAAAATCTGTTTATATGTCAATATAAACTTTAATTTCTCAGCATCAAAATAAACCATGATTTTGATCATTGGGTGAAAGGGTTTCGGAGCTACAACAGTTTAAAGTTGCAAATTTTATGAAAATACGATAAATTTAAATATTTTAAATTTAAACACTATGAAGTTCTGATGCCTCAAACTTTGCACAAAGCATTGTATCACAGTTCTCTACGTACAAAAAAAAAAGTTGTATTGTATTTAGAAATTGTAAGGTCAATTTTCTCTATATTTCGGTCTATTTGAGATGGAATAGCTCGTATGTCTTTCGAATAGTAGTTCTAGAAAGGAGCTATAAACACAAATTCATTCATATATTATTTTAATGTACCGAAGTACATATGATATTTCCATGCAGGTATTCTGCGTCATCATACGATGAAAGAGTAATGGAACGGAGAAAATTCTCTCCGGCGCCGGGATTTGAACTCGGGTTTTCAGCTCTACGTGCTGATGCTTTATCCACTAAGCCACACCGGATACCACCCCGGCGTCGGACAGAATCGTCTCAGATTAAGCTCCAACTCTTGGGTTTCCTCTAGTGGCCGCCCTCTGCACTACGTCATAGATGTCTATGAACGTAGGACTGAAGTCCACATGTGCTGAGGTGCACTCGTTATGAGTGACTAGTTGGCCGGGATCCGACGGAATAAGCGCCGTCTTAAATCACGAAGTGATTTACGCATATCATATATATTATTTTAATGTACCGAAGTACATATGATATTTACATGCAGATATTCTGCGTCATCATACGATGAAAGAGTAATGGAACGGAGAAAAATTCTCTCCGGCGCCGGGATTGGACCCGGGTTTTCAGCTCTACGTGCTGATGCTTTATCCACTAAGCCACACCGGATACTTCGCATATCATATATATTCGTAAATCACTTCGTGATGTAAGACGGCGCTTATTCCGTCGGATCCCAGCCAACTAGTCACTCATAACGAGTGCACCTCAGCACATATGTTGACTTCGGTCCTACGTTCATAGTCATCTATGACGTAGTGCAGAGGGCGGCCACTAGAGGGAACCCAAGAGTTGGAGCTTAATCTGAGACGATTCTGTCCGACGCCGGGGTGGGTACCGGTGTGCCTTAATGGATAAAAGCATCAGCACGTAGAGCTGAAAACCCGGGTTCAAATCCCGGCGCCGGAGATAATTTTTCTCCGTTCCATTACTCTTTCATCGTACAAATTCATTCGCAAAATAATAAACTAACTTGCTCTTGAGAAACTTACAAAATGTATCATGAATTCATGAGAAAGTACGTATCAAGTTTTTAGCCTTCATTTTTTCTCATGTTCTCTGGCAAATGCGTTGGGTAGTGATGATGATGATGATGATGATGATGATGATGATGATAATGATATTATTATTATTATGATTATTATTATTATTATTATTATTATTATTATTATTATTATTATTATTATTATATCACAGAAATTCGTGGGCCATATTTTCGCGTCCTGCAACCGGTTACTGCTTCACAATTTCCTTGGACGTGTCACGCTGTCCTTTCCGGTATTCCAAGGCCACATAATACTCCCCGATCGCATTCCATTCTGCCCGTAATTACTTCTTCCCTTCCATTACGTGCAGTCCACGCGGCCTCCTAGCATCGTTCACTTCAGTTTCTTTCATCATTCTTGTAGCTACCTCGTGATTTTTATTACTTGCTATAGAAATGCGGTCTTCTGTACTGGCTACGTGGACTATGTACGAGTATGTAACATCTTAATGAAATACAAGGCATTTGTTTGAATGACGTAGTTATTAAGAACGAAGTGATATTATAAAATCAAAGCAAATTTTAATATATCACATTTTTACTTTCGCCTGTGAGATAAAACTTGAACATTGCACAAAAATCAATACTAGAACGTTAATATTGATAATAAATAATAACCTGAATGCATTTCCGGCGGATTATTTTTAAACAACTGTAATTGAATACAATAATAGTACATTATGCAACGAGCCTATAATGAAGGTAATTAAGAAGTGAGTATGGATATTTATGAAACGAGCGCAAGCGAGTTTCATAATTTTCATACGAGCTTCTTAATTACCATTATAGGCGAGTTTCATACGACTTTTTATGCTCGACCATATTTCTAACTTGATATTATTAATTTTTTTAGCAATGTCCCGTATGTTGTGAGATGTGCGCAGACGCGAAAGTATTGATTTTTTCCGAGGAACAGATGTCCACATTGACCTTGCTAGGCCATAAGAACCTACAGAGATAACATTGACATTAAATCAGACATTGAAAAACGAGATGACAAATTGAATTTATTTGAATATTATTTACAATTAACGCTAACTATTATAGTAACAGAACATAACCTTCTGCGACAGTATTGGATTTCCAGCCTCCGTGACTTTTCGCTAATTCTCTTTCGACTGCATATCCGAGAATAAACGATACTTGCGGTTTTATAACGGTAGAAAGCTGACCTGTCATTGGCTGAACAGTTGTAACCTGAGTCGTCATTGGCTGAAAGACCTGACCTTTAATGAGTAGGTGTACTTTAATGACATGCATTAAAGGTCTGCTACCAGGTGTATAATTACTACATTTCAGCATGGTCGAGCATAAATATTTTACAGTTATCTCTATATTTATAAATATTAATTTTTACAACCAATTCTACACAATTTTTCACTCTTTATTTAACAAACCATATACACTAACAAGGTTCCCTGTATACTATTTTTTGTATCATGCTTATAATTAACCTTGCTAACTCGTTTACCAGTCCTGCATAGCTCTAAAAGCAAACATCTATTATATATTATATATGGACAAATATCTAAAATGACTACTTTGTTTTATAGCTCGCGCAAGGAACGATTACCGAAAAACAGTGGTGGCGTTACTGTCTGTTTTGAAGTGTGTATGTAGGCACGCCGAGGGAGCGAGAGATGCGGGCCGATGGAAGTACTGCCTCTTCTAAGAAGATGAACATCGCATGTAGAAATGAAGAGAGTAGCAAGAGAAAAATTCGAAGCGAATTAAACGCGCAACATTATGTTTACGAATAAAATAATGATACTCTGCGAGGGGAACGCTCCATCACTACATAATAAAATAAACGCACTTGGAACAAGACGCGTATTCACACGCAGTGGAACTGAAACTAAAACCATAATGTAACTATCACAAGGCAAGACTGATTCTATCGATGTCGTTTCTCTTTCGACTGTACTCTTGAATATCATTCAAGTTATCTCGTGACTTTTCCTGTCGCCTGCTCTTCCTTATCGAATTGTTTCGTTCGCATTCTTGTCGTCGGTAATCCCTGCTTGCGAGACCTATAATTAAAACAAGGCTCTACTAGGACGGACAGATAGCTGGAAGAACAGTGTGTAAAAACCTAAAATTTCAACGGAAATTTTGAAATCGACTTTTGGAAGTATAAAACAACTCTCTCTTCACTTTAAATAAAAGAACACATAAGTTACGATCATTATTATAGCCGTATCGTTTATATTCACTCTGTCACAAGACAAAAGAGTATTGTATATTTCACTCCATTAAACTCAATTATTTCATCAATTACGATGTAAACATACTTTTTCACGTTTATTGTAATCCTTTTAATTTTATAATATATGAATTTTTAGAAAAATTAATTTATCATGGAAAACTTTTACGAAACTTAAATATACGTCATAATGGTCACATGTTTAGAATACGAACGTCAAATAAAGGATCTTGATACTTAGCCTATCTGTTATAATATCCCTGTCATAGTAGTTTATTACTGCAGCCGTTAAGTTAGACAGGGTCACTATCTCCTTATCTAACCTCCATCTGGCAGTGACAAACTACAGAACAGAGTATAACTGGGAAGTGCCAACATGCGTTGGAGTGTAAAATGATCATTTTAGTTAACAAATTAATCAGTTTATCTACTATAATAATAATAATAATAATAATAATAATAATAATGAAAATAATAATAATGATAATAATAATAATAATAATAATAATAACAACTGAATGAGGAACTGAACCAGAACTTGACAACGATAGGACTTCAAATGTAGATAGATAGATAGATAGATAGATAGATAGATAGATAGATAGATAGATAGATAGATAGATAGATAGATAGATAGATAGATAGATAGATAGATAGATAGATAGATAGATAGATAGATAGATAGATAGATAGATAGATAGGCAGGCAGGCAGATAGATAGATAGACAGACAGACAGACAGACAGACAGATAGATAGATAGATAGATAGATATAGAGATAGATAGATAGATAGATAGATAGATAGATAGATAGATAGATAGATAGATAGATAGATAGATAGATAGATAGATAGATAGATAGATAGATAGATAGATAGATAGATAGATAGATAGATAGATAGATAGATAGATAGATAATTAGATAGATAGATAGATAGATAGATAGATAGATAGATAGATAGATAGATAGATAGATAGATAGATAGATAGATAGATAGATAGATAGATAGATAGATAGATAGATAGATAGATAGATAGATAGATAGATAGATAGATAGCAGGCAGGCAGGCAGATAGATAGCTAGGCAGGCAGGCAGATAGATAGCTAGGCAGGCAGATAGACAGACAGACAGACAGATAGACAGACAGATAGATAGATAGCTAGGCAGGCAGGCAGGCAGACAGGCAGACAGATAGATAGATAGATAGATAGATAGATAGATAGATAGATAGATAGATAGATAGATAGATAGATAGATAGATAGATAGATAGATAGATAGATAGATAGATAGATAGATAGATAGATAGATAGATTTATTGATATTAGTTCACAAAAGTACAAAACTTAATAATATAATAAAAAGATCTATATACAAAAGTAGTTATACATAATAAATAATTTCCTAAACTAATTAATTTATCGCAAGTCTCAATAATTTATTGGTTCAAACTTGCACTTACGTCTGGTTTTAGTGCATGTTTAAACCAATCGTAATAGCCATTAAGACTTTAAACCTTATTTATCTGCTCCTTTTAACTTCAAATGTAAGTCTGCCCTATTCTAAATGATCACTAGACAATTTATTATTTCAACAATTAGCTAAGGGCTTCTTCACTTCCACTTAAATCAAATTATAGGATTATTCAAAAGTCAGAAAATATTATTTTATTTTCACAGAAACTTCTGTTCCAATTTTGTTGCTACCGAGCGAGTGGGCGCAGACAGTAGCATTTGTGACTCGTATTCGGGAGGTCCCGTGTTCAAACGCCGTCGCCGGCCAATCTCATTAAATTCAGTCTGTATGCAATATGTAACGAATTATAATTAAGTTGAGATAGCTATGGTGGTTTTAAGCAAAAATACTCAGTTGTGGCTGAAATGTGCCTCTCCTTTAATCTTCTTTTTCTTTATTATATCCTGTTTGTTTTCCTCCCGTTGCTTACATTTTTTCATGGGTTTACTTCTACACCATCTGCATAACTAATACAACAATTCACGTGCGAAAGTATTTTTCTCTGAGGTGGTTTTTGCCACACACGTAAAAAAGCAGTACTGCCAATTTACTAAGGTTTAAAATTTAATATACATAAATGTTTAAAAATGATATGAATGGGATGTTTGTAAATGCTACCATCTTCCTGGCTGGACAATGACTGTTTTCACAAAAAAAGTATTTGGACTATGGTTGTTTTATGAAAACCACTGACAATTTCCACTTCTATAACTTTTACAATAAACTGTCTAGCTTTTATTGATCAGTTAATCTTTTAGTATTTTTATTTTTATTGTATTTGTAAATTTAATATTAATTGTAATTGTATTCTTAATATTGTAGTTGTAATCCCTCGTAGAGGGGAAGAGAAGGCCTGATGGCCTTTTCTCCACCAGTATAATTAAATAAATAAATAAATGAATAAATGAGTAAATGAATAAATGAATAAATAAATAAATAATTGAATGAATGAATGAATAAATAAATAAATAAATAAATAAATAAATAAATAAATAAATAAATAAATAAATAATAGGCCTATGGTGTTTTTACCCATAACTAATTCAGTAGATGGCCGCTACAATACGCTCACCATATGCTTAATATCTCAAATTTGCATTTTTTTTTGGGCTATGATTCTTAAAAAAAAAAACCTTAAATTATTCTTCCTCTGACAAACATCGTCAAGTAAGATGTAGGCCTACTGCTTGATAATAGATGTACAGTAGTGGCAAAAAAACCGGACCGACCCTTGTAGCCGATTTCAGAGCCTTGTTCACTGCAGAGCACGATAGACTGGTAACTAAGACTTTCGTGGTTCGACTCCTGCCTGGGAAGGAAACTTTTCTGTTCCTTATTGAAATTTATTCCCAATATTTTTCGATTGCTGGTAAAATTCATGTTCTGGGAATAACAAGTTAATTAAGTAGTAAAATATCGCTGGAATCTAAAAGTATTGGGAATAAATTTGAATAAGGAACAAAAAGGTTTCTTTCCCAGGCAGGATTCGAACCACGAAAGTCTTAGTTACCAGTCTATCGTGCTCTGGAGTGAACAAGGCTCTGAAATCAGCTACAAGGGTCGGTCCGGTTTTTTTGCCACTACTGTACATATCAGCCAGAACCTCAATCAGAGGTGGATTCCTTATACAGTATATATTATTGTATTTTATTTTGAAGATAGATAATTAATAATCCAATAAACTCGTAATCACACTAGCATTCATACAAATTTCCAGACTCTAGAAACACAGGGAACATTTATTCTTCAATGAAATTTCCCCGAGAGCTGTGTCCGGGAATCGAACCCGGGACCTCTAGGTCTGGAAGCCAGCATGCTGAACACCAGGCCATAAAGGCAGTCGCTGGCCGCCTTTGCCCTCAAGAAAATGTATTTTCTAATTTTATCGGACAGTCATATTAAAATACAACTATTTTATTAAACAATCCACATATTCAGAATTTTTTCTATTTATGTAAAAATACGTTCGAAAGTGGAATCAATAATGCGCCTTTCATTATAGTACATTATGCAACGAGCCTATAAGGTAGTATTTAAGACGCGAGTATGTTTATGAAACGAGCGCAAGCGAGTTTCATAATTTTCATACGAACGTCTTAATTACCATTATAGGCAAGTTTCATACGACTTTTTATGCTCGACCATATTTCTAACTTGAAATTATTAATAAGTATTCATATTATTCTTATCTGACTGGGGAGCGGAAATGACCTTGTGCAATATATCGTAAATTGTGAGATGTGCGCAGACGCGAAAGTATTGATTTTTTCCGAGGAACAAATGTCATTGAACTTGATATAATCTAGAGAGTAAAATGAACATTAATCTTGATATAACCTGGAAATTGATTTAGACATTGAAAAACGAGATGACAAATTGAATTTATTTGAATATTATTTACAATTAACGCTAATTATTATAGTAACAGAACATAACCTTCTGCGACAGTATTGGATTTCCAGCCTCCGTGACGTTTCGCTAGTTGTCTTTCGATTGCATATCCGAGAATAATCGATACTTGCGCTTTCATATTGCTTTCTGATTGGTGGAAAACCTGAACTTTAATGAATAGGTGTACTTTAATGAGGTCATTAAAGGGCTGCTACCAGGTGTATAATTACTACATTTCGGCATGGTCGAGCATAAAAACTTTTATACTTTTAAGCTAATACACTCAGCAGCACATTATTCATACTTATTCATATTTCTTTTTCGCTTTAGGTCTATTTGTGCTATTCCTATGTGCTGTTCATCTCTGTAGTGACCCGTTATACGGGGTGATTCAGGACCCTGCGACAAATTCTAGTGATCGATAGATCTCGTAATGAGGATCATTTTTCGTGAAACAACCCACGTTCTCCGATGCCTCGTTTAGGAGCTGAGTGACATCGAAAAAAATTCAGGTTTTAGTGACATTAACAATAATTATGAAATTAATTACTTTTCAAGTTACAGGTGCTCAAAGTGTCTACCTTGAACCTGATTACATTCATTACACTGTTGAATCGAACTTCGTCGAACATTACTGGTTTGTGTCGAATTTCATCAAAAGCAGTGAATATTCGCACAGTCAGTTCATCTCTGGTGTCAATTCCAGTTGTGCACACTTCACATGTCCCCAAAGAAAAAAAAAAGATTTGGTGAGTGAAGTCGGGTGATCACTCTGGCCACGCAACAGCTCCGGCTTTCCTATCCATTGCTCTCTGTGGATGTTGTTCAGATGTGCTCGTACAACCAGGCTGAAGAACGTTGGGACGTTATGTTGAATCACATGTACCTTCACATCGTGAAGGGTACATCCTCAATGAGCAAGGGAAGCGCGTCCCGAAGGGCGCTCCATTAAAACGGAGCAGCAAAATGACACGACACTTGTAACCTGGCCGCAAGGGTACTTGAATAAATAAACGAATAATTTATTTCATAATTAATTGGACGCAATAATAGACCAACCGACAGTTTGAAAAAAAAAAAAAAAAAAAGAGATATTTGCACAAATCTAATTTAACTCGGAACAAATCAGGAATGAGATATCTGAATTTTGCTGCTATTTATAAAAAAAAAATTAGTTTATTGCATAAAATTAATTTGTTTTGCTTTGAAATAGTAATTCAACTGCTGATCTCTTATAAAAAAATCGGTTAGCCTTTTTTAATATTTGTGCTAGTTTTTGTAATAGTATGAATGTTATAATACTGCTTGCATAGAATGTTTTATATAAAAAAAGATTTATTTGACTGTCTAATATCTCGAAACAGGTTTTTGGCGCTTGATCTCTTATTACATAATTCCGTCCAATTGTGTCACTAAACCTGTCTTTTTTTCGATGTCGCATAGCTCCTAAACGAGGCATCGGAGGGCAGGGGCTGTTTCACGGAGTAAACATAGAATAGAAATTGAGCGAAAATGTATATTTTACCGTGGACCAAATTAATAAAATGAAGTTTTTTCTATTCGATATAATTAGCGGCATGTACACTTCCGAAGGCTATGGTGCAGATTACTTTCGAGCAGAAATGACATGTTAACTCGTAATCATAGTTGCGGTGAAGATAATCGAAATATAAGCATTATTATTGCTATTATTATTGCATAAATATCAGAACACGGTTACCTTCCTATCCCTCTTGCCTAAAAAATGCTAACCTTTTGCACACAATAGTAATATATGTTACAAGAGCGGTATGTTGACGTTTTCATGGTCGAGGAAAAGATTAAAAAAGCGAAACGTAGTTGAGCTTTTTTAATTTCCGAGAACATGAAAACAAACATACCGCTCGTGTATTGTACATTATTTTGTGCGAAGATCGTTTATTACATACCTGAAAGAGGAATTTCTAATTAGTTGCAATGAAATCTCCATGTTGGTTTCTGTTTAATGACGGCAACTTCGGAAAACCAAAATATCTTTCTTCAACATTGTTGCTATAAAATGTTTTCTGTGTTTACTATACTCCAGCAGGCCGTGATATACGTCTGTCTTCCCCCAGTTTATAAATGCGAACTTAAAACAAACGGTAAGGTTATGTAATGATTAATTTTTAATTTTAATATTTTAACAATATTATTTATGTAACATATTGCAGTAATAACATCGGCATCTGGAACCTTGTTGATTTTTTCACGGCTTCCTTAATGTTACTTGTATCAGGAATGCAATAAGTTTCGTGGAGTAGTAGACTTTACTTAATTTTTGGAAATATTTAAAAACAATAATTAACATTGCAATTTAGGTGAAATTGCAGTGGTAAGTTTCCAATTTATAATTATTACTATGTTAAACGTCTCTAAAAATAATATGTTAAAAGCCTAAAGTAGTAAAATGAATGTCGCGCTTAAGCGGCAGAAGAGAGGAAATTGTTATGTGTGTTACGTTGGGAATACTGAATGTGGTATTTCACACTTACCGCGTATTGGTTCTGTGCGGAAAACAAGCAAATACGCACGATCTCGCACAAAATAAATTATTGATACTGAAAAGTGTCTTTTCGTAAGCATGATGATGTGCTTCGACAAACACAGATAAATCTGTTCTTTTTTGTGTTTTAAGATAAATTGTCAGTGAAGTAACCGTATACTGAAATTTTGCATTATTATTATTATTATTATTATTATTATCTAAACCTACCCTACAAGATATCACCACATTATTTTGAGGTTTTCTCCAAACATAATGCAAGTGTCACGTTATCTATGGCGAATCCTCGGCTTCACATCCTCTCGCAAAAAAAAAAAAATATATATATATATCGACTTGTTCCACATTTTGAAGGTTCTACTCTAATGTAAGATCTATGAAATACAATAAATGACAAAAAAAAAAAACAAAATGACTTACTTTACTTTTACTTTTGAGGGCCTCTCCACTTTTCAGTGGTTACCCTTTATTCCCATTTTCCATCTGCGTCTGTCATTCCACCATATTAAAATGAATACACTTAATCCTTAAATTGGCAAAACTTCATTTCTCACACTAGTTTATTAAACTGTGTCGGACTGTAAAGAAAACAACTATCGCAATGTCCATATTTTATATGTTGTACAATATTATAGTATTGTGAAATTTTAATTTTCTTACCAATTTTTTCTCTATTGTTCTATTAAAATATAGCATATAAATATAGCCTATTAACCTGTTGTATCTTATAGGATACTTTGCGAATTTAAAGGTTAATAAGTCCTTTTTTGTCACGCTATTTCATTCTCTTGTGACCGCCTACAATTAAACCTTTTTTCTTTTTCCAGAGAATGTAGTATATTAGTTCATTATAATATTATTATTCGTACGAAGATGTTCCTGTCAAATTCTATTAGTAGTTTACAGTTGTCATGCAACATTTTTACCATGCACACACAAAACCGGAGTGTACTTTTCAGTGGATTACTCTATATTTACAAATGTACATGCATGACTTCGAACCAGGGTCTCTGTACGGAACTTAACGTCCAGAATGTTCTCTTAGCCTAAGGGCAGAGCTTACCTTTAAGTTGAGGTTATGGATGCTATCCGATTGGCTCGTAATCAAAGAGGACTCGAAGTGGAGACACCAGCGCTTTCACCGGGTAGCGCGATTAGATATCGCTATTCACTATTAGACCGCGAACAGCTATTAATGGCACTGGAGACTGCTTTCCTCATTGTAGAACTTTTATATCTCCCATACGTGCAATCTAATTCCCGTGACAGTTTTCCGATACCTGGAAACACAATGAATTGCAGTTACTACACTACGACACTTGTTTTGGCAACACTGCACGGATCTTGACTGCACCAGCCGAGGGCTAAATCACAACTGATTGATGGGGGGCAATGAGACAGCAGCTTTCCTCGGGAGGACCTCCCAACCCGTGGCTACTATGTGATTACCGTTTTCACGTCATTTTTTTCTGCTCTTATTTTGAACTCGACCTGTGGTGGTACTGTTTCTAGTAATAACCAGATGGCATAGAGATGGAAACAAAAAATGTATCCATTGCGTCTATTTATTGCAGTGAACTGATCGTTTCCACACAATGATTTGCAAATGTTGGACGTATCTTATATTTTATTTGGTATCTGAAATTTGATATGTTGACAACATTAATTGGAGTAAGAACAGAATAAAAGTAATGATGTAATGTAAATTGCATTATATAATAATAATAATAATAATAATAATAATAATAATAATAATAATAATAATAATAATAATAATAATAATAATAATTTATTTATTTATTTAGAATATTAACGTGCAAAACAACAGCACAAGGCCAATTACAGTTTAGCACGAGATACAAAACAAAACAAAACAACAAATGATGATGAGAATGAATGATAGAAAATGGCAGTGAGATGAAATACAATCAATATAACAGTCTACATTAATAAATTGACCAAATGCCAAAAAAATAAATAAATAAATAGCACAAATAATTATTAAAATTAGTTCAGTGAGATAATTAAAATAATGACAATTAAATGGAATGAATTACAAATGAATTAATGAAATCATATAAATGAAGACTGGAATAATATAATTAATATTGTAAAGATATGAATTGGCAAGAATAGTATGATACATATCTTAACAAATGGCATACATTAATAAAACTGACATAAAAACTCAAAAGATATACTACACATTAAATGGATCCAAGTTCATTCCATGCAAATTAGCATGTTTAATACATCTGCAGACCGGAGAGAGATTTAAATTCCTATTATAAAACATTTTATGAAATCTTAAACCTTTAGCAGGAATACGAAGACTGATATTGCTTATGAAAGATTCACAATCAATATCACCCTTAATGACTTTACAAAAAATAAATAATCAAGATCCTGACGTCTGGTAAACAAACTACCGCAATTGAAATATTTGCAATTAATCTCATAGTTATAATCGGAATTTGGTAAAAATCTATAAGAACACAAGGAAATAAATTTTCTTTGAATATTCTCCAATTTAGCGAGTCAGTGGAAGTAATGGAGTTCCATACAACAGATGCATATTCAAGCTTGGATCTAACCAATGTGTAGTATAAAATTAATAAACACATAGGAGTAGAAAAAGAATAAGTTATAGATCTAATTAGACCAAGCATTCTTAATGAATGGGTATAAATATATTGCACATGACCATGAATAATAATAATAATAATAATAATAATAATAATAATAATAATAATAATAATAATAATAATAATAATAATAATAATAATAATACTTTATTGCCAGAACAAAGATACATATTGATTTTTATATAAGAACTCTCTAGCACCCCCAGATTAAGAGTAAAGGCTGGTTCACAATAAACCGGATGAACGGAAACGACAACAAGAACGAGAACGGAAATAATGTGAAAATAAATGTATTTAAATGTAAGCATTCACAATAGTTAAATGTGACTGCTCACATTTAAATACATTTATTTTAACAATATATCCGTTCTCGTTTTCGATGTCGTTTCAGTTTGTTTAGTGTGAACCAGCCTTAAGTTACATACTCGTGCTCAGGGAGCATTTCACATAAGTTAATGTTAAGACATTTTATTGAAAAACAGAGTAAAATGTAATAAAAAAAAAAAAAGAAGAAAAAAGCACATATCATGATAATTGAATTTTAAATTTTCTCTGTTAACAGCAATTTTTAATAGATTTTTTTAAAAATAAGGAGCATTAGCAAATTGTATGTCTGGGAATTTATCTATTATCATGTTATAAAGCCTTGGACCGAAGTTGCTACTGTGATTATATGCTACAGTTGTAGTACGCTTAGTAACAGTCAAGCATATGTTGTCTGATCTTTTGGTTTTATATTTATGTGAATATAAATTAAATATGTTTCGGTTTTTATGTACGAAATTCAGTAATACATTGTTATAAATTTTATGGAGGTCAAATATTTTAAATTCTGAATACAGCAGCTCTGAAGAATAATCGAGAGGTTTATTAAGGCATAATTTTATTATTCTTTTCTGTAGCAGAGTTATTGACATGAGGGAGGTATTACAACTGTATAATAATATACTACTACTAATCTGCCAGAAAGTTCGATACAAAACAGATAAATATACTAAGGTTAACAATATCTTCTATGTACTATGTAGGAACAGACATCAGTGGCGTATTCAGATAACGTCGTAGGGGGAACAATTTGTTTAGGTTTCCTTTTTATAATAATAATAATAATAATAATAATAATAATAATAATAATAATAATAATAATAATAATAACAATAAAAGTCGCTTTATCAATAGATATGAGTACAGTAAAACCTCGTTAATCCGGACTAATTGTGGGGATAAGTTGACCGGTTTAAGGAAAGTCCGGATTAACTGAAATAACTTAAAAGAACAGTAGGAAGTGCATTAAAAATCAGTTTATAGCAACAAAACACGCTTATTGTGGTATATTTAAAGGGCATAGACCTAAATACACTGTACAGTACAGTAAAATGTGTAATCGATAATATTTGTTTGTATAGTTTAATTACTTCAATGCAAATTTTATGGATTTTTATTTTTTATTATTGATGTAATATTAGAATTTCATAGCTCTAATGAGGACATTAACAAAATTTGTCTAATGGTATTGAGAGATTCATTATCCATTTTACACAGTCACTTGTATAATACTATGTAATTTTTTTTTACTTCATTTCATTACTCTTCAATGTATTTTCATCTCATGTTTCTCCGAAATAAAATTGTATTTTATTTTTAAATTTATCATTGTTCCGTATTCTCTCCGCAATGATATTGTGTTTTTCATTTAACCTCTGCTTTGTATTCTGGATCCTAGTGGTCAGCCGTAGATTTCGGCCAGATGTCCCAAATTGTGGCATTCGTTGTAGTCTTAAAACAAGGTTCTTTAATTTTTCCAAATTCATCTCTTTTTTTTTTTCCTGTCCGGATTAAGCGAAGTCCGACTTATCGAGGTTTCACTATATATGATTTTCTGTATCTTTTCGCGATTCTTCCTCTGAAATTTATGAACGTAAAAATTGTTCGTAACTTTAATAGAAAACAAAGATGACGAAGTCATTATTATTTTAAACTCTCACTGTTTTGTTCTAAATGTGTATATGTGGGTTTTGAAAATACATTAATATTTTTTTTTTTCAGAAACAAAATAATATGTTTCGTGAAGATGAAGGATATACAATTAATTATACATATTTAAACTATGTTGGTTCTTCCGAACCATGGCAGACTGAAGGTCTACAACAATGAAAGTACTAGGTGTTCAGTTCAAAGTGTGTCATGGCTCGCTGTATGGCGTCATGTGGCTAGCCGATGAGCCTAGAGAATTCAATCTTCCTACACTTCCGCAGAGGTGTATAACCTATGAGGCAGAGAAGTTGCCTAGCAAGTACGGCGTTCATTCTGAAGTAGCGTACCGATACGTACGGTAACGCCGATAGTGGCAGGAATGTGAACTGTTTGGAAATATGTACTGTCGGGATATGGGGAGAGGGTTAAGACGATTACTTACGTATTTGTTGACATTAACTTCGACGGTCAACATGGACACGGAGCATTTGATTTGTGTTGTGGAATGTTACCGTACGCAACCGATGATAACAAATATCCTGCGTACGACTTGCCGGCGCAAAACACAGTTCGAAAGAGGTTATGGTAGCACACAGACCGTACAGACCGCCATCTGTTGCTACGAATTTCAAGTTATACCGTACAAAACAGAATCTCAAGTTCAGATTGAAGAACGCCTTAAATAATTCAACTTCTCTAACATATAAGCTGAAACTCGCTTCAAATCGGTGACGCGACAACAGTGACGTCATGATACACTTTGAAATGAACATCCAGTAGTTCGGCGAAGTGAATAAATAATAATAATAATAATAATAATAATAATAATAATAATAATAATAATAATAATAACAATAGGATGAAAACGTAATATTAAACACGAAAGTTTTGCGATTAGGCCTACCTCTAAATCCCAAAGATTATCGTGTCAATGCAGGAGAGCGGGAATCGTGAACTAATTGCGGGTGACGCGCGCATTGAAAGTTGGTAGGCCTGTAATTTAACCACAAACTGATGATAACAAATCTACAGGAGCGATCTACTCCCGATATGGCTCGTCCCTTGACCGCACAAAATACGTAGGTAAATAAACTAACACTGAAATACATTTTATGAGATGCCTGCATTTTCATAAAAATTAATTAATGAATTGAAGTTGCTCGATTTATTTCCGATTGCACAACTGAATTAGAGTCACGATGAGTAATACAAAATCGTCTTCCAAACTAATCGACTGGTCACTATGCAAATGAAGCAAGTCATAATATTGACCGACTCCCCCGAATATGTTTCATTATTTACATAGATTAAGCAGCTGTTTGATTAGTGATGGGACTAAATGTATTGACACAATAGAATTATGTACGTCGAGAAAAATCAATATACAATTTAGTGTGTCACTTGGGTCCATCAACAAGACAGTTATCTAAAGATTTCTCACTCAGACCGACCGAAATTCGTTTCCGGATTTGTTGGGAAGAAAGTGGCTACATCTTCACATTTCTCATTCTGATAAGCTTTAGTTTTATCGAGTCTGGACGAGCCTCTGCAGTTTGAAGGTGTCGTTACATAACGTGTTCTTAATGATTTGCAATATGTTATCATTGGATTTCATAACATTGTGTCACTCATGTCTTACAACAATTTTTAGTAATCATAGAAATCTAAACATACTTGGAAACGAATCATCTTTATATTATCAATTAGAAGCAAACTCATGGTTTAATGCAAATGATCTCGTTGTAAACGTATGCAAACTAAGTGTAACAATGACATCAGTTATTTTAAGGGGTTAGGTACAGCTTACAGCAGTAAAATTTTGGAAATATTCAACATTTTTCCTTCCATTACTGTATCCTGTACAATAATGAAAATTACTATGTGTAAAACACTGTTCTTCTCCCATATGAAAAAAATTTACGGTTAAAAAAATTGTTTACATTTTCTGTGATGAAATTTTTGTGTGTATTTATGCATGTCATATCTACAACATGATGCAAGATCACTTCTCTACTTGTCTGATAAAAATAAATTCACTTAAAAATAGTCAAATATCAGTATTTTATTCCAACACAAAATAAAAAAATATTATTTATTAAGGAATGTACCGGTAGTTGAAAGAGCATGGTATTGTAAACATGAGTTTCAGCAATAAAATGAAAGAGAGAGAACATAAAAAAGTTAACAAGTTTATGAATTATGAGGGAAACGCTTCATCACTGCACAGTAAACTGCCATCATTTTGAATTTTGAAAAAAAAAAAAATAATCGTAAAGATAGTTTTTCATATAGCAGAAGGACAGTGTTTTACACATACTAATTTTCATTATTGTACAAGATACAGTAATGAGGAAAAAAATGTTCAATATTTCCAAAAATGTTACTTCTGTAAGCTGTACCTAACCACTTAATATGGTGGGCATCATAGTTGATACGAAACAGCAAAACAAAATACGTAAAAACGTACGAAAAGGTAAATATGTAAATAAAATATAAGCAATAAGAGAAAATCTGTAATTAGGTAATAAATGGAGATTAAAAGAGGAAGGTAGGAAATAGGAAAGATTGGAGAATTCTGAGTTTGCAGTGAAAGACCTGCCCTTGGGCAGAAAACTATAAATGAATGAATAGAAATAGTAAAGAAATAATAAAATAAATAAACATAAGTAATAAACAAATAAATCAAATAGACGACATACAATCATGTAGAAAGAAAAAAACAGAGACGTAAATATTTAACAAATAAATAGATTAAATAAATAAACATAAATAAACGAGTTAAACACAACAAATGCTAAATGGACAAACAATTTTTTGAAGCTGATATTGATATTTAATATTTAGTTATATTAAATTAATTATAAAGAACACAAAAAAATCAGAAATACCCGTATGAACAAAGCTCCGGAACTAAGCAAAGAATTTATTTTTTCCTTTGTTTCGTTTTCATTTAACACCTCCTGCTGTAGACCTTACAGAGCAGTACCTGCAGAGGAGGGGACGATCGTATGACACACACAGAACAGAACATTAACAAGAGACATCCATCCATGCCGAGGCGAGTCTCGAACCCACGAACCTTCGGACCGTGCCGCCTATGGCTAGAACGTCTTAAGGTCCGCTCCCACTTTGCGGAATCGAACCGAAACGAAATGTCTGCAGCCGCTCACATCTAGTGGAATCGAACCAAGTCCAACTGATACGTGTTGCAGTTTAAAATGGATCGCATAATAGATTGAGTGAAGATGCAGAAAGAGAAGAAATAAATATCCAAAACATGAAAAGGAAATACTAGATTCATGATATATTTTTAACTAGAGATAACATGGGGAATTTTAAACTTTATTTGAGAGATGAAACGAAATTCCGTTCTTTTGCGCTTCTTCGGATTTTAATTTTAACCTGGTGTTTCCGTTAATTTACTTATTTTGCTCCAATCATTATCACGAGTATTATTATTACAGTAGCATTTTGTGTTTTGTCATGCAATAGCAGTTAATTCTGAACAAGATTTATTCATTTTCCTTCGTTCATATTATTAAACTAATTTTCTGTAGCCTGTATGTACTAGTTCAGCAATAACTTTCAGTAAACAAATTACGTTACCAAACTGAATATAGTTCATTTGTTTTTACGAGTATTATTATTACAGTAGTATGTATTTTGTGTTTTGTCATACAATAGCACTTAATTGTGAACTAGATTTATTAATTTTCCTTCGTTCATATTATTAAACTGTAATTTTCTGTAGCCTATACTGTTTGTACTATTTCAGCAATAACTTTCAGTAAACAAATTACGCTACCAAACTGAATATGGTTAATTTGTTTTTCCACGAAGGCTTCACGAGAACATACGAACATACCCGAAACAGTAAGTTCTGATCCGGCTGTGAAGAAAAGCAGTGAAGAAAATATTCTATCTCCTGAATTCTGTTCTGTTCGATTCGGTTCGATTTGACGCGCCGCTTTCTGCTTTCTTCCATTTAAATAGTGTACACTGTAAAGAGAAATTCCGTTCGACTCGAAAATGGGAACGGGGCTTTAGAATGCGTAGCCACCCGGTTCGACGTAACGTGTTTATGAATAGATAAATATAAAAATAAACTTAAAATAATAGGTAATTAATGAAAAACATATGGAGAGACAAACTAATTTGTCAATCTAACTTATATATAATAAGTAAATAAATAAATAAATAAATAAATAAATAAATAAATACAAATAAAACAACAAAATAAACACAAATAAATAAATAAATAAACACAACTGAGTAAATAAATAAATAAATAAATAAATAAATAAATAAATACAACATTAAAAATATAAGTAATGACTCAAAGACAATTGTGTAATAATGATTAATAATATTTATAAAGGTAGGCAATTAAACATTTAACAAATAAACAATAAACAACTAATATATAAATAAAGAAATAAGAAAACATAAGTAATACACGCATACACAAATTTACAAACAAATTTATTTACAAGTCTATATTTCGATGGCCCAGAACCAGACTGTTCCAAGTTCATTTTACTATTTTTTTTTTCAGAAGAGCTATTTTAAGCTCCTGACATTCAAAGCTTCATGAAACAATTTGGAATAGCTTCATACCAACCTTATGGAGAGAAATATTTATAATTTTGTTCGATTCATATATGCAGAGAAGAACTGGAACACAATGAAACACAGATTTCTTTCTTATAAAAAGTTGGACTTTGAACAGTCTGGTTCTCAACCATTGATTTGTCAATTTAATTTTTAAACAAGCATCCAAGTGAACACAATTGAAATAAATATTCTAACATGAAAATGATAGAAAATACCCGAACACTGAAACTTAGAACATAATAAAATAAAATAAAATAAAATAAAATAAAATAAAATAAAAAATAAATAAATAAATAAATAAATAAATAAATAAATAAATAAAAATAACTGATATTACAATTTCATACAATAATAATTAATAGGGTTTAAGATTTGGATCGCATTGAAATAATTATTTATTGTTTATTTTTCATTAACAACAATTTATTCAATTTTACTGTATCATGGTACTCTTTGTCGAAGGCAACCTGTAGTGGTTAAGGAAGAAATTAAAAAATTAATTATTCAATGTCTTTTTTACAAAATGTTTTTTCTAATAATTAAGCTGTGTCCTTCAAACTACCAATACTTCTATAAGCGATAAGAGTAGTTAAAAAACAGAACGCCGTGTTTATGAATACCCGAATCTTTGTTGAAAAATAGAATACTTTCAACCACGTGTAACATACACCTCTTTTCCTACATAATTTCTGTAAGCTTTCAACAGTTAATTAATACTCCTAATTTATTGCACTCGTCTTATTTTGTATGTAGAATTCATAAATAATTTTTCAGTAAATTAAAAAACAAAGTTTGATTTATTAACCTTACGTTATTGGCAGACAGTAGACTCCGGAACGTCTGATCTAACATAACGAACAAAACTTGTGGTAAACCTGTTTGAGGGCACTGTTTCCTGTCTACATCACGTGGCTCGAACACTTTTTATGCTCTTCCACACACATTTCAAGGGCACGGTAATACACACCATCTCGTATTCCTGTGTGTACTCCACGAAGTATTACCAACTTAACCCTGCTTCGTATCAACATGGCAAAATCCGCCCCCATTTGATGTAAACATCCACAAAGAAACAAAAGAGCAGAGGGTTGAGCATGACGCTGCGTGACGTCAGCCAGCCTGACAGTGCACTCAGCTGTTAAATCAGAGTAATGACAGCTGATACGTGACGTTGTGCCAACGAGATGATTGCGATGACGTCACCAGCGCTTCCTCTGTGTGAAGGATAATGTGTATCACAGTGGTTGCGCAATGCATTCTAAAAGTGACCCTAGCGTGATACGGCTCATTCAGTGAGCAACTAGATAACCAACCACAAAGTGAAGAACTAACTACCTGTTGAATACCACAATGGACTATACACGGAGTTGTTATAAATAGGCCTACATTGACAAGATGTATAAATATGGAGATTCAATGAATCAATTTCCTAATAATAATAATAATAATAATAATAATAATAATAATAATAATATAATAATCTGTTGTTCATATCTAGATTCTAAATTAAACGATACCCGTGAGGTTGCTTTTTACATTTTTAGTAATGTCTGATGATTTGCTTCAGACGTCCAATTGAAGCAGTTAATAAATAATAATAATTCCTTAAAAGCCATTTTTATAATAATAATAATAATAATAATAATAATAATAATAATAATATTGTTTATATCTGGACTTCTGATTTAAAACGATACCCGTGAAGGTGATTTTACATTTTAGTTCTGATAATTTGCTTTAAAGATCAATTTAGAGCAGTTAAATAATAATAATAATAATAATAATAATAATAATAATAATAATAATAATAATAATCTGTTGTTCATGTCTAGATGCCATTTAAACATGGACCCGTGAAGGTGCTTTCCATTTCAGTAACTCTGAATGATTTGCTTTGGCACCAGGCCAATTGATCCCCAGGAAAGACCCGGTACTCAATTTTATAGGAGGCTGAGTAACCTAATTCTGATAAGTTTGGCAATAAAAAATAATCTGTTGTTCATATCTAGATGATTTAAACGATACCCGTGACCTTGCTTTTTAGTTTAGTAACCAACTGATTTGCTTCAGAGGGCCAATTGAATAATAATAATAATAATAATAATAATAATAATAATAATAATAATAAACATCAGAATAAATATAGAAATGCATGAGCTTGATTTTATTTTTGGTAACGCTCTTATCATTTGCTGTCCAAAATCAAATTAGAATTTATAAAACAGTTATTATTATTGTTCTGTATCATCATCATCATCATCATCTTGGTTTCTTAATTTAAAGGAACCCATTGTTAAGTTTTGAGAATAAGGTGCTTAGGAAAATATTTGAACCTAAGAAGGGATGATACCAAGAATGGCAACACTTATGACACAGAACTGCACGTTTTATTTTTCACCTGACATGATTTGATTTAAATGTCCAGACGTTTAAGATGGGCAGTTCACATGGGCGAATAATAAATGCATGTAATGTAAGACCGGAAAAAAGACCTTTAATAACGTAGATGGGAGGATAATAATAAAATGGATTTGAAGGTGGGATATGATGATAGAGACTGTTAATCTTGCAAGGACAGATCTTGTCGGCAAAGTAACCTAGTAGATATATCGTATTATTGTAATATCTTAATTGTACATCAATTTTATGCAGGATATATTACGAAGAGCACAACTTGGTCATGAGATTAAAGATGTGTACCAGTAAGAAGCAATGAAATAACTTTTTTTGTCAACATTGTTACAAAAACTCACAAAAATATCATACCAAACATTATTCAGCTGTTAATGAAAATCAGTTTAAATACATCAGCCTTTTACAGTAAACACCTATTTTCAGGAACATCTTTATGTCTAGTTTTTACTCGTAGAAGTCCACGAAAAAGTAAATATAGGATAAACAATACAGCAACTTAGCAATATATTATTATTATTATTATTATTATTATTATTATTATTATTATTTTAACCTATGATGTACAACGAAAGATGTCACCGCCTTGTAGACGTCATTCTTCCGCTCCTGCCAGAAGCCAGACTCTTCAATTACTGTGCCGTACTTTCTCTAGTTCTCGCTCCAGGCATTTTCTGCCGTTCTTGAATGCAATCAGGGATGAAATGACAGATTATTAGGAAACGGACGCCCGTCCAGGAGTCAGCCGCCTGCAGACTTGGCTTATTGATCTCTTTCAAATTGTGGCATAAATTAAATCTGGAGCACAAGTCAATTTGCGAGTCGCTCAAGCGTCTCAGGCAATAAGATTGATCGCTCGAAGATCGCTCTGCTTCTGTTTGATGCCATCACCATATGATGAGAAATGTGGTATTCAATATTAAGTACAACAATACATGGAATAATAATTGTTCAGAAGATCAGTAAAACATTAAGTTTTTGTGAAAAAATTTGTGAAATGTCATTCTGATTTGACATTTCTTACTGGCTTTTAGCACGGAGGTTCATTGCCGCCCTCACATAAGCCCCCATTGGTTCTATCCTGGTTACTTTAATCCATTCTCTATCATCATATCCCACCTCCCTCAAATCCATTTTTATTATCTTCCCATCTACATCTCGCCTCCCTAAAGGTCTTTTCCCTCCGGCCTCCCAAAACACTCTATATGCATTTTTGGAATTTGCCCATACGTGCCATTCCCTGATTTGTTATTATTATTATTATTATTATTATTATTATTATTATTATTATTATATTCATACATAGTTTTCCGTCCAAGGGAAGATCTTTCATTGCAAACCCAGAATTCTGCAATCTTTCCTATTTTCTGCCTTCCTCTTTGTCTCCGCATATGATCCATATATTTCAATGATATCTTCTTCTACCCCGAACTCTTTTCCTGTTTACCATTCCTTTCGGTGCATCCTTTAGCAGACAGTTTCTTCTCAGCTAGTGACCTAATGCATTCCTTTTTCTCCTTCTGATCAGTTTCAGCATCATTGTTTCTTCACCCACTCTTTCCAACACAGTTTTATTTCCTATTCTGTCTGTCCATTTCAGACGCTCCATTCTTCTCCATATCCACATTTAAAATGCTTCTATTCCCTTCTCTTCACTTTGTCGTAATACCAATGTTTCTCCTCTAGTGCCACACTCCACACAAAGCACTTCACTAGTCTCTTCCCGAGTTCTTTTTCCAGAGGTTCGCAGAAGATGCTCCTTTTTCTATTAAAAACTTCCTTTGCCATTACTATCCTCCTTTTGACTTCCTGGCTGCAGCTCATGTTCCTGCTTATAATATGCTCGTAGTACAGCCCAAATATTTGAAGCTGTCCACTTGTTCTACTGCTTCATTTCGAATTTATACGTTTACCTTCTTTATTTTTCTTCCGACAACCATGCTCTTCATTTATCTTCATTCCATATTACTCACAGCTGTCATTTAGCTCCACTATCATATCCCTTAGTAACGTCTCCTCTTCTGCTAACAATGCCATATCATCAGCAAATCTTACGCACTTTATTCTTCTTCCTCCTACTATGTTCTGAAAATAGTTGTTCACTAAATCCTCCTAGTAGATAAACAGAGTAGGTGATAAAGGGCATTCTTGACGTACTGCTCTCTCTATTTCAAGTCTGTCCGACAATATTATTATTATTATTATTATTATTATTATTATTATTATTATTATTTTTACTTACAAATGGCTTTTAAGGAACCGGAAGGTTCATTGCCGCCCTCACATAACCCCGCCGTTGGTCCCTATCCTGTGCAAGATTCGTCCACTCTCTGTCATCATATCCAATCTCCCTCAAATCCATCTTAATATTATCCTCCCACCAACGTCTCGGCCTTCCCAAAGGTCTATTTCCTCCGGTCTCCCAACTAACACTCTATATGCATTTCTGGATTCACCCATACGTGCTACATGCCCTGACCATCTCAAACGTTTAGATTTAATGTTCCTAATGATGTCAGGTGAAGAATACAATGCGTGAAGTTCTGCGTTGTGCAACTTTCTCCATTCTCCTGTAACTTCATCCCTCTTAGCCCCAAATATTTTCCTAAGAACCTTATTCTCAAACACCCTTAATCTCTATTCCCCTCTCAAAGTAAGAGTCCAAGTTTCACAACCATACAGAACAACCATTAATATAACTATTTTATAAATTCTAACTTTCAGATTTTTTGACAGCAGACTAGATGACAAAAGCTTCTCAGCCGAATAATAACAGACATTTCCCATATTTATTCTGCGTTTAATTTCTTTCCGAGTGTCATTTATATTTGTTACTGTTGCTCCAAGATATTTGAATTTTCCATCTCTTCGAAGGATAAATCTCCAATTTTTATATTTCCATTTCGTACAATATTCTCATCACGAGACATAATCATAGACAATACTTTGTCTTTTCGGGATTTACTTCCAAACCTATCGCTTTACTTGCTTCAAGTAAAATTTCCGTATTTTCCCTAATCGTTTGTGGATTTTCTCCTAACATATTCACGTCATCCACATAGACAAGAAGATGATGTAACCCGTTCAATTCCAAACCTTCTCTGTTATTCTGAACTTTCCTAATGGCATATTCTAGAGCGAAGTTTATAATAATAATAATAATAATAATAATAATAATAATAATAATAATAATAATAATAATAATAATAATAATTATTATTGTTATTATTAAGAATAAACATATTCATGGCTAGCATGGCAAAGAAGCCGTCTGAGATGATCATCCGGGCATCCGCAGATATACCAGCTAATCTCACAGCTCATAAAACTCTTACATAACTTTATGTTGTACAATGTTACATTATTATGAAGTGCGATTCATGTTCCTGCAGCATCGATAAGCTGGTGATGATTTTTCACCTGTCACTGTATGACTACACATCACAATAATTGCCTGTCAATCAGTTTAACGACAGCTTTCAAGTGGCATTAGGTAAGCAGGTTCTTATTTAATGTCATTCTGATAAACTGTGACATGCAAATAATTCTTTTTGATAATTTATGACGCAATAATTCAATTATTCACTGCCTTCCGTAAAGATGTGTTAAATATATTGTGTACGAACAATTACTTGGAGATTTCCATTTATTTAAGGGTGAAATAATGCTGAAAAATTAAGAAAATCCACTTATTTTTTTAGTAGGTTATTTTACTACGCATTATCAACAACTTGGTTATTTAGCGTCTGAATGAGCCGGTGAAATGAGTCCAGCACCGAAAGTGACCCAGCATTTGCTCATATTGGGTTGAGAGAAAACCCCGGAAGAAACCTCAACCAGGTAACTTGCCCCGACCGGGAATCGAACCTTGGCCACCTGATTTCGCGGCCAGACGCGCTAGCCGTTTCTCCACAGGTGTGGACCTTTTCTTATTTTCATGATCGTAATATTATATTTGAGATCTAGTCATATAGTGAAACACGGTGCGTGATTGAGTTGAGAGAAATGTTTTATTTTTTTAATTGCTGTTTTCTCGACTTTAAAACTTTAAGCAGTTTATTGAATGGAAGAAGCTCTTTGCAGAACAGTATTATTGTCAGGCTGGACTAGAAATTCCCGCAGATGTCAGTTAAATATTGAAAAATGAAATTTAATTACCATTTGCATAAAATATTAATATTAAGTTCCTTCGGGGCATATTCATATTGCGTCCAAACCTGTGGAGTAACGGTTACCGCGTTTGATCGCGAAACCAGGTGGCTCGAATTTGAATTCCGGTCGGGGCAAGTTACCTGGTTGAGATTTTTTTTTCGGGGTTTTCCCTCAACCCAATATGGGAAAATGCTGCGTAACCCGGACTCATTTCACCTTCATTTCATTCAGACGCTAAATAATTTGAGATGTTGATACAGCGTCGTAAAATAACCCACTAAAAATGTATATTATTGATATTATACTTAGATTAAAATGTGCTGTAATGATAAATTTATGAAAATAAAAAAGATATATCGTCGGTTTCTTGGTAAAAGTGACCAAGTCCAAAATGCAAAATTGTTGGAAAAGGGCCATTTAAAGGTTTAATGATCCATCCAAAGATAACTGTACTTCTTTAGATGTTAGTAATAAGTTATTTTGAAGGTAAATGTGCTATATCATTAGTTTTTAATATAAAAAAAAATTTTCATAATGCTTGGAAGCCTTGGAATGTGACTTGGTCACTTTTACCAAGAAACCGACGATATATAGGCCTATATATCGTGACTCTCTTTGTGACTGAGCTCAAAAAGATAATTAATTTTTATTCCCATGACTATTTTCAAGCTTCTGAGCAAATATGAACCAAATATTTTGAAAACTTCGACGCAATGAGTCTTTTTAGTGACGTCAATGTAATAACAATATTAATAACAATAATTTATTAATATTGGCATAATTAAGGCCATAAGGCCTTCTCTGACACTCTACCAGGTCACAAAGTATACAAGCATTGAAATTTAACCAAAATGTTAAAGAATAGAATACTAACATATTACAAAAAATAATAGCATAACAAAATCGACACTAGACAATATGAAAATAATACCATAATAGAAAAAAGAAAGTAAAATACAGATCTAAAGACTGGAATATAATAAAAGCAACTCAGTTAGTACAAATTATAGTTAACAGGGAAAACGTAAGGAAGAATACAACAAATGGAATGTAATAAAATAATAAAAAATGTAAATAAAATCCATAATAAAAGGCTATGATAATAAATTCATCTGGTGATAAAAAAAGGAAAATCTGTGTCTGGGATCGGAACCAGTGTGCAGCAGCTGTCTGTACCTCTCTGTCGATCCCATGGTATGACAAATGTCTCACTTCCGGTGGGAAATATGTTTAAAAATAGCTCAACAGTTGTATCTATTCCAATAATTTTTTCTATGAAATTGTGTTTTCTTTCTGTAAACGGCTGCAGTGAAACTTATTTTTTACGGCCCTCGTAATTGCCAAGTGGCCAAAATTTGTATAAGCACTTGTTTTGACAATAACAACTGGTGGAAGAAAAAAATTAACTTTTTTATCTGCCCTCTATGAGAATGTTCGCATGCGAGATGTGGAAACATTAAGAGTTACAGTAGGTCATTGCTCTATATGGGATTTGAAGGCTTTTATTATTATTATTATTATTATTATTATTATTATTATTATTATTATTATTATTATTATTATTATTTCTATCCCGAAAAGACAAAGTATATGATTATGTCTCGTGACGAGAATATTGTACGAAATAAAAATATAAAAATTGGAAATTTATCCTTTGAAGAGGTGGAAAAATTCAAATACCTGGGAGCAACAGTAGCAAATATAAATGACACTCGGGAGGAAATTATGGGAAATGCCTGTTATTATTCGATTGAGAAGCTTTTATCATCCAGTTTGCTGTCAAAACATCTGAAAGTTAGAATTTATAAAACAGTTATATTACCGGTTGTTCTTCATGGTTGTGAAACTTGGACTCTCACTTTGAGAGAGGAACATAGATTAAGGGTTTTTGAGAATAAGGTGCTTAGGAAAATATTTGGGGCTAAGAGGGATGAAGTTACAGGGGAATGGAGGAAGTTACACAACACAGAACTGCACGCATTGCATTCTTCACCTGACATAATTAGGAATATTAAATCCAGACGTTTGAGATGGACAGGGCATGTAGCACGTATGGGAGAATCCAGAAATGCATATAAAGTGTTAGTTGGGAGGCCGGAGGGAAAAAGACCTTTGGGGAGACCGAGACGTAGATCGGAAGATAATATTAAAATGGATTTGAGGGAGGTAGTATATGATGATAGAGACTGGATTAATCTTGCTCAGGATAGGGACCAATGGCGGGCTTATGTGAGGGCGGCAATGAACCTCCGGGTTCCTTAAATGCCAGTAAGTAAGTAAGTAAGTAAGTAAGTAATAATATAATAATAATAATAATATTATTATTATTAATTATTATTATTATTATTATTATTATTATTATTATTATTATTATTATTATTATTATTATTATTATTATTATGTAATGTAGCACGTATGTGCGAATCCAGAAATGCATAGAGTGTTAGATGGAAGACCTGAGGAAAAAAGACCTTAGGAAGGCCGAGCCGTAGATGGGAAGATAATATTTAAATGGATTTGATGGAGGTGGGACATGTTGCTAGGGACTGGATTAATCTTGCTCAGGACAGAGACCGATGACATGCTTATGTGATGGCGGCAATGAACCTCCGGGTTCTCTAAAATCTATTTGCCCGCGACCGGTTTTGAACTCGTGTGATATTCTCGGGGATTTTAAAGAAATACGTGGCAACGTTGTAGAAATTGGACGTTTTGGTTTAATACCGCTGTTAAAGACAATTAAAAATCAAGGTTAACCAGATCAAGGAGTTATTACTAAGGTCACTTTCCATTAATGTGATATAACTCTCATGAGGAAAAACAGAGATGATAATTGACATGACATTAAAACAGTAATAATATTAATCATCTCTGTGGTAGTCGGTTGAGTCCTCTTACGCAACTTATTCTAGTCCTCCTCTCATTATCTATTCCCATTTCTTTCAATTCTCCCCTTCCTCTTATTTATTCTACATCTTCCCGCTCTCTTCATTTGTTTCATCCTGCGCCAATTTCCGGTTCCACTTTTCATGTTGTCCACATTCAACATCTCTCCATCAGATTTCTATAATTTTATTTATGTTTCTTCTCTCCTATTTATTCTTCTGCTATTTTTTCTCTTCCTATTTATTCTTTTTTGTTTTTACTCTCTTTTCTGCTGATGCATCTTATTACCAATATTACACTTAATTTTTACCACATTTCATTTCTTCTTTACTGATTTCCCTCCTTGTTTCCCACACCTGATTCTATTAATGTTTTCTCTCCTTTCACCCTAATCCCCTTGTCCATTTCATGATTCATTCCCCTTTCCTTCTTCTTCCTTTCAGCTTCATTATTCTGTGTTTTTTTCTCCTCTTTGCCTTTATGCTAGTTTATAATGAAATTACAAACTATTTTCCAAATTTGAAATATTTTAAAATTGAACCTTTTTTTTTTTTTTTTTCGTTGTTGGTAACTCTATAGCATCTACTAGATGCTTTATGGTTGTGCTAACAGATGGAGTTGCTTGTCAACAATGTGACGCTGAAACGTGTGTTCAGGTTACTGCCCAGCGACAGCCCTGATGTATTTTTATATTTGTGATGATTGGTTAATTAATATTAACCCGGCACACTCACATTCATACAAATTTCCAGACTCTAGACACCCAGGGAATTCTTCTTCTTCAAGAAAAATTCACCGAGCGCCGAACCCGGGAATCGAACCCGGGACCTCCTGACATGCTGACCAACAGACCACGGAGGCAGTCTGAACCTTTTTAAAAAAGAAATTTATAAAATTATTCATGATATATAATATTAACAAATGTGTGTATTTTTAACCTTTTATTTCTATCGACTAAATCCATGTTTTTATTCTTTTATTGTATGTTTTCTGTCTGATTGTCAATTTATACATGGGTTGGATAAAAAGTAATGGCAACAGTTCGATATTTCTGACATGGCTTTATTCACAGGGGTACAACATTTACGTACCTTCTATATAGTTGCCCCCCTCATTTATTACTTTTGCCAAATGTTTGAAAGGCGTGGCACACCATCAGCGCGTCCATCTTTGTTGATGTTCCGTATTGACCGCCCTAAAGCACGGATAAGTTCATCTCTGGTATTGTACCGGGTCCCTCGCAGTGGTTCTTTCACTTTGGTGAAAAGATCGTAATCGCATGGACTCATATCGGGTGAGTAATGTGGATGTTCCAGTAGTCCGCGTTTTCCGTCTGCCTTGGGGGTACAGCGTAATGCAGTATTACCCCATCAATGCCATATGCCACAATGAACATCACTTTCACATCCCTGCCTTCCCGGAACGCTTTAACCCATCGTGCCACTGTGTGATATGGCAACGCTGCATCGGCATATGCTTCATGCAGTCCCTGAAAACATTCTTGTGCACTACGACCTCGTGTCACTTCAATTTTGATCCAGGAACGTTGCTCTAGTTTCGTAAACGTGGTCTTAGGGCGCTCGCACTATCCCTATGAAAGTCAACGTTCTACACACTGCACACTGTAGATTGATGGAGTACTGTCGCCGCTTGCTGCACTAACTCATTTAACAGTCCTTGTTCATGTCCACACAGCTGACAGCTCTCGAACGCACCATCGTCACGTGACAGCAGTGTTGCCATTACTTTTTATCCAACCTATGTATTAAACGTGTTTTTTTCTCTTTTTTTTTCTCTTGTGTGTTATTTACCGTTTGAATTAAGTTACTTATTGTATTTAGTAAACTGTCTTTGTAAATTTTATGTTATATTATTGGTTAAGACCACACCGTACACGAGCCTGACTCTTACGATAGTGACTAGAAAAATTTTTGTTTTATAATTTTAATTTTTACTCACTAGCTAGCTAGCTAGGTAGTTAAATAAATAAATAAAAAATATTTTGTCTTAATTAATGTTTCTTTCTTCTCATTTCACTTCATTTCCTTTCTCTTGCAGTTCGTCTCCATTTTCTCCTTCTCATCTCCTTTGCCATTATTTTTATCTTATTTCATCTCTCTTTCTTCTCATTTCACATTTTAGGCTTTCTGCTTCAAAATTCTGTACAGTTCCTTCAGTGGAACGGCACAGCTCGGAGCGAGACAAGTGGCAAAAAGCCTTGGAGCTCACATATTCAGTTTTTTTCAGCCCCAAATTCGCTTGCAAAGGAACGCGTTTTCGCATACCTTTGAAATGTTTCTCCTCCCATTAATTCATTAATCCATTTATTACACAAGGTTCTCTCTGTCATGTGCTAGCCATTAGTTTACATCCATTTTCTACTTTTCCTATTCAAAATTCTCTAAAGTTCCCTCAACGAAACAGTGAAAACTGATTGAGGCAAGTGGTAAACAGGCTTGAAGCTGATTATACAGAATTTATTAGAACGTGGATAGTTAGAGACAGTTATAACGAGCACTGTATTACAACACTCGTTTCCCTTTAAGGACCGTAAATTACGAAAATCAATCTTAAAATGAAGACTGGACATAAAAAAGGCTGCAAGTGCAAATATAATTCAAAACTAGATAAAAAAAGAGTTTGTGTCCCTGGCTCAATCCACTGAGCAAAATAAGTCCCATTGTAATTTTATTTAGGCCCTAGCTTCTCCTTTCGATCTGCAAAACGTATGACATTACCAGGCTTCGAGACTTTGGACCCGATAGAGCAGTTCAGTGGGAAATCCGCATAACGGCGTACTGAGTACAGTGGTAAAGCGTACAGTGGGTGGGGGTACTGTAGAATGGATGACAACAAATAAGCAAAGGAAAACGCTCTGGATTTGAAGGTTCTGACGAATAATTTAGTTTTCATACAAATCTATTTTCAAACTGTGTCTGAAACTATTACACGGTTAGAAAAGTCAGAGCAAGAGATGCCGGAAGCCCTCAAATTAATTTAGAAAATGATGCAGAGAATTAATAAGACATCAAGTACACCGGTTACTGAACGTGTAAAACAGAAGTGGATATCAATTTTATGTAAAATTAACGGATATGGAACATTGTGTAATATAAACAGCAAATTAGTGGACATGGAGTCACCCGAGAATGAAGGACTGTCTCTTAGAGACTGCAATGATGTTAGGTTTTTTCGTTTTGCTCCTATAAAGTCATGCGATGTAGAGCGCATCTTTTCACAGTACAAACTGTGTTTGGTAGACAACTGAAAAAGATTAACGTTTGAGACACTGAGAATGTATCTTGTAGTACACTGCAATTCGGTACTGTAACTGCACTTCCTAAAGACGACCAATAGGATAATTGAAGAAATTAAAATTGCTACATATTTATTTCCACCATTAACTCTGTGTATAATTAAACACAAATGCTTATAAAAGACAGGAGAATAAATGCTTTTCACATTCTTTTGACATTCTTATTGTGTAATGTATATTTACTTTCAGAATGTAAATATTATTTGGGAATATTATTAGATACGAAACTTACATGGAATGCCCATATAACTCGCATCGTCACACTAACCTCTTCTAGAATTCGAAAATTATACCCTTTGGTTAATAGACGTTCACAAATTGGATTGGACTGTTCAATGCTACTCTACACCTCGCTCGTACGACCTCTTTTAACTTATGCAGCGCCAGTGTGGGGGACTGCAAATAAGACACACATGCATCGCCTACAAGTTCTCCAGAACAAGTTCCTGCGTACTGCAACAAATGCCCCCTGGTTTGTGAGAAATCAACAACTACATCAAGAATTGGGAATTCTTCCACTAGAACAGTACATCCATTCAATGTCAAAATCTTTCTTCAACAAACTTCCTGGTGTTCCTGGAGCTGTGACATATAACATTGGAGCAAGATCTTGCCAGCCATCTCGACTTAAAAGGAAACTCCCTCAAGACATCCTTCTTAGTGATACTGACGACTCTTCATAAATTTGACACAGAAATCATCATATTTTTGTTCACATAATTGACAAAAATGTTTAATTAATTAATTTAAATTAATTAGAGGAGCCTTTAGAGTCAACCTCAACATGATATTCTGCATGTGATATTCCATCATTTAACAGTGGTCTGTATAGCAAGTTTGCTGGTCGACCAATATTAAACATAAAAAAAAAGAATGTAAATATGTATCTGCTTCCCCATACTACCGTACTCTATTCTAAATAGCAACGTTGTTACCTCAATACATCTCTACCTTTCACTACCTGCAGCGAGTCAACAACCTATAGTACAAGCACAGTAAACTTATTGTATCGGGTCCAAAGTCTCGAAGCCTGGACATTACATTACTTGTTCCACAAAAAGCTATTTTCTACGGTTTATCGCTTTAGCACTTAGTCTTTTTCATATCCAGTCTTCAAATGTTCTGCTGAGAAATTAAATATCTGAGACAACACTAGCTTACAGCATAGTCTAGTATATACAGTCACGAAGCTTGAGTTGTGAGGGTGCTAGGAACAATAGACTGTGCCGGTACTATTTCGCATTGTCTGTAATGAGGCGATATTAACGATACTAGTGGTTAGCAACTATCTATGGATGCATATTTATTACGTATTGAGCTTCGTGACTGTATATACCAGACTGTACTTACAGACTAAACCGAGAAGTAGTAGTTACCAGACTAAACAAAACACAAGAGCATAAAACTGTTCTTACCTTTGTGCCGAAGGCTTTCACTGTCCTTTCACAAATTATTTTCATGTTTGAACTGACATAGTGAGAGATTCGCGAAGTATCGTTGTCCTCCATGAAGTTTTTATGCTTATCGGAACTGGAAACAGGTACTTTCTTGTGCAAATACCGACTTTCTTTCTGATGGTAGACGTCCGCGAACCTTGTTAAAAAAAAGGAATTAACATGAGCAATTCTATCTACCTGAGAAATAAACTAGACCTTAGAAAAAAAAACAGTTCTACGTGCGTAGACTTATAAAATGTATGTTATGATCACAGATCGGAACTTTGGCAGAATGCCTTTTTAAATATGTTAAATCTATCCTCATTTTGAAAGTAAATCTGTACGAATTATACCTTTGTGATTGAAACGTCACAGTTTTATGTTGCCCTTTTCTGCCTTTTGTAATATCAATGCATAATTTACAAAATAAATGTTTTTTGCCTTTATTTGATTATTTATCTATTATTTATTAATTTATTATTAAAAATTGCCTACAGGTATATTTTAATTTATTTCTATAACCGCTACATTGAAAGTGACTTCACGCAACAATGAAAAAATTATTTTTATTTTTACTCTTTTTATTGTACAACAATTCACTAATGTCCTTGTTCCCGTCAGTGCTGCCTTCAAGCAGTGCAAAAATGTTGCGTTTTCTACAGGGACATCATTTTATTTTTACTTTTGCATTTTAAAACTTACAGGGACATCATTTTATTTTTACCTGCATTTCTGAATGTACTTCACTCTCACCCCTTCACTAATGTCCTTGTTCCCGTCAGACACACAAACTTACGGCCGCTGTTGCGGTCGAAGTCTTCAAGCAGTGAAGTAAACACTGCAGTGTATAGTGTGTTTCATAAATATGATTGCGTTTTCTATAGAAGAAAGAACCTATATTAATAATATCGTACTAAAAATTATATTCAAGAAACGATAAATTCAATTTCAGAGAATATGCTTCAAAATGTTTTTAATAATATGCGTACTGAATTGAAGCCTGCATTGTAATGAACGGCAACCATTTTCAGCAACTTGTTTAAAAATTCAGATTAGCTTTTTTGAATTGAGGTGGCTAGAAGCAAAGGAATGCTAGTGACATTTGTAATAACATGAGTTTAGTGCATCCAGTGTAAGCAAAAGTATCTAAAATTTTAGTGGCAAAGGGATATTTTAATCGCATCACACATTACAATTTAAATAAAAAAATTTCACCGATTTTACGAAAGCTTAAATATTTAAACCCCATTTACTCAAAAGTAACTTAAGTGCACTTACAGCCCTTTACTTATGACCCCCCCCCCCTAAATTTAAATGCACTCTCTATATTGTATGTTAACATCAATAATTAATATGCTAAATAAAGTAGACATTACATAACGAAAATAGCCGCCTGAAAAGTTGAGTTTTTGAAAAAGAATGTTACTACTCTACTGTATTTTGATAAATTCCGTAAAAGTGATGATCAAACTGAAAATCGTAATATCGTATTTCCCTACAACATAAATGGATACACTACTTTTCTCTCCTCCTATACCTAGTAAAAGATTTGTTTACATATTGCATTAGTAACATCAAACTCCTGTAATGGAAGGGGGAAACAGTGTTTCCGAGTATAGCCAGGTTAATGTTAGCGTTTTAATTATTGCTTGTGTTTATTTGACAAGGCAACAATGAGTGCGGGTCTAGCGTTATTTTTCATCATCATCATCATCATCCTTCACGAATTAGGCCTCTGTAGACCTGTTTCGGCCCCATCTAGCAGTCTTCTTAAACGATGCCCTGGTTTATATTGCATCATAATTTTTGGGATTCTTGAATTTTCCATTCTTCTTACATGATCTAGCCAATTGAATTTGTATCTGGTGATTTTTTCTTCTACTGACTCTACTTCTAATTGTTCTAAAATTTCTTCATTCCTTTTTCGGTCTAAAAGAGTATATCCTGGTTCTCCTGAAAATTTCATTTCCGTTGCTTTGATTCTGTTCATGTCTTTTTTCTTTAATGTCCAAATCTCGCTTCCGTATAGAAGGGTGGGTAATGCTAGTGTATTATATATTTTTATTCTTGTAGATTTTTGTACTAATTTAGCTTTTAATGTAGTGTTTATTATTCCTAGAATTTGTGTAAATTTGGTAATTGGTGAAGAAGGGATAGTGACGCGAAACATACAGCCTCTCCTATCCAAATGCCATCCTCACCTTCCCGTGGTCCACCCTGTTTCTACCAACGAGGAAATGGCGACCGAGTCACAGCGGTATAACTGTTTCATCAAATGCAGAGGAAATGCTGCATTACAAGCCTGTCCAGAGGCTAAAAGTGGCAGCCCCACTACTGGACTACCTAACGATAAGGCTAGTAACCTATCTTAGGGAAAACTACATTACTTTCAAGCCTCAAACAAGCAGTATTATAAACATAAAAGGGCGATAGCTAACAGAGAAATTAGAAAACGACACAGGCAATCATGGAAAGAGCGTTATTTTTAACGGTTATTTTTCTTTTAGTTTTCATTGTGACGTTGTAGCTAGCTAAATATTTCATATCGCAACATATCAGTACAACCAAACACAAAAATTCACTTTCCAAGGCTACTGGGAAGAAGATTTCTTTGCTTCCAACAGTAATTGCAACATCGAGTCGAAAATCTCAATTTGCATTCGACTTATGTAAAGCTTTTCTTGCTGCCGAAATCCCTTTGTGAAAAGTGCAAGGTTGTGGGTCTAGTGCAAGGTTTTTGTAATTGCATTTTATTGCGTATTTTAGCTATTCATAATACCTTTTCGCCTGCCAATTTTAGCTCTTTATGATACCTTTTTGCCTGCCTATTTTAATGATTCATAATGCCTCAACTTCCGGTCTCTGGTTATGATAATTCTTTAGTCTATGCCCTGCTGACAAATAATAACGTGGCAAAATTAGATAAAAGTGTATACGGTAACAAGCTCTTCGTAGTGATTCAAGTGATTTCGCCTTTAATTTGACGGGACCATTGTTCGTTTTCCGATAGAGCAATGGGGGCATTTCTCCATTTTTTTTAATGGATTCGGTGGACGTCTTATTTATGTATTATTCTGTGTTGGTTAAGGTTAAGGTTAACTGTACGTCAACACATAAACACAAGTTTATATGAACTTTTTACTCGGAACAGTTCATTTCACCGACAACCCCTGAAATATCCACTAATCCTCCTGAAACACCCTGCATATAAGTAGATAACTAGACAAATAAGCAGGTAGACAAACATAATTATAAATTATATACAGTATGAACCGAAAGTAATGTCATTAATTTCAGGGGGTTATTCTTTGAGATATTTAATTGCATGCACATTTAAATAAGAAAACCTTTGTTATGAAACATATTCGTGTAGGGCTTTATTATAATGTGATACAATAATATATTTACATCCATAACAAACGTTTTGTTTTCATGTATTCCACAACATGTATAAAGGGAACCATTTGTTTTTTATTGGGCGGAATTGGGGGCGGAGGGTTCCTGAGGAGAAGTGACATTTGACGACTCAAAACTATGTACAACAGATGTCAGCACGTACAGTACAGTTCAAGCAGATTACATAACCATTATGTACACAGTGAATGGTTCACATATAATAGTATGTGATATTGTGACGTAACAATGAGTTAGAGTTTAAAGAGTTTGTTTTTACACACAAAGTGAAACAGAAGACAAACAACAAAACTGCAAAGAATATAGGCTAATATCAAGACATTGAATTCATACAAGTAACCAATCATTCCAAACAATTCGTCACTACTAGAATATGCAGTATTACACGAATTTATTACAGTTCTGTATAATGTGGAATGTGAATATTTTCAAACTAAGAACTTAATGTGTATGTATTACGTTTCCTGTTGATCGATGATGTCGGAATTAACAAGGGAAATTTATTTACACAAATGTAGCGTAATAACCTAATACAACAAATGAATTATAATTGAATTGCTTCAGATACATTCAGAAAATCCTATATTTTAACTCTAAGGTTCCGAGATTTTCGAAATAATAATAATAATAATAATAATAATAATAATAATAATAATAACAATAATAATAATAATAATAATAATAATAATAATAATAATAATAATAAATTTTAATACTATATTAAAATCAGCCTGGTGTAGCTGTATATATTTATGTAGCAAGAAAGAAACTGTAGCACAGAATTTCGTCGAAACTGTACGTTCATTTATATAGTAAAAGTAAATCCATGGCGCTACAGCCCAAAGAGCCAAGACCGACCAGCCGGTGCTGGCCTCACGTCCATATGCCGAAGCAGAGGTGGACGATCATCCAACGAGTATGGAGGTATTTTAGTATTTAGTATTTAGTGGTATTTAGTATTTAATACTAATTGCAATTTTATTCTTCATATTATAGTTATATAGGTAGAGATAAGGCCGTCGGGCCTTCTCTGCCCCTCTGCCAGGAGATTCCAACTATAATATGAAGAATAAAATTGCAATTAGTATTAAATTTACAATTACAATTACAATAAAAATCAAAGTACGAAAAGATTACCTGACTAATGAAAGCTAGATAATTTATCATAGAAAACAAAGAATATTTTATATTTACTGAATTACAAATTAAACCTAGAATAACAAAATTGTATAGTGATGAAATTACTGGATATTGAAATATTTTGTGTTAGATTAAGGAAACTATTTACAAGAAATCAATTACTGACCAAGTGCCTAGTAAGTTTGAGTTTGAATTCAATTTTATTTCGACAATCCCTGAGGTATTGTGTGGTTAGCACGATGATCCCCCCCCCAGCCGTTATAGCTGGTTTGCGAAACCGGATTTTCGCTATCTATCGTAGCTTTCCAAGTGCATCACGATGCTGGGTGGGCACCGGTCCCATACACTGCCTGAAATTTCTTCTCCCATGAGGACTCGAACCAGCGCGCATTTCGTAACGCGAGTCCTAGGCAGGATGCCTTAGACCACGACGCCACGGCGCGGGACTCATTTATATAGTGTTGAGTGAATATTAACTGAGTTAACTAATGATGATCGATTATCGTCTTTGTTCCTGCAATAACTCCTATGTACAAAATATAAAATCTTTCAGGAGGAAGTAAAAACACATTTATTCATCCTATGGCAGCCGTACATAGGAGACTGTGAATTCTTACATTTTCGAAACAAAGATATATAATTACATATTTGTGATTTTATTATTTGCTGTATCACTATTTAAGTTATTTAGTAGGCCTAGAGCAAAAATCTAAAAATCGATAAATATGTCACATAGGAGTTTGAGACGGTTCCTCGTATAGATGACGTGTTAATATTCTTATATGGATAGGATGCGCGGACGTGTATTAGTTTCAAAATCTGAGACGGAAGTAACAGGTGGACAGGAAGGCCGAAAGGAAGCTAGGCGGACAGGAAACATGTGTCCAGGCGTGGAGTTGACTGATGAGGGAATGTATGGACTTTGCCTGCGGGTGGTCAGTAAGATGACGCCAAGCCAGGTTCCAAAAGAGATGATCTGGTATATGTCAGAGAATTGTCAGGACGCCGGAAGTAGGAGATGTTCTAGTTAACGAACAATTTTTTGAAGAACGCGTCTTAAGTGACGTAAGTGTAATCATGGCCAATCAGGATTCTTAATTGATGTATAGATAGGAGGGCGAAATTCTATGTTTGGTGGTTGAAAGTAGGGTATAGATTTGGCAGATAGACAGAAGGCATATACAACGCGTACGGAGAGGTTGCACTCCACATATTCTCGGCAAACCTAACTCGGAAGTATAACAATTTACGGACTTAGAATTTTTAGTGGGTGTAGTAAGAAGTCATTTATTATAAGTTGAATTCTTTCCTCTCATCACGTTATCAACTGTCCGTTATATTACTGGTGTTTTATAGTACAAATTATATAATTACGTGAAGTCATAAATTAGTATATCAACTTGCGGAAGTGAGAGCGAGATATTATACACTTGGACGCGCATTTCTGCTAATCTGAAACGAACACTTAATAATAATAAACGCTTTCATAGTTCTTACCAACAACTTCTGGTGTGCGCCTACATCATTTCAACCTACGAGCACGTCTCCCAAACCCCATGTCCCGACCGTTTTGCAGCTGACCTGGGAACCTCATCCTCTACCGGAGTAATCTCGAGGAGGCTGGCGCCCAAATTAATCATGTACGTAGTTAATTATTGACATCGACGTGCCATCCTCGAGATACTTTCCATATACGACGGAGCTGGCAGCCGAGGGCGACGACGACCAACAACGACGACGACGACCGTTACAAGTTATTGCAGGAACAATGACGTTATATTAGATGTTCCAACAGGATTCTGCAACTGCCCACACCTCAGAGAGTGCTATGCTTGAATTTAAGAACTGTATTTGAGGACAATATTATCTTTATTTGCTGCCATAATGTCCCTCTCGATCGTATCCCATGAGCCTTTCACTTAGTATGGTATTTTTGCTTAGAAAGAGTGTGCAAGAAATCTTCATATAATTGAAACTTTAAGAGACACTAACCGCAGAGATATGATAGATATCACTCCTAGAGAGCGTCTTCGGATAAGCTTAAATCTTTTCAGAAAGTTCAAGAAATCTTTGCTGATGAAAAAAATAGCATTTTCAACATATCTTATGATTCAGGTATGGTTTTATTTTTGTGGCTGCATTCCATTTTTTTTTTTTTCAGATTTCGTTTTCTTATTTCAAGCATCACCCTCTATAAGCATCACTGAAGCTAACCGTCATGTAAGTTGTAAACCGATTATTGTAATTTGCCAAGATACTGTAAATAGCAAGAAGAAAGTAAAATAAATAATCATTTTCAACTGTTAAATTATTTATCAGTAACATTAATATAAAAATTACTCTGGACTTAACTACAAAAATGACCCTAAAATGCAAATATCCTTAATGCAAAGGTTACTAGCATTACAGGCATACCATATTAGAAGCGTTTCTCAGTCTTGACTTGATACAGGAGTCCACAAAACAAGTGGACAAAATTAAGAAAATAAACAAATAATAGCGAAACAAATAGCAATAGTTATTGCTCTTTTAATTTCCGACATCATCGCTTACTGATTCATTAAATACGGGATAATGTTATATTGGTATGTAATACAGAAATACATAAAAGTTTCATTGTATTTTGGAAATCTTATTTCTTTCCTGGTAGGTACAATAACAATTAAGCAGTACAAGCAAAGCATACATACATCAAGACTTCAGGGAAAATAAACATTAACTCAGAGCTTGGGGACTCAATGTATAGTTCTATACAATGCATATAATTTAAACAGAGGCCATTTACACAAGAAACTGTGGTTCTAACAAAAGAATATATGCAGTAATGTACAGATGTGAGCTTAGGACATGTATTATCCTGTGAAAAGTTTTGTGTCTGACTTTACATTGCGTTATTTCAATTTTGTTTCCATTATGAAATTTAATCTTAGCTGTTAATGTTTATTTTCAAACTAAATTATAATACTAAGTTCATTTAACTATCAGTCGTCACATAAAATTCGAAATAGTTTGAAATATGTAAAAAAAAGAGGAGTTAATTTGGTGTAAGAACTTTCTCAATTTACACAACATAAACGGATTTAAGCCTTATTTCTATAACATGTACGAAATTAATTTTTGGTTACATTATGTTATTACGTCAAACAATAGTTGTAAATAACTGACACTGTTTTGAATATGTGACGAAAAAAAAAAAAAAAAAAAGTTTCGATACTTAATAAGTAACATGTTTGCTTTATGAAATACATAACTTGTTGTAAATTTGCCTGAAAATGAAACTTATAAATCATGTATTAGGTTTTATCGAATTTAAATAATATTAACACCGAACAAACTATGGATTAAATTTTGTAATCACATACATTTTCATTAAAATAATAACGACTTATATACTAATTTAAATTTCTTATACGTATTCCAAATTCTAACAAGTTTCATATTTTTCTGAATACTAAGGGTACAGGTTTGAGAAAAATAACCGTGGCGTGCCAAGCAGAGCCAAAAGAAACGTCATTTTTGTAGCATTTTTAAAAATATATTCTATGAAGTCAGAATTCAAATCTGCAACGATAATGAAACAAAACGAGTTTTTATTCATCTTAATATGATGTTATAAGGGAATTTTTGGTCGAAGGAGACCGGATTTTTTCACTTCACGGGAAAAGAAAACAGTACGATGGAGAAAACTCATTGATTCTCCTCAAATTGTTTTTAATAGTTTATATTTCTGTAAATTCTATGGTATTAATAATGTATTAATTTCGATGATGCACATCAATTTTCTATGTCATAAATCTGTTTTTTAGTTAGTAATTTATTTTGTATTTTGTACGTTTTGAGTCCTGAAGAATCTACAAAATAAAATTAAGTGCATGGTGCTACAAAAACATACTTCTTAGCACATCGTTTATTAATAAAAACCATTGACGTTTGGAAAAATATTAAAAATATTCCTTTTCCACTCCATCCAACTTTTGTACATAGAGTATCTTCATTTAATTAAAAACAGGAAATCTACAAGCAGTGTTCCACAATTTTTTACTCATCTTGTATATTGATTCCACATTATGACGTTACTATAAGCAATAACATGAGCTGCTGCCAGGAAGTGAAAAGGAGGATAGCAATAGCAAAGGAAGCTTTTAATAGAAAAGGAGCATCTTGTGTGGACTTCTGGAAAAGATCTAACGAGAAGACTAGTGTTTTGTATGGCACTGTATAGGGTAGAAACATGAACATTACGACGAAGTGAAGAGAAACGACTAGAAGCACTTGAAATGTGGATATGGAGAAGAATAGAGCATGTGAAATGGACAGTCAGAATAAGAAAAGAAGCTGTGCTGGAAAAAGTTGGTCAAGAAAGAATGATGCTGAAACTGATCAGGAAGAGAAAAATGGATTGGCTGGGTCACTGGCTGAGAAGAAACTGGAATGGTGAATGGGGGCAGAAAAAGATATCAGGTGACAGACGACATAAGATATATGGATCATATGCGGAGACTAAGAGGAAGACAGAAAATAGGAAAGATTGTAGAGTGCTGGGTTTGCAGTGAAAGACTTGTCCTTTGGCAGAACATATATATTATTGTGATGATAAAACAACAGAGCGCAAGTATTTTGTCCCTTGGGTTCTGCTCGACACGGCCTGTCAGTTATTCTTGTACCGACAACTAATTTATGATTACTTATGTTCCGTTTTAATTTAGAAAATCGTTCAAAACTGACAATATCGCTTAATTTCTCTTCTTTGGAGAATTATTATAGAGCGAACCTAAGTATTTTCTGTGAACTGTTGATTACATCAGAGTCACTGTTAGGGAATGGACCCTCCAACTAATTCTCACCCTCTATCATTACAACGGCATTATAAAAGAGCGATTGTCCTGCACACCCTGACCAGCTGCAAGTCTTTTAAGATTCAAGCTTGAAGTATTTGAAAGGCAAATACGAGTTTAATAAGAATTGACTGTCCGTTGTCTCATTATTGAGCATTCTGGCGGCACTCCAAATGCACAGACTCCCTGTACTTTAAAGCAGTGATGGCAACACTGTACGAAAAACATTCCCACAATGATCCATTGGATTTCCTGCTCTGTGTAAAAATTACACTGTTTATAGCACAATAAATTCCACATTGATGTTAACCATTGCCTTGCTACAACAACTACGAGTACTATTACTGCACAAGGCTAATAATTACTTCCATAAACTGTGCAATTATTATAATAATGGTATAACAGAATTATAATCCTAGCACAATTATTATAAAGAGAATCTAGTATCGAGAGAAAAAAAGATCGTTAACAGATTGCGTAAGAGATGGCGAAAAATATAGGGTTTCCAGGCGTCCAATACATACAGAACATGAACAGTCTTAGAAAAAAGTTCTGTCGCATGATCAGATATATAACTAATTTTACGTAAAGACTATTATTAAATAAAGCTTATTACTGTGGAATCCCGGCCACCAAATCACTCAATTGAGTGCGCTCCTTGTATAATGTCAGTTGACTTAATATAAAAATGTCAACATACATGTCGAACTTGGAGTCAGGCCACAAAGGGAAAAACACTGGAATTCGATCCGGTGCTATGGATTGAACTTCGGCGTAGCTCAATGATTAGAGCACTTGGTACGTAGAACCAAGGATCCGGGTTCGATCCCCGGTTTCTGAGCAAATTTTTCTCCTCTAATATCAATTAATATCAAAACTAATTTTATTACCTCAACTAGTCGTTCTCTTGTGAACCAGGTCGCTCGTCCTCTGATCTTGCGCACTGCCTTTTTTCTGAGACTGTGACAAAACTTTTTCTCAAAACTGTACGTTATTCAGTAATTTTATCCTTCGTCCTGTATTGACTTTGTCAGCGGTCATTATTTAAAATAAACTGTTGATCAGAGATACAAGCAAATCCTGAAGAATGAAAATGCGAGTTAATGCCATGAAAGACTGTATTATGTGCTTCAAATAATTAAATGTATTATGAGAAGTAATTTTCAGAGTTGTTAACTTTGTGTCAATACATATTCAATATCATCATCATAATCATCATCATCATCATCATCATCATCATCATCATCATCATCATCATGAACTTCTTCGTTTTAGACCACGTGATCTGTAACGATAATCTAAGAAAGATGGCCTTGATCCTTCCACCGATGTCTTGGTCTTTCTTGGTCTATATTCTGAAGCCAATCTTGGAAGTCTCTCCCTTTCCATTCTTTGTACATAACGATCTTAAAAAACGCATCTTCAATATAAAATATCACTTATTGACATCTTCAATATAATATCTGATAACGCTAATATTGAGAGTGATTTCTCATTCATGAATATTCAATGGGCAATAAAACGAAATAAGTTGGAGGTGATTACTATAGAAGGTATGTTTCAATGTAAATGGAATCTAAATTAGAACTTTAAGAAATTTTACAACCAAATCTTGAAACCATGAAACTGTCAAGTACAGCCAAATGTCCAGGGAAATATAATTAAAAAAAGAGCAGGGTGTCTAATGTTGAGACAGGTATTTATAATTTATATTTTAGGATAAACAACTAATTTTTGTGTATGGCACGTTCTGTATCTAGCAACTCTACACGAATATCATTTACAAATAATAATAATAATAATAATAATAATAATAATAATAATAATAATAATAATAATAATAATAATGATAATAATAATAATAATAATACTAATAATAATAATAATTTTACGAGCAAGATCATCAAAACAAGAAACTATTAAGTAGGCCAAATCTTCAGGGAAATATAATTAAAAAGAGGTAAATATCTAATGTTGAGACAGGTATTTATAATTTATATTTTAAGATAAACAACTAATTTTAAGTATGACTATGCCATACTAGATGTCCTGTATCTGGCAACTCTACACGAATATCATTTACAAATAAATAATAATAATAATAATAATAATAATAATAATAATAATAATAATAATAATTTTACAGGCAAGATCTTCAAAACAAGAAACTGTTAAGTAGGCCAAATCTTCAGTGAAATATAATTAAAAAGAGGTAAATATCTAATGTTGAGACAGGTATTTATAATTTATATTTTAAGATAAACAACTAATTTTAAGTATGACTATGCCATACTAGATGTCCTGTATCTGGCAACTCTACACGAATATCATTTACAAATAAATAATAATAATAATAATAATAATAATAATAATAATAATAATTTTACGAGCAAGATCTTCAAAACAAGAAACTGTTAAGTAGGCCAAATCTTCAGGGAAATATAATTAAAAAGAGGTAAATATCTAATGTTGAGACAGGTATTTATAATTTATATTTTAAGATAAACAACTAATTTTAAGTATGACTATGCCATACTAGATGTCCTGTATCTGGCAACTCTACACGAATATCATTTACAAATAAATAATAATAATAATAATAATAATAATAATAATAATAATAATAATAATAATAATAATAATAATTTTTACAGGCAAGATCTTCAAAACAAGAAACTGTTAAGTAGGCCAAATCTTCAGGGAAATATAATTAAAAAGAGGTAAATATCTAATGTTGAGACAGGTATTTATAATTTATATTTTAAGATAAACAACTAATTTTAAGTATGACTATGCCATACTAGATGTCCTGTATCTGGCAACTCTACACGAATATCATTTACAAATAAATAAATAATAATAATAATAATAATAATAATAATAATAATAATAATAATAATAATAATAATAATTTTTACAGGCAA
>JAJSOF020000017.1:38266056-38395150 GCA_025594305.2 Periplaneta americana
GATAGATAGGTAGGTAGGTAGGTAGGTAGGTAGGTAGGTAGATAGATAGATAGATAGATAGATAGATAGATAGATAGATAGATAGATAGATAGATAGATAGATAGATAGATAGATAGATAGATAGATAGATAGATAGATAGATAGATAGATATAAATAGATAAAGAAATAAATAGATAAATAAATACATAAATAAATAAACAACTAAATAAATAAATACATAAATAACATCAGATTTGTAGTTTGATATCGTGGTCTATGAAGAAAGAGGTTATTATGACAACGATGATGTATTAAATATTATACCATAGCAATCGTTTCATAATGTTATCTTTACGGCACAAGTTATGCCGTCATAATAGAAGTCATGACGTTTAAACTGGCATGGTAATATTTTACGACTCTGGTACAATAATGTGGCATATTATGCACGATTTTCACTAATGGTAAAACTGTTTATAATGCTGGAGTACAAAAAGGAATATTTTTATAGAAACAAAATTTTTGCGACCATTTTGTGCGAGATATGACGTCATCGGGAACATTTTTAAACGACATTCTATAATATTTTTAAATAGCATATTTTTATTGCTATAGCATAATTCATTTGCTTACTATGATAACAATTTAATTCTTGATAAATTTTGTTAGTCCTTGTTTATTAAAACAGTTTAATTGATGAAATAGACATATTAGTTTTAACAGAAGATGATATAATTAAAATATATTCTATTAACAGTTGACAGAGAAATGGGTCGTCGATTTGGATGAATTTCGTTAAAAAGTGTGCATACCTCTTGTGTATGTTTCCTTTCACCAAGTCTTAACATCAACAAGACCTCAATTCTCTCATTTTCTATTAAGAAAATCTTGTTTTATGTCGATTTCATCAATTTTTTTTTTCATAACACAAGGACTAAAAAAATGTATCAACAAATAAATTTTTACCGTAGTAACCAGAACCATTGTACTTTTGAATAAAACAAATGAAGTATCGGTAATGCATAACGACACAAACAATATGCTCTTTCACATGGTATTAAAAAACTATAGACCACCATACCCACTTACAAATGGCTTTCAGAGAACCCGGATATTCACTGCCACCCTCACATAAGCCCGCCATTGGTCCCTATCCTGAGCAAGATTAATCCAGTCTCTATCATCATATCCCACCTCCCTCAAATCCATTTTTATATTATTCTCCTCGGTCTCCCCAAAGGTCTTTCTCCCTCAGGTCTCCCAACACTCTATACGCATTTCTGGATTCACCCATACGTGCTACATGCCCTGCCCATTTCAAAGTCTGGATTTAATATTCCCAATTATGTTAGGGACGAATACAATGCGTGCTGTTTTGCATTATGTAACTTCATCCCTCTTAGTCCCGAATATTTTCCTGAGCACCTTATTCTCGATTACCCTTAACCTCTGTTCCTCTCTCAAAGTGAGAGTGCAAGTTTCACAACCATACAGAACAACCAATAATATAACTGTTTTATAAATTCAAACTTTCATTTTTATTAAGCAGACTAGATGACAAAAAGCTTCTCGACCGAATAATAACAGGCATTTCCCATATTTATTCTGCGTTTCATTTTTTCTCCGAGTATCTTTTATATTTGATAGTGTTGCTCCAAGATATTTGATTTTTTCCACCTCTTCAAAGAATAAATTTCCCATTTTTATATTTCTATTTTGCATTATGTTCTGGTCATAAGATATTATCATATACTTCGTCTTTTCGGGATTTACTTCCAAACCTATCTTCTTACTCGCTTCAAGTAAAATTCCCGTGTTTTCCCTAATAGTTTGTGGATTTTCTCCTAACATATTCACGTCATCCGCATAAACAGGCAGCTGATGTAACCCGTTCAATTCCAAACTCTCTCTGTTTTCTTGGACTTTCCTAATGACATATTCTAGAGGAAAGTTAAAAAGTAAAGGTGATAGGCCACTATATGATGTAATTTTAAAATGTTCTGGATACTGTCATAAGTCAACAATAGGCGCAAAATAAATAAATAAATAAATAAATAAATAAATAAATAAATAAATATAGGCTGTATACAATATATACATATATTGTTTTTCCATAAAATATTCCTTTCTAAATACAAGATTTGACGTCTAGGCAATCACTCTGGTCTTATCTATCTGCCCTAATCATGGAACTTGTTTGTAGTTCGAAACATTAGAAATACTGTATCAAGTTCCAGAACACCGTAGTAGAACCACGATTATCCGTCACCCTATTAACCGATTGGCGGATTATCCGACTGTCTATTAATCCCTCTTTTTTAAACTTCAGAAATAAATAACTTATTTTAAGTTTCTTTTTGTAAACATCATTTTTAAAATTAGTAGGTTCTACATATGTTTTAGCTAGAGACTGTTATTACAAGCCTTTATCGTTACAAAAATTGTCTATTTTTGTTCCAATTGCAAAAATAAACTTCCATATAAAATGTCAATCACGGGTGATTAACAGAAAACATGTTGTGCTAAGCATCCAATAAGAACACAGAAAAAATAATGGAAATAATTGAATGTTTTGAAAAGAAAATTGTTTTGAAAATCTCGCATCATAAACAAACTGGAGTTATAACTGCGCGATTTAATAAAAAAAAAAACAAGGATAAAGTGTAAAAAATGTAAATAAATCTATAACATTCCAGACCTCCTTTTTTCCTATCTTTGAAAATTTAGTCATTACAAAAAATACCATCCTCTTCCCTTAAAATCCCATCATTTACAACCAAACTTAAATTGATGAACTTCTGATCTACTACCTTGCGAGTTAAATACAAGACCATGGAGGAAATTACAAAATCTTCCATGGTACGGATTATCCGATTTTTTGGATTAACCGTTCAGTCCATCCCCTTCATTACCACGGATAATAGAGATTCTACTGTACCCGAAAACTCTAATTCTGATAAAAGACAACCTTAATAATTATATTCTGTCAACCCGAAAGTCATCTCCCCCGTCGTGGATATGCACCATCAACTTTATAGAAAATCATAAAAAATGTAACACTGTCGTTATAATTTCTCCATATTATTTTGTGGAATGTTACATGCTTTGCGTAATAATACAGTTTGCAGTTGTTTGTCATTTGGATGTACCGCCTTAATTAAATGCTCATTTTTTACAAATCACGAAAGACCTCCCATACACGTTTTTTTTTCGCAACCACACAATCCTTACATTTACTGAAACATAATTTTCTTCCACCTTGCTCAATTAACTAAAGTTATTCTACGTTTGTTTGTGTAGGCTACTGCAGGAAATTTCATGATCTGTTTTATGCAGTCTATGATCTGTTGATATTTATCGGTGTCTAGCATATCCCACTACAAAAACTGTGTGCAGAGGGGATGTTAAAAAGTTTTCCCCAGACCTAATTCATCAAATTAATGTAACATGAACTCGCTGCGCGGTGATCGGATAAAGCAAACAAGTGATTATTTGTTTAGCGTGAGAGGGAGTTGTGCACATGTAACAGCTGTTAATTGGTACAGGTGTCATGTTAATGTTGTGTGGCATCTAGAAACAGTATCGGCAACAACAGGTCGTGGCTTCCAGTTTTAGTACAATTAGACACTGCACAATATTTTCAAATACATCGCTATAAGTTTTAAAGCTCTCGATCACATTGGTCCAGCGTGAGGCTTCTATCAGCTAAAAAGTAACTGCATTGTTACAAAATTTAGGGAAATTAATGAGTTTCGTTCCAAAAAAAAAATGGTTAGATTTGTTTCTAAGAACTGCCGCTAAGATCGTAACTGATCATTGACGGCATGATAAAAAAATACAAAAATCATACGAATAACTGCGTGCAATAAGGTTTTAAGAGGAGTTCCTTGTTATCGCATGCAGAATAATAGTAAAATAGGCTATCTTCAAGTATAGTCGCTACGCTGTTATTCCCGGCGTGACACCTCCTCTTTGCTTACGTCATAGAAAGTGAAGGTTCTATAAAGTCTAGGTAGGTACTATCGTTCGCCATTTTTGTTCTTTCGTTGCCGAGCTACCGGACGAGGGATCTATTTACCACACCGTTAAACATTATCAAGTCGTAGCTCCTATGATAATAAATCAAACACACTGCAATTCAGCAAATAACGTCCTCGTGTGCTTTCTGCGAATGCCAACGAAAGAGCCAAAATGGCGGGCGATTATATTAAGTATTTATCGAGCCTTCTTTATCTTCATCAGCGAATCACAAGACGCACACGTTTAAATGTAGCCGACCTGTAACGTGATTAGCTGCCGGAAATAAGAGCGACGGGACTATAGTGATAAATATAATACTATTTACCAGAGCTATTTCATTTTTTAGTGGTGTGTATACACTTTAAGCTTTAAAATAAAAAAAGACTAGTTACTGTACGTGCTGTGTACGGAAGATCTCAGGACAACCGTTGTAGGCATTGTCACAACGAGGTTGAAACTCTTACACACGTCCTGGGATCCTGTCCGCACGGTGAAGCTCTGCGAAACGCTAGACACCACCAAGTACGATCAATTATAGCCACTGCCCTTAAAGATGCCGATTACAACACCTTTGAAGAAGTACATGGTCTCTCCGCGCATAGATATAATAGCTTTCAAGGAATCTACAAGTTCTGGATTCATAATTGATCCCACTGTGCGTTTCGAAACGAATGAGGAACAGCCAGCAGAAGTGGATAATGAAAAAAAAGAATATCTACAATCCTACCATTCCCTATTACCTCCAAAATTACCAGCTAAAAGAGCTTGAAGTGATCGGATTTCTGGCTGGAGCAAGAGCTACTCTCTTCATGAAAGATGTCTTTAAGAGGCTTGGAATACCTACGTCTATTATTCCGGTTGTAACCTTAGCTGCACTGAAAGGATCAATTGCTCTCCTGAAGCACCATCTATATTCGAAATGAAACTAAGTTCATTAGCATTCTTTACTTTTTTGTAACACTTACCTCTTTAAAACTAGGTATATTTCCACAAATTTTAAAATGTATTTGCAGCTATGTACTTGTAGGAGTTTCATTGTCAAAACAAAATCAACGGTTTAATGAACTTTAAACATTTATATAGTTAAGTAGGCCTACTCTTTGTCCCTTGTGGCAACTCACGAATGGTGAGAAGATTTCTAAATTAAAAAATCTTTCACCTTAAAATCATTTTCGAATTTAAACATAATTTTTTTAAAAATTCACTACATGCCTCGGATTAAGTACGTTCTATTCACTTATTATAGCACACATTGAATTACAATTTTAGCCACTTACTGCTAATAGATACTAAAACACACCCTACCAAAATTATTAATATATCTGCAATATTATGGGCATAGACTTTATACCAATTTTCACCGTCACAAAAATATAATATATTTGAAAGTGATGATTGGTATAGGTTTTATGCCCATAATATTGCAGATTTATTGATAATTTTGGTAGGGTGTGTTTTAGCATCTATTAGCAGTAAGTGGCTAAAATTTTAATTCAGTGTGTGCTATGATAAGTGAATATAATGCACCTAATCACAGGCATGTAGTGAATTTATAAAAAAAATTATGTTTAAATTGAAAAATTATTGCAAGGGGAATGATTTACTCTAGAGTAACCATTCTTTTTGTATTTTAAAGCCTAACAAGTATACAGACACCACTAAAAATGGAATAGCTCTGATAAGTAGTATTATATTAATGATTACTTGAAGTTAGGCTATTTTTACTATTATTTTGCATGTGATAACAAGGAACTTCCCTTAACATGTAAATTCTAAATTTTACAGGAGAGGAAAACATTTATTTTCAGCTATAATTTTATTTGAAAATGTTTTCTATATTATTCTTTTCATTCCATGGTATAAATATAACAATATGTCGAACCAAAAAAAATATAAATATTATTATTATTATTATTATTATTATTATTATTATTATTATTATATATGAAAAAGTGCTTCAGTTTATAAAATGAACAAAATTATGTGTTTTCCCGTGCAAAAAAGGTTGTAAAATTTCTTGCAATTTAATTTACAACCTTTTGACTTTTTACTAAAGTTTTTCTTACAGCGTAGTACTATAATTACCAAAATTAATTAATTACATCTGAACACTAAAAAACGAATGTCATTTTATGATCTCTTTTCATTTTTTCATTTGTTTTATACAGAAGCACTATGGTCATGGTTTTTATGGGAACAATTTAATTATTCATATACCGATATTAAATACTTTTTTTTTTGCAAACACAGTAAAACGATAAATATGTCATAACAATTAACATTGTCTATAAGAAATCAAACCGACAACATGGTACTAAAATTCGGATCCTGACTATGACACACAAAGCGTAACTCATTTCTTCTAAGAGATAAAAAAAAATTGGCGATTAATTGTGATTCACATAATGACCTCAGTTAATATGCTCTGATAAATGGAGTTTTCTCGCGATCCCAGTGGCATAATGCTGAACTAATATGCCTTCTCTATCTGAAATCTTATTTCCCAACATTTTATAACAATGCAAGTTACAGTCGGAACAGTGCCTGTTCTGAGCCACAGCCACGATTTGGAGCGCGAATTTTCTGTTTTCCAACGAAAAAATAAAATTATGCAGACACATGCACGTGGTCTTGATATCTCTGAATTGGCAACGACTCATTTGTGTCTTGCCATGTGAACAGATCTACCGGTTTTCTGTGGTTTACATCACTTTATTCTTTCGCTGGACAGAGTACAGTTATGCTATGTACTGTATATTATTATTGATTATAACTTGATTGTTTTTCATGTTCCTTTTTAGACTTTTCATTATATTGAAGGAATAATAATAATAATAATAATAATAATAATAATAATAATAATAATAATAATAATAATTCGGCAAATAAATTTATTAAACACATACTGCACATATTAAAATTGATTATCACTGAATATTGTAATTTCATTTTGTCAAGGTAGCCGAACTGAAACAAATAATCTTATTGGAAGTGATTTCTAACTAACTATAAATTGATTTGACAGGTAAGTACTGTTATTTGATATAAATATGCAGGGTGAGTCGTAATTATGTACTATAAAGTATTGGGAACAGATGCATTATAGGTCCCACCCTAAATATAAAAATATGCAAAGCCACAAAAAAAAGGTCAACGGAAGTAGCGTTTCGATCAATTAAATGATCGATATATATTGTTTTCATTATGTTGCCAACCAATAAATATTGTTGTAAATCAGTTTGATCATAATCATGGCGGCAATCTCCAGAATGCTATAGTTAAATATAAAAAGAAGTGGATCGAATATTTAAAATGTAAAATGGAAATTATGGAATTATAAATAAGTTGTAAACTTTTTAGTTGCTTGATCCATGAATAAAAACATGTAGACTATGTTTATGGTTTTTTTATGTGAATGTGGTTTACTTAGAGTGAAATGTTTTGCAGAAACATGTAATCCTGGAATGAGACTGAAGAAATTTAAAAGTAAACGAGATGAACTTCTGTGGAGATGTCATTCGAAATTACAAGGTATTAAAAGATAGACACCGGAACGCCGTATCGTAGCACTTTGTGATATCACTCGGATAACGGAGAAGATGAAACGGAACATCTCCAGTGAGGTACATGGTAAAATGCTAATTTTACACTAATTCTTTGGTCCAGGGAAAATACTAGTAAAAATGTGTTTTTGTGAAAGACTAGTATTTTCCCTGGACCAAAACTGCAGTATAAATGGAGTGGAATTAGTATTTTATAATCTATACTAATAATAAATCTGTAGCCGAAATTTTTCTCGTAATTTTCGATTTTCCAAAAATAATTGGTCCTAACATATATAATTAATCACCCTGAAACCAAAAATCGCTTTTTTGAAATTTTTGTTTGTATGTCTGTCTGTCTGTCTGTCTATGTTTGTTACCTTTTCACGCGATAATGGCTAAACGGATTTCGATGAAAATTGGAATATAAATTAAGTTCGTTGTAACTTAGATTTTAGGCTATATGGCATTCAAAATACATTATTTAAAAGGGGAGTTATAAGGGGCCTGAATTAAATAAATCGAAATAACTCGCTTATTATTGATTTTTGTGAAAAATGTTACATAACAAAAGTTTCTTTAAAAATAATTTGCGATAAGTTTTATTCCTTGAAAAATTTTGATAGGACTGATATTTAATGAGATAAATGAGTTTTAAAATTAAAATAACTGCCATCTAAGGCCGTGTAATGAATTAAAAAACAAATGACTTCGTCTATAAGGGGCCTTGGACAGCAACAATCGAAAGCTATGAAAGATAGCCTACAGATAATGTTTCTGTGTTTGTATGAAGTAATATCAGAAGCTAAATTAACCGATTTGTATAATTAATTATTAATTCACCATTGGAAAGTGTAGTTTCTCTATATGGACACAATGCTATAATGTTATTACAGTAACTTCTGAGTGAATCGAGGACAGGTAAAATTAAAATAACTTCTTATGCACAGAAAACTTGATAGGCTATACTGTACATTCGTTTCCTGTATTTCCTAAAATAATTTTTATGACCAAATGAGTGGTCTCTGGATCAAAATGATCGCATTTTAATTATGCAAATACAATTTAAATTAAGTAACATAATAAACAATTTATCCTTATATCAAACACGAATGTTCCCTGGATCAAATGTCCTATTTTAATTATGTAATTACTTTATATTTATTTCTAACGGGTGCAGCGGAGCGCACGGGTACGGCTAGTATATTATAAAGATGACTAATATGAACTTAATTCTATTGTTGTATTAATACCAATGTTGTATTGTTTGAAAGTTTAATGTTACTGTGTTTTAAGTTTAGCTTTGGTTTGTTTCTTTAACTTTATTTTGAATAAAATTTAATATATTGTATAACAAAGGTGACTAATATGAGCTTAATTTCATTGTTGTTGGTTTTATTAAATTATACATGTTTATAGTAGGCCTACTATGTATTTAGTTTTGTTAAGATGGCATACTTGATATAATAATCGAAAATATATACAATATATAATCGATACTATGGAATACTCGGGGTGGGTCCTATAATGCATCTGTTCCCAAGATAACGCAACATTGCGCTCTCATCAGCAGTATAGACGTTAAAAAAATGGTTTAGTATGTAGTACATTCTCTTTATGTAAATATTGAATTTAAGTTTTATTCAATGTAATAACGATACCTATCAAGTTCTTTTAATAGCTTTCTGGCTACATTTTTCTGGTTCACAGATACATATAAAAAGAAGCTAATTTTGTTATGATGATAATGTTTTACCAGCAGACTCACCCCTTCCATTTATTTTCATGACAACAATGTAGCAAATGTTCACTGTTGATCAGATTACGTCGAAATATCGATGAAAATTCGGGAACATAATTCGATTTTATTCCGTGTGTCCATTTTACTGACTGCAACAAAACTATGATTGTAAATATGCTTGATGAAAAATAACCTCATACCCAGCGCGGATGACATGTCAAGCAGAAGAGAGTAATATACGTGAAATACGCTTTTACATTTTCGGTTTCGAGTTTTTAATTTGATACACGTCACTTTTCATATTTATAATACGGCTGACAAAACTCACATTTTCTCTCTGAAACAGAAATAAAATAAAATTTCCCTCAATACTCGTGGTTTTGTTACAATATCAGGGCACGCAACGTTAAAATGACTAGACTGTGAGTTTTAGCATTTTATTCGCTAATTTATTATTTTACAGCATTTATAGGGTTTATGTTTTATATAAAAATAATCTAATGCCTATGCCATATCCAAAAAATGTGAGAAACGAAGTTGATAAAAGAACGAAAAAATTAAGTAGATCGAACTAACGTACTCGTACATTATCGATTATCCAGTTGTAATAAATTTAATAATCGAAGTCATAAATACGCATAATGAAGAAATTAATAAAGAACAATAAAGACAAGATACTGTTGCTTAGGGAAAATTGTTTTAATAAGGTGTTTAGCTGCATCTTCATCTTTACATACAAGGGCCAAATCGTCCGCAAAAGCGAGGATCGATAATTTTTCCATTTGAGGAATTATATTATAATTTATAACCATATTCTTCTGTGATTTTGACTCCCACTTATACAGCTTACCGCAGTAAAATGTTTGGAAATATTCAACATTTTTTTCCTCCATTACTGTATCTTATACAATAATGAAAATTGGTATAGTGTAAAACACTGTCCTTCTGCTATATGAAAAAAATATTTTTACGATTAAAAAAACATTATTTATATATATTTTTTCAAAATTCAAAGTGATAGCAGTTTACTGTGCAGTGATGAAGCGTTTCCCTCATAACTCATAAACTTGTTAACTTTTTCATATTCTCTCTTTTATTTTTTATTTTATTGTGTTAATTTATCACGCTGTATCAACATCTAGGTGATTTAATCTGAATGATATGAAGGTGATAATGCCGGTGAAATGATTCCGGGGTCCAGCACCGAAAGATTTTGCTCGTGTTGGGTTGAGGGAAAACCCCGAAAAAACCTCAACCAGGTAACTTGCCCCGACCGGGATTCGAACCCGGCCACCTGGTTTCGCGGGCAAACGCGCTGACCTTTACTCCACAGGTGTGGACTCTTTTTATCTTTTTACAGCCTTAACTCAGAGCTAAAATAAATCATTATTATTATTATTATTATTATTATTATTTAAATGAATTTATTTTTATCAGACAATATATCAAAAGTACAGAGGTGATCTTGTATCATATTGAGATATGGCACCCATAAATACACACAAAAATTTCAGCACAGAATGTTGGATAGTTTTTGAGTTATGTGGGAAACGCTTCATCACTGCACAGTGCACTGAATTTTGGAAAAGAAAAAAATCGTAAAAAATATATACAGTATATATATTTTTTCATATAGTAGAAGAACAGTGTTTTACACATATTAATTTTCATTATTGTACAAAATACAGTAATGGAGGACAAAAATGATGAATATTTCCAAACTTTGACTGCTGTAAGCTTTACCTAACCCTTTACTAGGAAATCTAAGACCAGATTAAAAAGGTTCGTTTGCATCCTCATATTAGTGCTAATGAAGGACACGAGTCTGGAGCTCGTGATTTTCAAACAGCTGTATGTCAGATACTGTTAAGAACAGGGCTATGTTCATATACAATTTTTTGTTCAGAATCACCAATATTATCACCCCTCACAGCATATACCCTTCCTTCCGACTCATCCTGTATATAGAACTATATTTTTCCTTATTCCTTTTTTCTCATGAGTAGTGTTTGCTGTAAATTGGTTTGATACCACTACTTCCTTTAATTTAGTCTTTTGAGGGTTTGATGAATATATATATATATATATATAATATAAGATATATATATATATATACATATATACAGGGTGTTTAAAAATACGGGGCATAATTTCAGGTATGTATTTCCCACATGTAGACAATCAAAATAGTTCATTACAACATGTGTCCGGAAATGCTTCATTTCCGTTATGACCTTCACAACATTGAAATTCACCGGAACGTTTTTCTTTCCGCAGGTCGTTGTCATTACAGAAGATGTTCAAAATGTCCACCTCCTGCTTTAATACAGACCTCACATCGATGTCTCATTAACCTGCGAACACGATCCCAAACTCCAGGAGTATTGCGTATGTCCTCATGTTACAAATGATACTCTTTCAACAGTCTCCAGACAGTCGTATGAGGAACATTGACTTGCAACGCTACCTTTCGTGTGCTGATAGAAGGAGTCATGTTCACAGCCTCCTGAATCTCCTCCTGCACTTCTGGAGTTGTAGATCTTCGTCGTCCCCTTCCCAAACCAGGAGAGTTAAATTTTCCATACTCGCACAGACGGTAATGGAGACGTAGACTACAAATGTCTTCCGATCTGGACATTGTCGCTGTGGGTACCTCTCCTGGTACAAACGACGAGCCGGCGCAGCATTGCCGTTCGCCTTACAGTACATAAGTGTATCTCTGCCAGCTCTTGATTTGAATACATGTCGCACAGTCTAACGCCTACACAACACTGAATGTAACCTTCGCCTCGGAATGAACTGTCAGAGTGCCCTCTTAATGTCTCCTTTGACGGCAACGACCTTTCCGGTGAATTTCAATGTTGTGAATAAAGCATTTCCGGACACATGTTGTAATGAACTATTTTGATTGTCTACATGTAAATACATACCTGAAATTATGCCCCGTATTTTTAAACACCCTGTATATATATGTATATGTGTATATATATATATATATATATATATATATATATATATATAATCATGTATATTAAAGACATGATGTTAAAGGCTTATGTAGATTACACAAAATGTGGTAAAGGTTCGCAATTGTTAATGTTTAATTAGGATCTAAGTAGTTTTATGAAACAATGTTTAAAATCCCAAGAATACCTTTCTTACACACACTCCAGAATTGCGATTGTGACTCAGTTTCCGACGAATTTATTAATCTCTATTTTCAATATTGTTTAGATGCCTCCAGCTTACGCCTACTGTACAAAAATACTCTATGGATATGTATAGCGACAATTAGGAATACATACGTACATACACACTTACATACACTCTGTAACAAACACGGAGGAATTAATATTTTGTTTACAATTGTCTAGAATCAATACGTTTTGGAACAGAAATCATGATTTTATGGTAATCATTTCAGAATTTTACACATTTTCCCTGCTATACTATCCAGACAAGCAACTCCAAAATCCCTGTGTACTTCCAAATAAGAGAACAGAGACATGGGTCCAATATATCTCCGAAAACAAAGCAGCGCATTCGATAATTATGTAATTAAATCGATAAGGTCGCCATCTTCCTGCAATAGAAATCCAGGGAACACACTTTCCGTTTAGAATGTAAAGCGGCTGATAATATGTCAATCATAAGAGAACAATTTCCATTTAATTAAAATATATGGAGATATTTGTTAATAAACAGTACTTCCCTTGGAACTCCATCTAGGGACGATAGCCTGACAATCAAGCAAACGTTTCAACAAAACAATATATAAATATATATGTGTGTGTGTGTGTTGATTTTCTGTGTCCTTTCTGTAGCTCTGAAAGTTACCATTAAACAGAACATTTTATGACAAAAGCGCTTCTTTGTATAACCATGACGATAGGATAAAACCTTATTCATATCTGATAACTACTAAATGTTGCCAGGTCTTGTGAAATATCACTAGGTTTGATGATTTTTCCCTCCTCAGTTGGAGACTGTGTGAAAACATTTATATTTATATAAATTGCGAAAACTTTTATATTTAGACTACATAAATCGTCCAAATCTAGCAAATTTAAAATCTGTGTTTGTTCGAAAACTCTAATTTGTTTTATTCAGATCGCAGATGGGGTATGTACACAAGAATTTTAGTACACATACCAGAATTGCGTCCTCTGGTGTATAGGTAACTATCCAGATTATGTTGATCAATATGACCGACCTAACTTGAAGTAATCTAAGGAATTATTTAGATTGCATAGAATTGTTTAATGACACCACAGTAATTAGGTTAGGTTTGTTTGTTTCCTTGTACAGCTAAATAGGAAGCGTAATCTCAAAGCTTTAGGCCCGTAACACACTACAACGAGAAATATGTAATGCCTTTGTCGAGCTATGGAAAATGCTTTCCTTTAGCACGGAGTAACGCTCGAAATTAGGCATAGCTGATATTGGTCGGTTAGCGATTTTTTTTAAACATAGCTACCCCACCACCTGTATTTCCCGTTTCCACAGGTCACCTAACCTAATTGTAGCCTATAAAATTTATATTACGTGAATGAAATTGAACAATTAATAGAAAGTCAGATGTTCAAATTTATGTAACTTTATTTCTATCAACGCATATCAAACCCAAAGATCTTGTATAGTATTATTATATACAAGGTCTTTGATCAAACTGCCTTGTGTATGGCGTAATAAAATTCGTGTTTTGATTATCTATACAGATATGGCAACATAATTCTCGCTGTAGTGTGAATAGAAGCATTGCTAGCTGTCTCCACACATACTACATAGTTTCTATCACAGTATAGTACATAATATGTACTGGACTGTGATATAGTTATATTATAGTCACGAAGCTCAATACATAGGGAATATGCATCCCATGACAGTTGAACTTTAGTTACTAGCCACTATGATCGCTACTATCGCACAGTCTATTGTTCCTAGTATTTTCAGTTGCTAACCGCTTGGAGCAGTGTATCGCGAGAAAAAAAAATCAGCTCAAGCTTCGTGACTATGTACTACACTGTGATTCATATTTCTCGCTGTAGTTTGTTACGGGATTTATGCTGTAAATAGATTGGTCATATTGGGGTGCGTAATCTAGATACCGGTAATTATGAATTTAATGTTTTTATGAAATGTGTTTACCTTCAAATACATACTTACTTACGTTTTATTAAATTGGTGAAAATCTGAAAACTTTTTAGTCCAAACCAGTAAAATAAATTTCCGATCTGGAAACATGAGACTGTTAAACTGCACAATCCTTCAGTTTTTTCTTCAAACGATTCTTTAATAAGTAACTTCCCTTATCCATCACCTGGTGTACTTTTCCAGTATTTTACCTGATTATTGCTCAATTATGATATTCTTAATGTTTTTTTTTATTATTTAAGACGTAGGGGAGAGTCGGGTAGTATCGGACAGCGCGTCTCTTTCATCTACCACCATATGGTAGTACCTGAATGGCATGGTTACGTTTCTCTATAAGACATCACAGAAACGTAACCATGTCAATCAGGTACTATCATCGTGTGGTAGATGAAAGAATCTCACTGTCCGATATTACCCGATGTCCGATACTACCCGACTCTCCCCTAATCAACAGAACTTTGACTCAAAAAGTTCAGCAAGTAGCTACAATCCGATCCATAAAAATACACTAGCCAATATAATATAAGGTAACAGACTGGAATGGAGTAACACAAATCTATGTATGAATAACATCATTATATCACAGGCTAGTATATACAGTCACGAAGCTCAATACTTAGGAATATGCATCCATATATAGTTGCTAACCACTAGGATCGCTACTATCACCTCATTACAGGCAATGCGAAATAGTACCGGCACAGTCTATTGTTCCTAGTACCCTCAATAACTCAAGCTTCGTGACTGTATATACTAGACTGTGATTATATTTTAAATACCTCCAATTAATCACGATTTCTGTTCTCGACAAATACTGATTCACAAAACAGCGACAGAAGATTAAGAACAGAGTATCCACAAGAATTGTTATATACTGTACAACATATTCCAACAGGTAGGCCACGGGAAACAGTATTCATTACCCTGTTGGAAGGTGGATTCAAAATTTATGTTACATTCATCCAATTAAACGTTCAATGTCATTGACTAGATTGTATCTTTGACATAGATATTGCATGTCACTCACTCATACCATAAGTCTCAATAAATCTCTTGAGAACGCACTTCGATATGACACAAAAAATTGACACACTGTTTTATTATTTTAGTCTTCGGATTTCAGTGAATCCAGAACAGTTTTGTGTATGGTTTAATAGTACATAATAACATTATTCCAAATGTGAACATATACATCTCTGCCTTAACTTCTTGAACTTTTAATGTTAATTTTATATATTTTTGGATAAAACGCACATTACATTCTATTGTGTCACGGTATTCGAGAAGGAAGTTCATAAAATCGCCGAGAGATGGTGGAAGCAGCACTAACAACGCCATCTCTTAATGTATTATGAAGGAACGTTAACGTTCATCTGTTTCTGTGATGTGAAATGGAGCGAAGATATTAAGAATAAATTACATTTTTTTTTATTTTGTATGTTGTTCGCATTTAATTAAAAAAACTTAACTTCTTCATAGGGAAGAACACAAAAAAGAGACGTCTTTTATCATTACAAACTAAACTATTTCATAACGTTAATTGTTGAAGAACAGCAGCGAAAGAAAGAAGGAAACAAATTATAGTTTATGCTAATCAAATCATCAAGGCGTTTGGGGGCATGGAGGTAGTGATAGCGAACCCCAAGACCAGAAATTTTTACCACTTGTAAATATCTTATTTGATTGAGAATTTTAACAATAAACTTTGTGTTCAGCAGCAGAAAACTCATTGACTCGTAAAACACGATGATGATGATGATGCATACCAATAGTTTGCAAACGACATGGGACTGCTCAGTGAATAAAACCCATATTACGAACAAGAAACTTGCTAGATCTGAATAACGATAGAAATGTAACGTTTATTTATATAACGACATTCCTAAAGATATCAGGACGTTCTCCAATAAAACTTAAATAGCCATTCTTAGCGAAAGCAAAAAGAGAGCTGAGATAATAGACAAAGTAGGTAGTTCTTCTATGCCATAATGCACACAGCATAATATGTATCAACTTCCAGGATAAGAATGCAGAAACTTTTAATAAATTCATATCCTATAATGAATAAGAGATCTTTCGCCATTTTAGCAACAGCAGTAGGAAAATCATGTTATACTTCATTTGGTACTCTCGTCTAATTAAAATTGCACTGTATATTTCCTGTGATTAAAATTAATAATAATAATAATAATAATAATAATAATAATAATAATAATAACTGTTACTATTCCCAACAGAAAAAGAGAGTTTTGTCGTCCTTCCAATACGGTTCAACTTTTCTTTCAACTTTAACCATTCAAGCAATCCATGCAAGAGTAAACAAAACAGAGTCAATTGTGCACGCTTTTTTCGACTGAAAATGAGAGCCCATGAGGCAAACGAAAGCTACCCATCGCTGGTGGGTATCTTTTGCGTATTTCGTTCAACAGTAGCATGTAGCGACCAGCTGATTGTTTTAGGTGGCCGTGAATAAACTGAAAATTATTTTGTTTGGCGATGGTGGACCTTTTAAGCTGAAAATGGCGGCGAGTACGATTAGCTTCAATGAAGATTACCGCAAATACGAGTGCCTATGCAGTGTTCGACTGCAATTTTACGAATCAAGTGGGACTAAGTTTTGGATTGATATTTAATATTTATTCATTAATTTATATAAGTAGTGAAGATGACGTTTAACACGGTGCACCATGTAGACACAAAATCTGCATGCATCGTAGTTGAACGTTCGTTTTCAACTTTATTTTTTCAATATTCTCTCCAGGTTGCATGCGCATATGCATGGAAAGTTGACCCGTCTAGATATATCTTTACACACCTAAGGCAGTTGCATAGAATGATTTTCATAACCCGAATGATCCATATTCCGGGCTTTATTCTAACCCATAATGGATGGAAACAGGTTACCAAATTATACACACCGGCTAAAGGTTCATAAAGTAGGCAGGATTCGTATTTACGGCAGTGTCGTTCTCAACAGTAAAGCTGCGTTCTTCGTTCTACAGTAGATCCATGGTGATAAAATAAGGTAGGTGTCCCTGATATGGCCATGCTAAGTTTGAGAATTTTTCTAGCCGCCATTTTGAAAAAAATGTAAACCACTTTTTTCTTACTCGTTCTCAGTCTAATGGACTTTCTTGAAACAATTTCCTTTCCCTATAAAAAAAATAGCTTTAATTGCCCAAAAGTCCCAAATTCCAAAAGTCTACCTAGTGGACATATCAGGAACATGTGCATATGATATGGCCATCCTTGTTCCATGTTCTACAAATCGTGATTGTTTTCAGTTTGATACCGCAGTTGTGCTAAAATTAAATAATTTCGGTGTAAAATGAATAAACATGACACTTTATAATCTTTTTTATAATTCAAAAGTGTAGTCAAAACAGGTTTTTCCATAAAAAATTAAGTTGTTTCTCTTAAAATACAAAATTTTTGCGTAATCCCAGCTATAAGGCATGTAAATTTGTCAGGTGAAAAAATAAAAGTGAAATGAACTTGATATGGCCATGGTACATTTGATATGGCCATATCAGGAGCAGGTAAGCTTTCACGAAAATCGTTTGATTATGAACAACTCGTAAAAGATACGCCATCAACGACAACACCAATCAACAGAACATTAAAAACTGAATGAAGTACTTTGGTTTTCATGAAACAAGTCTTTGAAAAACATGCATAAAACAAAGGTGACTTACCAGAGAAAAATAAGAAGAGGTCACATGAAAACCGCAAAACAGACAACTGACGCCATATTGCTCAACATGACTGGATGGAAAACGATCAAGTGACATACCAGGATGCCCTTTCACTGGATGCTGCTGCAATTTAGCGGATTTTTTGGTTAACTAACTCACAATAAAGGGGTGGCCATATCAGGAACATGGCCATAACAGGAGCACCCACCTTAATACAGTAATACGACTACATATTCGATTCAAATGAAAGCCAAAAAACTAAGTCAGACACACCTCCTCCCGAAAAACAATTCAAAAAATGATTTCGCAAAACACTTCTGTACGTTCGGATAAATTACCATTCAAGAAATGTCCTTTCGTAATTACATCATTCGGAATTTGCATTTCGGAAATTTGTTTTCGGAATAATACCGTTCGGAAGATAATACATTCGGAAGAATGACGGGAATCGAGAATCACTGTGCTACAGCCCAAGTTATCTATACACTTCAGAATTCGAACATATAGTTTCAAAAGAAGATGGATCTGCGCGTTAATAAAATATTGTTATGAAACAAGTTCATAATGTTATACGTTATGGCATGAGTCAATTTTTAGGGAACGAGCGAAGCACTATAAAACAATTAATAAAGAAATAACATCAGATTTGTAATGGTGAATAGTTTGATATCATGGACTATGAAGAAAGAGGTTGCTATGACAACAATGTTGTATCTATCCTTTAATAATTTTAACTTTGATGTTTTAGTTGGCATGGCAATATTTTTACAACACTCTAGTTTTAGTCATAACATGGCCAACATTGAACAAATTTATATACAGGGTTAGTTAAAAGTCCCGCACCACCTAAATAACTTTTGAAGCATACGGTTCAGTGACATGAAACTTGGTATGTGAAGATAACCATATACTAAGAACTCAATAATGGTATTACAGAGTTTTTCTACTTCCGGTTTAACAGGAAGTAACTCCAACTCTCTTATTTTAAATGGAAGACCCAATATATTTTTTTATTTTTGAATAGTGCTCATTAATAGCTTTTCAAAAAGTACCCACACTCGATACTTCTGTACAAATTCAGTGTTGCTAAGTCAAGAAAACAGAAAAGTGTATCGAATATTAAAATAATAAAATACTCCTTCCTTAACAAAAACAAAACAAAGCTAGCTCACCTTCTAAATTATGTGTTCAAATTGGTAGCCCTCAGCTGCTTTACAATGTGTCACTCGATCATAGAAACCATTTAAGGAATGATTTAACCAGGTTTTAGGAATATCTTGCACCACTTCCATTTTTATTTAGCAACACTGAATTTGTACAGAAGTATCAAGTGGGGGTACTTTTTGAAAAGCTCTTAATGAGCTTTATTCAAAAATAAAAAAATATATATTGAGTGTTCCATTTAAAAAAAGATATTTGGACTTACTTCCGGTTAAACTGGAAGTAGAAAAAACTCGGTAATACCATTTTTGAGTTCTTAGTATATGGTTATCCTCATATACCAAGTTTCATATCACTGAACCGTATGCTTCAAAAGTTATTTAGTTAGTGCATTTATTATTTTAATATTCGATACATTTTTCTGTTTTCTTGACATAGTAACACTGAATTTGTACAGAAGTATCAAGTGTGGGTAATTTTTGAAAAGGTCTTAATGAGTACTATTCAAAAATAAAATAATATATTGGGTGATCCATTTAAAATAAAAGAGTTGGAGTTACTTCCGGTTAAACCGGAAGTAGAAAAAACTCGGTAATACCATTATTGAGTTCTTAGTATATGGTTATCCCCACATACCAAGTTTCATGTCACTGAACCACATGCTTCAAAAGTTATTTAGGTGGTGCGGGACTTTTAACTAACTCTGTATATAAATACAAGTTTAACACGAGTTTAATATAGCATTTCCTTTGCTTTTTAGAACTTTGAAGATGTATTTATATTAGGCGATTGTCACGATGGCCATGACTAGATCATGATAACCACGTGACTACGATTCGCGACGCAGCGTTCTTTCTCGTTAGCCACGTTTAATAATGTGGCATATCATGCACGATCTTGACTAACGACAAAGGCTATTTATAATGCAGATGTACAAAAAACTATTTTACATGACGTCTGGCACTTTTTATGCATATACAATTTTATCGAGTTCTTCTAGTTGTTTATTTGTAAGGTGGATTAAAACTATTTTGTATGCCGTAATACTTTCATAACAGTACATTACATGATTTCATCGTTGCCTAGCGACGCTGTAATATCTGAACCTCGTAAAGAGATGTATTCTATTACAGATTATAGAGCAGGGGGAAAAATAACAGTTCACGTCACCTCGGTGTTGTGTTTCATTCAATGCCACCCTCCTCCAGCGATCCTCGCTCTGGGACAGACGCTGATGCAGATTATTCCCCTGCCGGCAATAACCACACTCACTCATCCACCCACTCCACTCCCGCCCTATCAGTCATATTCTCACATGACCGGGTCGCTTGTAAAAATGAATTTAAATATGTAAATTCCCCAATAAGCAGTTTGGGCATCCGATTAATCGAATGGAATGGTGTCTGCATTATACCGATATCGATTTCTTTCTGTCCAATTCTGTACAAAGTGAAAGTGGGCATAATGATGTATTGTATACGCGTGTGTTACCATAGCAACAACTGATTGAGTTAGGTTCAAAGCTCGGCAAGATAAAGTTTGAATTTGAGGTTAAGTTTTCTCAGAAAACATCATTTATCCTGCCATAATTCTATTATTTCTCCAACCATTTCCATTATAAAATGAAACGGTTGAAACTGCAATGTGCCCACAGATCTAACTTTCGACGGCGAGCACAATAATTAGACGGTAATTTAAGTTCCGATTATGTGCTAGAGCCCTATATAAGGTTTGTTCTAACCAACCCCGGGCCATAAATAAATCAAACACACTGCTTGAAACGGTGGAGCCAAAAAGATGTACTAGTATGGCCAAGTCAAATTACCCATAGTTCATCTCTTTTTCCGGTGTGTTTATCAGCTTTTTGTTCGTATTATTACGATTACAAATTGTTTCGTGTTGTTGTGAATATTTCAAAAGTGTAGTCAAGTTCATCAGGTGCTATTTTTTATAAATAAGCTAATATTCTGTTCGGCTCAACTGTAGAATATGTCCGTTGATATGTCCCCCTATGCTTTAACATATGAAGGAATGCCAACATCCTTCTTGATAAGAGAAAGAATATGGAAATGAAGTGTTCAGTCCATGTCACAACCATAACACTTTTAATAAATATATATAGAAACATACATTGATATAATAATCTGCTAGTAGTCCTGTTACCTCCAGATCCATTCTAATCCGTTTACGTATGACCAAAACCGATAGTAGCAATTTAATATTTGGCAATTGGCGGTATTTTGCGGTGGATTATGGGGCGTAAACGGTATAGTTTGACGTCATATCCGTCGCACCGATTTCAAGCATATTTGGCTTGAAGTACTCCCTCCTTTCTTTTTATCCTCTCAGGTTCTAACAATCAATTCCGAATGCATTACGAACTAGTACCAAACATCTTTAGACGCATGCGCCAGTTGAGTATTTATTTATTTAGTAGATTTATTTCTACTGGCAGAAAGTCAGGAATGGTAAGAAATGAGATTTTTTAATTTTTGCGTTCTGTGCAATTGAAAAAAAAAAAACGTTGAAATATAATTTAAAGGGCTCTTTGTGTAAGTGATAATTTGCGAGACCGTCGTTGCATATGGACCAGTGTTACACTAAATCTATATTTAGTACTTGCAAGGTATACTAAAACCCTAAACTAACCTAACCTTGCACAGGTTCACGAAAGATTAGGTTAGGTTAGTTTAGGGCAAAGCATCGTTAGTCATTGCGAAAGCGAAGAAATCCGATCGTAGAATGGTGTAACCAACGTATAGATAATTATACAGTATGGACACTTTGCGTCGGTACCTTTGATGTAGCAGGACTGATTTCAATGACCTTCAAACTAGTTTGAGCGTGAGATTCTGATTTCTCCCAGGAGTTGGCACTGACATCACACCAGCTAGCAGTCGACACAGCGGAAATATAACACATATAATTAATACATCTAGGTACATTATGTACTCAAATAAAATAAATTGGACTCATGAAATAATAAATCCGTCATTAACTGTAATGTCTAGACTCTAGAGTTCCTTTATAATGTGAGTTGAGACGTTGACCCCAACAATTAAAATATGTAATGATTTGATAGCGCTGAAAATGGAAAAACAAAACTCTTATGAGAAGTAAAACCATGTACCTATATTATATTGTATACAAATATTAAACGAATTCGATACATAATTTTATAATGTATTATATTATTTTATAATATTATTTATTATTTCTAAAATATAAAAAAAAATATTATTACAACTAGTTTGTCACTGAGATATAAGGAAAAGCTGTTAACTTGAATTTATTTGAAGCAAAGCGTTACTGGATTATGTAATAAGGTAGGCGATGTTTGGATCCTGTGTCTCAACTCTATACTCAATTATTGTCTCAGCGTGTGCTCGATTACACTAACCTCTAGCGCTTGAAAGTGGAACTAAACGCCGGCGCACAGAGAAACAAAACACAGGAAAATTCGCTCAGTGTCCATTCTATATAATCCCTATTCGCTGGTGTAACCTTGAGAGCGCTAATTGCAACGCTTCTGTGATAAGACTTGATACCGCTGGTTTAGGATTTTAGTATACCTTTCATAAACTAAGTATAAGTGGTGTGTGACGTCTCCTAGCAAATTACAGTGCAAGTATAATGTTATTTGATATTTTAAATACAAGAGCAATATTCACATTTTTTTGACATCCAAAAGTTGAAATGTCAAAAAATCTGACTAACGCCATTATTGCTTTGACATCCATAAGTTAAAATGTAAAAAAAAATGTGACTTACGCCACTATTGCTTTGACGGTAACAAGGTTTCTCTTCACATTTCTTTCCCAGAGTAAAAATTGGCAACCCCTGGCCACGGAGGAGACTGTTGCTGCAGAATACAACGCCCGTATTTGCGAAGCACGTACTCCTTGCAAGAACGGAGCTAATATCATCAAATTGCTCACAGCGGAGGATTAATTGCCGTGCACCGTGGTACCAGCATCTCTAATTCAATAGCAAATGTTACGTCATTTGTTTTCATAGATGCGAGCTTCATTAGTCTGCGAGGAGCGCTTCGTTCTCATTTTGCTCAAGTCTTATATCGTCCTTTCATCAGACGTTTAGTAGCAGATTCCACTGCTAGCCTGAATTAGCGAAGAATACGGGTCACATCTCCTAATGTGACTTTCTTGGAATAAATAAAAGCTTATATAACTTATAAGCTCCATCCTATCTCTTCCCCCTCACCTTCTCGAGACTTTTCCATATAATTTCTTGTCGTAATATTAAACTCACGGTTGGACTACGGAGAATCAGGGTCAACACATAGCCAAATATACCAATCTGTATTGGATTCACGTTTAGAACCTAACCTAATGTAAACAAAATCCACGTAACGCGTACCTTACAACTTACAGCAATCAGGCGTAGTGTCAAGTAGGCCTATAGTTAGGGTTACCAGACGTCCCCGATTTCCAGGAGACAGTCCCCGGTTTTGAGTTGCTGTCCCCGGGGAGCAAATGTTCCCTTTTTGCCCCAAGAAATTTTTATTTTGTTTCAATGACATTTTACACGTGAATATTTAGTGCTAGATAAAACAAAACTTTTTTTGTGTATTAAATATTTAAATTGTAGAAATTGTATTTAAATAATAGTATACAGTATCTATGTGTAAAATTATAAAGTGTGTAATGAAAGGGTTTAAATGATTACTTGTATGTACTTTGTGAACTATATAATAATATAATAGAGGAGAAGGTGGAAATATGGGCTACCATTTTGTTTTCCTCATAACAATGGAAAACGGTGTGGCATATTTCTTGGAAATCTTTATTGACATACAGAGTAATTATTCATAAACAACTTTTCCTGTCTTAAAGGTCAATAGTTGCAATAGATTTTTTCATATAATTACTGTTTGAAAGAAAGACAAACTGGTCCTATATAGGTAGTGGGGTCTAAATGTGGGCTACCACAAAAATTTGAAAATAAAATTGGAAAAAACAAAGAAACATAAGTAGGAAATCTATGTCACGTCATTGGCAGTATTCTGTAATAAATAACGCAAATCACGATAGTGAAAATACAGGACGTGTTAATGTGCTAGTAATATGGGCTACCTATCCCATATTTGATACTTAGCGGTAGCCCATATTAGCAGCTTCCACTCATGAAAGTTTTTAAGATTATGTATGGCAATTGTTCTAAATAAATATTACTCTCATTCCATGTGCTAGAGCTATTCTTAATCAGTACAATACATCGAGCGTGATTTCTACCTGCAAAAACTTTGAAATTGATGAAAAACTCAAAGAACACACCACATCAACACCACAAAAGCAACTGGTTTGTCTCTTTGTACACGCAGACTGATGTACACGAGATGTACTTTTAGAGCTTTTTCGATAGGTAACAACACCATGCATAGTAAAAACGAGGTAGCCCATATTACCACTACTAGCCCATATTTCCACCTTCTCTTCTAAATATCAAATAACACATGAATATTTAAGTATCGCGATGAAAGTGCTGTGATTCATGCACATTTCTGAACGGTTCTCAGTATGAGACAAGAACCAGCGAGCACAGTATGAGATATTCTGCACTCTTTGAGAATATACGATATACAATCTTTGTCTTCATTCGCGTTGCGCGGAAGCGTTAGAGTACGTACAAGTTGGAGCGACGATAAACGATAAAAGAAGCAGCGATGCTAAATCAGAGAGAATTGAAGCATGCATTGTTATTGAGGTGTGCATATTGGAGCAACGATAAAAGCGAAGATGCACGATAAAAGCGACGAAAAAGATAAGTTCCATTTTCTTCGCTCTTGTAGTTCATATAATCTCTGATTAACATAATATTGATCTGTATAATGACCGGTGGTTATCAATATATCCGAATATTAATACATTTATTATTATTTCGGCATATTAAATTAATTGTTGTAGATATTGGCAAATTGATCAGTTATGTATTTATTCGTGATACATTATGTGATCACAATAACCAATCACAACACAACGAATTTATACTATCTTTGGGATGAGAAACGGGTTCAATTTTGTGCGTATTTAAGTTATATTAACCTTGAACCTAGCAGCTGATATTTCCTATATATCTTCTTTCATTAAGTGGATGTACAGAATATCTTCTACTGACTATTACACTCTTACTACGTCATACTACTTTTGACCAATAAAACGGTACGAAAGGACGTATTTCAACCAATTATGGCTGCTTATCGCACAATTTTATCGCGTCCCTAGCATTTATTTAATTTTATCGCGTCCCTAGCATTTGTTTAATTTTATCGCGTCCCTAGCATTTGTTTCTTTGTTTGCCAAAATTTGAAACTGCGCTGGTCTGGACGTCAAAAAAAATATATAGGCTATAAAAATTACAAACCACTCCAGTTGATGCACAGCAGTTTCAAATATGACTCGCATTGGCATTCAAGAACAAGAATTAATAAAAATCACTGATCATACCTATGCATCTTCTGAAATCCGATTTACAAATAAATGAAGAGCACCATTCAGAAATCCTAAATAAGTTGAATACACCATGTAGGCCTAAATCAACGAGTTCCACTTCTATTATGCACACGTCCAATATAACATCAATTGAACCACCAACCACATTCAAATTTGAAAATTGTACATTCAATAATTATTCTTTTAAAATTATTCATGTTTATTTTTTATGTCATCGTCGTTAATTAAAACTTTTCTAACACTTGTGTACAGTATATTAGGTTATGTTATAGCTTCTGCTATATGATATTATGGATAGTCACGTATCAGAGATTGTTTAATATTAAGATTTATTGAAAATCATCTGTCAAGTGACGTTGATTACTGGGATTCGGATAATTGAAGTGGAATCCAACTGTTTTAATAATAAAAATGAAACTGAATCAACAAAGCCTTCTTGACTAGTAACATTGCCATCGTGTATAGATCTAGTACTTCTCGACGAGAAGGCATTGCTCACTACTGCCATCTAGCATGCATCTAGCGTAATATTTGTAATGTTGAGATGGTACAATAATACATTTGAAGACAGTTGTATTTTCGTAAGTCAATTAATATTTTATTGTATTGGAGTACTTCGTTACTTCTAATCTTTATATACTTTCTTCTAATCGTGTAATAGTCAATTAAATCCCACCCGAGTTTTGATTTTCTCTAGATAAATCAAAACGTCTAGTGAGATTACTGTTGATAAATCAAAATGTTCGCTTCCCGCGTCCTCGTTGCTCCGATATGAACACTTTATTCTTTGATAATACCAAAGCGTCGCTAGGTCATTTCTTTTATCGTTTATCGTTGCTCCAACGTGTACCTACCCTTAGAACTGCCGCAGCGTCCATTTTTAAGTAGTTCAAAAAATTAAAAGTTTTGTCTATAATTACTGTTTTCTTTCTTGTCATTCATTATCTCGGACTCGGACTATATCTCTGGAATAAGTACACAAATACAAAAACATATTTGGCAGCGTCTGTCTTGATTTGCATGTACTTCAGCTCTTCTTGCGCATCGAAAAATTTTCCTGAATTCGAGCTCGGATTTCTCGCATAGAAAACCAGCGTTAGCTTGCCCACAGCGCAATACTATGGGAATAACTAAAAACATATCACCTAAGTTTTTCTGCCCCATTCGTTAAAATCAAATTAGCAGGCTGAATTTATTGGCTCTGTCAATCCAACTTACTCAGCTTTAATTTAGCATGTACACCATACGGAAGTTTAGATTAAAACATTAAAAAGTTTAATTTCCGTACTTCAACGGAAGCGAAATTAAAAACTGTACTGATTCTCCGTCCGTGACCGCGAAATCACGTGCGGTTCCACAACAATTTTATTACTGTTCTGGGATAAGTTATAAAATCACCATATATAGCTTTATAGTTCCACTATCGACCGCATTAGCGCTGCGTGGCATGCTTCAACTGTCTCGTGGGATGTGATTACCATACACGTCGTGAAACCGCTGTACCTGCTCGTGTTTCAAAACACAGAGTGTCCAAAGTGAAACTACTGTCCGTTACTCAGAGAAGACGAGCGGAAAGAATGTGACCTTTTTGACTATCGCTGCTGATTATTATAAACATCGCTCAGATAAGCATCCCAGTAGCCAGGTTATTACTCGTATGGAAATTAAAGCTAAGTTGAACAGAAGGAGACAAAATGTTTCCGCTTACTGCAGTACAAATATTTCACGTGTTGTCTTACGTTATCTGTTCACATCCCTTCCTCCTCAGTCCGCTCTCGTCTTCTCCTGAGTAACCGACAGTATCTCGTGCAGTGAGATTTCAAATTTTCACTTTGGCTATGTTCGTAATTTAAATATGTATTGTATTGATTAAGGCTGATTGAGTGGAAGGAAGGCCTTGTGGCCTTAAATCTGCCAGCGAAAATAAAACATTATTATTATTATTATTATTATTATTATTATTATTATTATTATTAAGAATTTAGGATTTTGCTACTGTGTGCTGACTCGATATTCCGTGCGTTTCAGTACAACCTGCAGGTTACATTTAGGCCTGGGAAAGTCTGGGTCTGAGAATCACTCACTTCGCTATTCCGACCGCACGCTAGAACTACTGCGTGGGTGTATTCACAAATCTGGCATGATGACATCCTATCAGTGTCAGTCTCGTGCTTCTGCCGATAAGAGTGAACACGTCCACTTTAACCCCACTAAGAGTGAACATGTCCACTGTAACCCCATTAAGAGTGAACATGTCCACTGTAACCCCACTAAGAGTGAACATGTCCACTGTAACCCCACCAATAGTCAACATGTCCACTGTAACCCAACTAAGAGTCAAGATGTCCACTGTAACATCACCAAGAGTGAACATGTCCATTGTAAGACCACTAAGAGATATTTAAGAGCGAGAGCAGCCACTGAACAAAATATTGCAATAGGCTTAGTCAAACATAAAACTAAAAACTTCATAATGAAAATGTAAAATCTAATTTACCAGCCATTTCAAACAAGAGTGACCGTGTCCACTGTAACCCCACTTAGGGTGAACATGTCCACTGCAACCCCACTAAGAGAGGACATGTTTATATGGCTCTACGCTATTTTTACGGCCATTAAACATCATGTGGGGACAGTGATGTCATCTGTTTAGTGTCATAAGGATCATAACTCATTACAACTTATCTTATCTCTGGTCAGTTCTAGGAAGAGCGGTACTCCATCAATATCTCCCGCACCGCACCTAATTAAAATACACCTTGCAGAGACTTTGTAAGTTCCCCACAGTAGGTGGCATTTGAGGCGATGAGCTTACCACTTGTCCCTCTGCCCCCTGTTGGTAAATAAGTGTAACTAAATTCCTTGGATGTATGGAAACCTGCGCTAGGGGGCACCAATGTTGCGACTTCGGAACTATGAGTTAAATGATGATGAATATGATTCTTCTTCTTCTTCTTCTTCTTCTTCTTATTATTATTATTATTATAAACATTAAATTTAACATTAACATTTTTAGAAACATTAAATGCAGAAGTCTGAGATGGGCAGGGCATGTAGCAAGTATGGGTGAATCCAGAAATGCATATGAAGTGTGAGTTAGTTGGCCGGAAGGAAAAAGACCTATGGGAAGGCCGAGAGGTAGATGGGAGGATAATATTAAAATGGATTTGAGGGAGGTGGGATATGATGATAGAGATTGGATTAATCTTGCACAGGATAGGGACCGATGGCGAGCTTATGTGAGAATAGCAATGAACCTGCGGGTTTCTTAAAAGCCATTTGTAAGTATTATTATTATTATTATTATTATTATTATTATTATTATTATTATTATTTTTTTCATTGTCTTTGAGGTTCCCTGCTGCTAAACATTTTAGTGTAATTACTAATTAACTTTTAAGCTGCAAAATTCTCTAGTTATCGAAAAGTAAACGATATAATTTGTCAAAATATCGTATTCAGATATTCACAATAAACATTTTAAGCAAAATAATATCATATTGCTTTTTTGGGAGAACAATAATATATTGTTTTTTTTGGAAGAATATTGATGTCTGGACAAAAAATATGATAAAAACGGTATATATATCGGTAAGTAATTTATTAAATCCATATCCGGTTTGAGCCATTGGAAAGGAAATCACTACAAGTTTTATCCATACCCCGCTCAAAATCATGACCTCGATCGAGCTCAGTAAACAATGTAGACACCGCAGTGTTGTAGCTAGCCAAGTTATGTCTACAACTGTTTGGCGTTGTTTTAGAACGCAGTATGGACGTGAACCTCCAACACGGAAAGCATCAGGTTCTGGGACAACAAACTGACGATTACAAGAAATCTATGTTCACTTCACTTTGGATACATTTGGATACCGTTCATATGGAGGTATATAATCGCATGTTTTACATTCCATAGAGGCAAATCAAACTTTCCTAAGAGCAAGGAAAACAAAAAGGATGACTTCCGTATAAATCGTACCAGGTGAAATGAAGTCCTGCATATTCAGTAATGTGTTCATAATCAAAAAGACGTCTCTTTTCGCATGCGCTTCTCAACTTGAAAACAACAGAGCAAATGTGTGCAGAAATAACATGTTAGTTCTACTATGACGTATGATGAACTCAAGGAGAAGATTAAAATGATAATGTGTAGACTATAAAATAGAGTCTACTAATATCACATAATTAGTTAATTTCGTTCGAAAGGATTAATGGATTCTGAGGTATTTTGTTATATGAAATCATGAATATCGTCACTAATGAATTTTAAATACTGCAAAATATAATACTGAAGAAACGTACTTTAAGTCAAGGCCATGTATAAGACTCTTTTTGGCAGGTTTAATCTCTCTATTTGGGAAGAAATCAGCGAGTTACAAAGTGAAATGGTGAAATATTTCAATATAATATCGACGGTGTTAAAATAAAATGTTATAAACCTAAAAAATTGAAAAATTGACATTTTCACATCAAAGTAATTATTTTTTATGGTCATTCTACGTTCATGTAAAAGGATTTACCCTCAGACAATTATTTTTGGTATAATTAATTCTTAGAATTTGTTACCATGATTCTTTTATTATGTACCTAGCTTAGCAAAACGCTGTTTCCCTCCCGATACTTGGTTAGCATTTTACCGAATCTTGATTTTTATTAACAATGAAATGAGGTTACACTGTGAAGTCATATGGCTTACCCATAAAAAATAAGTAGAATGAAATAAATTATTATTCCAATTTGAGCTCTCCTGAACATATGTTAAAATCAGAGTTATGAGATCTTACCTTAACACCGTCGATATACAGTGCATGGCGTAAATCTCTCCGCAGTGAGGGCGATTCGCTAGCACTCTCAGTTGAACTCAGTTACGTTGGCAACGAATTCCGCTTACAAACATAACGTCCACACTCAGCTATACGTACATGGAATGCTATGCAGTTACTACCTGCTCTAGGTCAAGACCAGCACCGCTGCTTCCTCGCCTTATCTTAGTGCTGCCAACTTAAGCGTTTCCACGCGACTCTGAGTTCACTGCGGAGAGACTTTTGCCACGCAGTGTACAATACCGGAAGTATACATACAATTTGAAATCTGATAGTGTTATTAATAAACAGTTTGTTAAAAAGTTTATAATAATAATAATAATAATAATAATAATAATAATAATAATAATAATAATAATAATAATAATGATTTATTTTAGCTGGCAGAGTTAAGGCTGTTTCTCTTCCACTCAACCAGCAAACTGTTTTATGGAAAAATAATGTTTTCCCCTCTTAAACTTCCCCAGTTTAAAATCCTACGCACGGTCCTCCTTCACGTAAAATTTTTTTGTTAAATTGAATGTCGACTAGTTTTTAACCGATTTAATGGTTCAGTGAGTGGCTAAAGCACATAGAATACTACGCATGATGTCTCGAACTTGAAACCAAAATCAGATCAGCTGACAGGTAGTGACGTCAGAAAATGTTTATCTGTTACAGGTAAAGTGCTGTTTCGTATAATGACATTAACTGAATTAGGAACATTAACTCATCTTACTTTCCTAATTGAGAATTGATAATGATCTCATGTCAAAACTTCCCCTCAAAGTGTGCATATTGTTAGACTTGCACAACAGAGATATATATTATAGGGCGAGTCAAAGTCTGGAATCGCCTCATTTCATGTGTAATACTTTATTTAGGTAAATATAGATGTTCCTATTTATTGAAACACCAATGAATCAAACAATTACACACATACTGGTAAAAGTACGCCATCTTGAAAGCCGACATACTGGATATTCAGAGTGGTCACACGACCTCTTTTCCAATTGAAATTTCAAAGTTGTATCCAATATGCCGGCTTTCAAGACGGCGGAAGGTTATAATTATATGTGTAATTTGTTGATTCACTGGTATTACGAGTATATTAAATGTGAACATCTATATTTACCTTACATACAGTACCAGGCATATGGTCTTCAGAGTTACATCCCACGATATCAAAAAAATTGAAAAATGAGATAGGAAATCTGTCATATAGCTCCTCACACGAGGAATCCAAATTTTAGGTTACTTAATTCCTATACTCACAACATTCTATATAAATTTTGACCTGATATAGAGGGTTAGTGTTTAAGTCATATTATCCCTAGGATGTTGGGAGCTTTGTTACCAACATTATTTCGACCAGTCAGAGAACAGCAACAACTGGCCATTTTGTTTATTTTTTGTAGGTTATGTTACTAGCAGGATTGTGACGTGGTTCAATCTCTATATGAGGTAAACTGTAAGTAATGTCATTACTTTCAGGGGGTTATTCTTTGAGATATTTCAAACAAAAAATTCTAATACAATTTTGCTCGCTTTTGCTTCCTTTTCGAGACAAAAATTGTTTTATATGAAACAATTCACAGCGTGTTTTGAAAAAACCACTGATTTAATTCCCAATATGCTCAGTCAGTTTAAGAGAGCAGTGTATTATGATAATAAATTATTGAAAGAATTTTTTGTGTTGTCTCTTAAATGTGCAGAAATTTGATTAAAATAAATGAAGTCATTATTACAAAAACAACCCTTGTCAAAATTGCTATTTTTCAGGAGAACAATAAAAATAAAAGAATAAAACATGTCAGCTATTCCCTTCAACTGGTGTTTTATCCTCGTGTCTATTGCACTTGACATGGGCCGTTTTTGGGGTCTATAAACATTTAAAATAGTAGCAAATGTGTCCTTAACTCAATTTCATTAAAATTGACTAGGGCTGTTTTTGTAACAATGTCTTCAAATGTAACATTGTAAAAATTCCTTTGCAAAATGAAAAGTTGCATTTGTTCAGATCAATTTCTGTACATTTAAAGGACAAAACTACAATTATTTCAATTATTATTATTATTATTATTATTATTATTATTATTATTATTATTATTATTATCATCTCTTAAACTAACTGGGAGTCCCGCACCGTGGCGTCGCGGTCTAAGGCATCCTCTCTAGGACTAGCGTTACGGAATGCGCGCTTGTTCGAGTCCTCATGATGGAAGAAATTTTCTCATGAAATTTCGGCCAGTGTATGGGACAGGTGCTCACCCAGCATCGTGATGCACTTGGGGAGCTACGATATTTAACGAAATCAGATTACGCAAACCAGCTATAACGGCTGGGGAGCTCATCGTGCTAACCACACGATACCTCCATTGTGGTTGGATGATCAACCACCTCTTCTTCGGCATGTGGCCGTGAGACCAGCAGCCGGCTCATCGGTCTTGGTCCTTCGTGGGCTGTAACGCCACGGATAAAAAAATAAAAACTGACTGGGCATACTGGGAATAAAATCAATAGCTTTCCCAAAACACGTTATGAAATGGAATAATTTTTGTCTCAAAAAGGAAGCAAAAACGAAATAAACTGTATTATTTTTTTTTGTTTGAAATATCTCAAAGAATAACACCCTGAAATCAATGACATTAGGCTTACTTAAGGTTCATCCGGTATAATGAGTTGTCCATACTACCGCAACTGAAAGGTTTGCAATTAATGGTTAAATGAAAGAAAATATCGAAAAACAGAATAGCCAATAGTACTAACTCACGTGGCACAGGATGTTGAGTGCTTCGCATATGACGTGTCAAGGAGAGATTCACATAGAATGCTAACTCGACCAGTGTATTGGTACATGCCATTATTTATTAATGCAATATTCAATGTAACCCTTTACACCCTCACAATTAGTATGGACAGCTAATTTTTTTATTGTCTTATCTGTGTCCAGATCTGTGTTCTTAGTTTGATGGGAGATTTCAACACGAGCTAGTGCATTAACCGTTCCCTTGTGAGACATTTTCTTTATTGATAGCATAATTAAGTAAATGTATACACTGCGCATGCGTCCAAAGAATTCAATACCATACCGTGTTTACATGTAGCCAACTTACAGCCACTTACGACTGTATGATCTTATATTGATTGAATCATGTACGAGTATATTCAATTATTATTACTGTTTTAAGAAAGCATGAGCTAATGACGCTGGTACGAAATGCGATTCGTAATGCACGTGGTATTGCAAATGAACTGGAAAGTTTGGCTACACTGTCTTCGTGATCCCGTTGCCAGATTTTCGTTAGCAGACGACATTTTCACGTGAGATCCAATGAAAAGCTCCGTTCTCCTTCTCCCCTCCTCCCCCCACACTCATCATTGCACAGGCTACCCCTCTAACCCGCACTTTCCTCTCGCCAACTTAACGACTTCCTGTTTAGTCGGTTCAAAACCTGGCTTTTAGTATAGAAGTGAAAATTTTCTCACGATGCACTTATTTTAACAGTAATTACTGAATGAAGTACTTATATTCGTCAAGTTTTTCGTATTGATTATTTTATTAAATTAGTTTAACATAACATGTAAGATGTCTAAAAAATATACCGAAAAATTGTAGTAGTAGCCGCAGAGTAAGGAACTATGCCAGTGAAAACCCCAAAGTTTTATTTTAAATATTTTTTATACGGCATCTAAAATAATACAACTAATCTGAAAGAAAAAGAGTTCGTAAATCAATAAGAAAAATACGGTAATTAAAAGCATTAATGAGAAGAACTTTGGTATGTAGTTTTGCAATTTATAAAGTGTTTTAATAATAAATTCGACGCTTTGAAAGCATGCTTCATCGTTGTTTTTAGGTTAGGAAGAAGAGCTAATGTTCTATGTATCGGTTAGGTCTCAGACCATTTCTTCACTGAACCATTACCCTAAATCCTTTAAAATACATGCAGCCTAAAAAAACGATGAGAACATGGAGCTATTAAAATCGGAAGACTATGCATATGATCCAAATCCAATTGAAATACTCAAAATCCAAAATATTTGAAGGACGTTTCTTACGACGTGACCAGTTGCTCAAAACTCATCAGTGACGATAAATAGGTAAGAGGATAGAAACAATACAAAAAATTGATGAGAAAATGTTGCGATGGAGATATGCATCTAGTTCATATACTATACCAGGGATGCAAAACTGTGCTACAATTGTGCCATAATCACAAGCCGGAACACGTGACTCATCCCTTCCTTTCACATGTTAAGGGTGAGAAGAGATACGTGTTCAGTGTACTTGTGGAACGTCACAGATACGTAATGGGATGGGCAAAAAACTCTTTCCCCATACTTTCACCCCTCTCTTCCCCAGTTCTGCATCCCTGCACTATACTAAGACCTATACGAAGATAGCGGTGGCAAGGGAGGACAGTGATAAGACAACGATCGTATTATGTCGAGGGATTGCGCGATACTTACACACATTCAACCGAGAAGAATTTCTATTCGATATGTTCCGGCCAAAATAATTGTTCAACGATAAACTGGGTCGGCCTACAAACCGTCAGGTTGTACCATACATTAAAATTAAATTCGATTTCATCTTCTTTCAACTAATACGTTAAAACGCTGAACAGATTATCAGATTATCGAAGAATATAATGATTTTGCTTGGGTTTTGTTGCATCACATACATAAAATCTAAGTAATGAATGTTCAACGGATTTTGGTTGTTATAATCTGAAAATAGAATCATTTCAAAGTGCAGAATTTAACTTTTAATCAACCAACAGGTTTCTATGTTGTATGAAGCTCTTTATACAACAGTAACTTCTGAATTTTAAAGTGTTAAATGTAACTAACATTAACAGATAGCACATTGAAACACTTTGACACAGTCTGTCATTGACAAAATTATGGTAAATTCTGCAAATGTAAATTTTCTGTCAAATTCTAGCTAAAATGAATTCTTCAAATACAAGCTTCTTCTTAGACAAGCTCCACAGCAGATCAGAATAGCTATTATAAATGCATTTCTGTTGAATTTTGTAATAATTATAATATTAAACTAATATAAACTGACAAACAATTCGAACTCTTTGCCAGAATCTAGTGATAGAACTATGCTGAACTCTATAATGCTATATTTTTGGAATATGATAATAAGCTATTTATGAAATTTAGAATATTTTGGCACTACATACAGACGAGGAAACTGTACTGAACTCTACTTTATTTTATAATTTAAAAAATTGAAATGAAATAACTGTCAAGTTTTTATACACACTGAAGGAAATTTCATCATGGCGTCTAAACTTAAATATAAATTTCATATTCTGACAATTCCAACAGTCAAACAAAACCTTTTTGACGCAATCATCAGACAACACTAGATTCAGCAAATTTGAACTGAACTGATGAATTCTCAAGGATTTTGACTCGTTTACAAGGATCAGAGCGTGGGATCATTCAATGATTCATATTTTCAGTACTAACACAACCAAACTGAAAACTTCGTAGCTCAGCCATTATCATATTTTGGTTGTGGGGAAAAAACATGAAGACGTATACAATGTGCAGTCTTGACGGTTTGCAGGCCTTTCAAGAAGTCGTAATATTAAAGGGTCCGTAGCGGCGGATATTTTGCTATACTCAGGTTCACTATCCCTATAACACAAACTCTGGAGTATCCGTAATGTCTGTGAAACTTCGAGCGAGCTGAACCCTCGTCCTGGACATAGAAGGAATCTTTCCATTGTGACTTGCAAAGTTCTTTTTCCTCGTAGTCGGCCAGGAGAGGATGTAGGCTGCAGGCACCGAGCGAGGATGATGAAGCTGAGTCACTTCGCCACTCTCGCTCGTGCCTTCACTCGCAGACACGCCGTCACAGCAGAGTGGCGCTCCGCTGGTCCCGTCCAAGGAGAAGTACAGCCGCCCAGAAGACGCCTGGGAATTATCATCCTCCGTAGACGACACGCTACTCTTGCTACTGTTGATATTCCCTTCGCCAGGGGACGAACTGACGCTCGTACCGATGTCCAGATGGTGGTAGGACTCACTGTCGCTGCTGTTGGCACTGCAGCCCTCACTCCTGTCGTCCACTTCCTTCGCTTCTTGATACCGGATCTTCCTCCACTTTCGGTCGAGTAGAGAGGTGGTGGATGTCGAATACTGGCGTCCCATTTCTCTGCTCGGCGTTGCTGGTGTTGGTGGAGATTTGTTGCTTTCTTCGGAGAACGCTCTGGTGATGAGGATCCGTGGTGATCTACGAGGAGTGTTTGCAAGAACAGTTTGGATCGCCGCTGCTCTTTTTGACGATGGCGAGTTGACTTCTTTTTGGCAAGGGTCGTAGAAATGAGAACTTCCGACTCCGAAGACTCGCTGAAGGAAGAGGTTAGCACTGCTCAAACTGGGACGGGAGATCTGCACAGGGTTACCACACAACGAGGCCGACCCCTCTAGAGATCCCTTCCCAGTCTTGTTCGATATCACAGCAGCGCGGATGGATCTGTATTTCTTGGAGAGCTCCCCATCAACCGCTGCGTCGTTGTCGAAGGATGGTACTTGCAGAGTATTGCAGCTGACGGCGTGAGATTGCTGACCTATCCGATCTTTGAAAGACCGAGACCTTGGAAAACCGCTGGCACTGTCTATTCCTGTGAGTGAAATCCCGAGACCGGAAGTCGACGACGGTCTCCAGTTCAATTCCGAGGCGATCCTTTGGATCTTAGGCCGATTAGAGTTCTGTCCGCCCGCTCCTGACCGGTGGGGATCGAGAAGGACTTCTGACAGACGTCTCTGGAGGTGGGAGGCGCAAGGACGACTCAGGATCCCCAGAGGAGTGAGGGAAGGACGTCGAGAACCGCACGCTGAAGGAGTACGAGCCTGAATCTCCTGAATCATTTCACTTTTAGACATCTGCTTGCGCCAGTAGTTCTGGAATGTTTTGCGGAGGATCTTGCTCTTGATGCCGTAGAGAAGGCCGTTGACGGGCGGGGAGCATGTCAGCAGGGTTGAGGCGAGGGTGACGAGATGAGGGTGCACTCGGGCGACTGTGCCGACCTTGTTAGCCGCCAGGAATGTGGAGGAGGAGGATTCCCACAGGATGATGCTGTAGTATGGGAAATACAGGATCAGCAAGGATCCCAAGAGCTGCAGCACTGTCGAGACGGCACTGCGTCCTCGGAACTTGCCGCCGGCACTCAGCACGGAGGGCTGGAAAGGATTGCGCTGGTGCGTGATGGTCACTTGCGCAGACAGCGTCACCTCGAAGATGGCCGACGCGATGCGGTGACGGTGATACCTTGCAATCATCAGCACCTGGAAATCACACATTTTTATTTTTGTAACATTTTATTTAATAAATTTGTATTTTTTCGTTTTCTTTTTATTTTCTTTATACAGAGTATTTCACGAGGATTTACCATCACTTACGGATGAAAGAGTAATGGAAAGGAGGAAAATTCTCTCCGGCGCCGGGATTTCAACTCGGGTTTTCAGCTCTACGTGCTGATGCTTTATTCACTAAGCCACACCGGATACCCACCCCGGCGTCGGACAGAATCGTCTCAGATGAAGTTCCAACTCTTGGGTTCCCTCTATTGATAAAGCATCAGCACGTAGAGCTGAAAACCCGTGTTCAAATTCCGGCGCCGGAGAGAATATCTGCATGGAAATATCATATGTACTTCGGTACATTAAAATAATATATATGATATGTATAAATCACTTCGTGATTTAAGACGGCGCTTATTCCGTCGGATCCCGGCCAACTAGTCACTCACAACGAGTGCACCTCAGCACATGTGTGGACTTCAGTCTACGTAGTGCAGAGGGCGGCCAATAGAGGGAACCTAAGAGTTGGAACTTAATCTGAGACGATTCTGTCCGACGCCGGGGTGGGTATCCGGTGTGGCTTAGTGGATAAAGCATCAGCACGTAGAGCTGAAAACCCGGGTTCAAATCCCGGCCCCGGAGAGAATTTTTCTCCGTTCCATTACTCTTTCATCGTATGATGACGCAGAATATCTGCATGGAATTATCATATGTACTTCGGTACATTAAAATAATATATATCACTTACGGAGCTTATTTCTGAAGACATTCTGAGCAATAAATGTCATACAGTAAAACCCCGATTATCCGACACCCTATTAACCGATCGACGGATTATCCGACTGTCTCTCTCTCTCTCTCTCTCTCTCTCTCTCTCTTCTCTAATTTTTTTTGCTGCAGAACAAAATATGAAGTCATATAGACTGACTTATTGGAGGGGGTGTTTTTGTCAACTTATAAATTAGTCATTTCCTGCTTTCAATGTAATGACTTCAAGAACTTCCACACAATTGTAAAATCCGTGTACCATTCAGTCCCTTTCCTACTGTTGAAGTGGCCGTATTGTGTAACTTATATTATGTAAAATGTCTTCCATGGGTGTCGAAAGAAAGGATTAAAGCGCAAATAATTTAGAGGTTCGGAAAGCAGAAACTTTATTTCATGTCGAATCAGAATATGAGACTGGCGTTATAGTTGTGCGTGATTTAATTAAAAAAATGGAGAGTAAAGTGTATAAAGTACGAGTACCTATATAAATCTACAACACGAGGCCTCTATTGCTATATATTCATACAGTAGACAACCATCACAAGGAGTTCCCTTGGCCCTTAAAACCGAACTTAATTTAGTTAACTTCTGATCTTCTAGCTAACATGTTAAAAACAAGACCATGGAGAAAATTAGGCCTATATATTATGCACTTAATTTATGAAAATCTTTTATGGTATCGGTACAGATTATCCGATTTTTTCGATTAACCGTTCAATTCACCCCTTTTATTACCACGGATAATAGAGGTTTTACTGTATAAACATGTGTCCTAATCTCAATATTTTCAGAGTTACACTAATTTGAATTTCTTAGTAAAATATCTTTTTTCTTTAGTTTCAAGGGTAAAAAATTATTACAAATAGAGAATAAACTATTCAGAAGTATCATTTCTTTAATCGGCTAGTGTAGCTAAAAATATGTTAATTGCTTTGTACAGATTTTGTTTTTCAATTTTTAACTAAAAATTACATCATTTTTACGCACTTATCATAAAAATTGTTACAAATCATACGACTTTAGGAACTTGATTCTTTACAGTTTAATTATGCATCCTAATGTACAGTCTTTAAGAATTTACAAGAGCGACATTATTTGTAACAATTGTTTGATAAGTGCGCAAGAAAGTGTAATTTTGTAGTAAAAAATCGGGAAAAAAATCTATGTAAAATTCTTTTACAAACTGTAATGGAACACATTTTTAGCTTCAGAATACTAGCTAATTAAAGAAATGATATTCCTGAATATCTTATTCTTTATCTGTAAAATTCTTTTACTCTTAAAACTCAAGAATAATTAGTTAGGTATTTTACAAATAATTTCAAATTAGTGTAGCTCTGAAAATATTGAGATTAGAACAAATGTTTATATGACGTTTTTGCTCAGAATGTCTTCGGAAATAAGCTCTGGAAGTGACGGTAAATTCTCGTGAATCACCCTGTATAAATATATTAAGTTTATTGGTAGGAAAATACAGATGGAAAATTGTGAAATAATATACAATAATTTTAGAGCTTCTTTGAAATAGAGTAACCTTGTGCTTACATACATAATATAATTACATACAAAAATTACAATGAATAACAAATTAAAAATTAATATTCACTAATAACAAAGTGTTTACATGAATTTTTAAGTGTAAAACTGTTTGAGATAACTAGATGAGATTATTTCTTAATTAATTTGTAATCATTTTAGGATCAATATCACTAGTATGATTGAAAGAAAGTGCTCGTTACAAACTTTCGTTAAAAAGTATTGTATCAGCGCCTTTTGTTTTCTGTTTGTGAGAATATGACTTTAAATTTGTGTGATTTTTATATATAAATTTCAATAATACATTGATATAAATTTGATGTATTTCAAGTCAATTTCACAAACAATAATGACAAATAAAGAAATTCCCACAGTTTGGGAACAATTTATCTACTGCAATACAAATTTCAGTAGCATTTGGCATAATGAAGACTGGTTGCCATCTTTATTAAGTTCTGGACACCTGAACACAACTAAAATTCTGTGGCCGGGAGGATAAAGGTCTTAAGTCAATTTCTTGTGAAAATGAGATTTTTATATATTCTGAAAGCGGAAAGAATTCTCTACAATCTGGTAAAACGGTTAAAGTCAAATAAGACTCTTGACTGGATTTAAAGAGCGTTACCAAATGTCTTAAGTACTTTTTGAATCGAGCACACACAGAATAAAGGACTTAAGAATATTTAATACTATATTTATTACAAACCATCACATGTTTATTTCCATGCTTCCCTATTAAGGGGAGAGGATGGTATTTTTGATGAAAAATGACTAAGTTTAAAAAAAAGATATTCTTTAAAATACTCTGTGATATGTGTGGATCGCCATTTTTAAACTTCCTGCGTTATGGATTTTTAAATCAGTCGCCCACTTTTATTGTTGTTTCCGGTAAATTAAATTAAAAAAATTTTTCTTTAAAATACCCTTTGATATGTGTGGAATGCATTGCATAACATTTTGTGGGTATTTGTGCCCTTATTGTTTGTTGAGACGTCATTTTTAAACTTCCTGCGCTATGGATTTTTAAATCACACGCCTGCTTTTATCGGTTTCCAGTAACTTCATTTTTTTTTGCTACATTGCCAGACAAAATGAATATAATTTCTGAACTATTAAAGATACATGCATGAAATTTAGAACACACATTCTTTAGACTATTAGGAAACTTTTCTCTGTAACAGAATTTTGTTAATTGATTTCATTTTAAAAATACGTCCGTTTGTTTGCAAGAAAGGAAATCAGAAAATTGTTACTAAATTGTAATTGTTTATTTTACAAAAGTAGGGACTAATATCGAAATTCTGTTACAAACAGTTGGTAGAACATACTTTTGCAAATACATTGCAAAAACTGTTTGAATCTATCTTTAAAAATGATTTAGATATATCGGTTTTAGTACAGTCCTGCATTGGGTATATTTTTTTTTTCAAATTTGGTGCCCCAAATTACTTTTTTTTTTTCAAAATATTTTTATTTGGTTGAGTTGCCTCAGCTATGAGCTCTCTACATACAAAAAATTAATAATTTACACCAAATAGGAAAAAAGTTTTAAGAAATACCATCCTCTCCCCTTAAAAAGGTCTAACTTCTATTTTAGCCATTTTATCACATACTGATGCCCTTTCCTTTTAAAACTTTAAGCACCAGGGTAAACAGTCCTATAATTTTTAAGATCCATTTTCATTCCTAAAATTTATATTTCTCATTTTTACATGAAAAAAGTCTTATGTTTACATAGTCCCTTATACTCAGTTTGGGTTCTAGTCTTAAAATGGCTTAAGTGCGGCTATTTTTGGAAATAATCAAGAAAATTCTTAAATGAGCAACATTACCTATTTTAGAAGAAATATAAACAAATAATATCCAAGAAAAACCTCTTAATTAAAAAACTCTATAATTGACACCAATTTCAATCTTTCTACTGCTCTCCTGAAAAGTATAAAATTTTTATTTAAGACCTTTTTCCTCCCGGCCACAGAATTATAACTGCTATCACCACAGTTTATGCAAAGACACGATCCTCATCTCCAAAGCAGCAGACTTATAATATTTAAAAACATTTGCCGGCATACTTTTATGAATCTCCATTCACAGACTTCTGTGTTATTGACAGTTTCTTTTGTGAAACATGCATCGTATTTTATCTAGGTGTTGGTTTGGTTCTTCACAGCAACATTGTTTCCATTGTATCGCATGTACTGTCGCGCAGAATAGAAATTCACATAGCTAACTCGTCCAGGAAGGACACAATGTAAACTTTGTTCATGCTAACAATGATGTCCATATCGTTACCATCTCTTTAGTAGACGAGAAGCCTGGAATGAAATGAGTTGCTATGCATCTCCTCTCTCCTACCGCCTTCTAAATAATACATTTTTTAATATCGAATGAAGGAGAAAGTACGTATTTATTTATAACGCTGGAAAGATGGACTTATATGTATACAACAGCCTCAGTTCTCATTGACAAACACAGAATGAGTATGAGAGCATTAACAAGCCAAACAAAACAGCACAGATATATACAGGATGTAACGAAAAAAGTGGGCAAAACATCAGGCATGGATTCCTCATGTATAGAACATAAAATTGTTATATCAACATGGATGCAGGAATGTTTGGTTTCTGAGTAGAGCTTGCAAGTATGATCATAATTAGGGACCGAATTTGTATGTAATTACATATTATATTCCTTTCAACCTAACCGTATATAAATAATAAATCTTTGCGAATCTTGTAATTACCATTAATATATTAAAATTTGATACTACATATTTTTACATATTTACCCCACATTACATATTATGACTTCGTATTACATAAATCTACATATTTAGGGATTTTATTCATTTCTACTTCTCTGAAAGGAAAAAAAAAGTTCTGTTGGTGCAGTTTACAATTTTGAAATACACAGATTTAAAAAACCTTTTTACCTACCCAAGAAAAGATATATTTCTAGACGAAACATAACGTCCTTAGTTCCAGGAAGTAGTAAAGGCACTCACCCCATATCGCCCACTGTAAATATGAGTGAACAAAAGGCAGCCTTTCTAATAAAACTACCTTGTATTGTAAAAATCACTCAGAAAGTAGCGTTGCCTTCATGCGGAGGAGTGGGACGAGGACGACATGATTTGTCTCGAACTATAATATTGTTCTGCACACGTCTTAACACGCCGTTTCCATGCAATTTGCAACCTTACCCACCCTCTTCCTAATCCTTCCAGGGAAAACCCGTGTTAAGTCTGGCATGAGCCGCAATAAAGTAGCCGAATTTTGAAAAGAAGTTGGCGTGAAGGAACAAACTGAAAGTTGCGGAAAGATTAAAATAAATAGTTTTTCAGGTTATTTCTTGACCTCTTTACTTCAAATTTAGTACACCTATACGGAAATGGTATTTTCCGAGGAATTAGGAAGTATGGTTCTCGGCTTGAATAATCCTACCCTTCTGAATGAGACAGGAATGTCACTTTTCAAACAACAGCTTGTAAATGGCTATAGTTTGAGGTTTTAGTAGCCTAGTAGGTACTTTGTTTCTTACAGGAAGCAGCTAAAATGCATGTGTCCCACATCTCTTATTTTATCCTAATCCAGTAAAGCGTTGTGTCATTCATTTCACTCAGTTCTCTAGTTTCAGTACTTACAGTATAAAGTTCAAGTGAGTTTATCTACTGCTTTTAACTAACTAAAATGGCCCCTGTATCTTCAACCCTAACGACAAAAAAAAAAATCATGGATTGCGATGAAAGGTTCTTTCACAACAGATAGAAAAACAGTAAAACGGTAAAAAATTGGGTGTTCTATGAAATCACAACTGAAGAGTCTTACCTATCCTATACCTGCCAGACATTAATATTAAATATTTTCATTATTTTACATATTTTGGTACATATTTAGTTTATTTTTCTTGCATAAATATGTACATATTTCACACCTTGATATTACATAAAAATCCGGTCCCTAATCATAGTGTACTCCAGTATGTTTACTGAAATTACTATTAGACCCTATGCATTCTGTTTACATTTCCTGTAGCACTGAATATAATTTTAAAGTTCATATTTTTTCTCAATTTCTTAAGTTTTTTTTTCTCTTATAATTCTGACTCCCATTAGGGCTGTCATGATTTACATATTTTCTTTTTTTGGTCAAGTTTACCCCTGTTTACGGTACACAAAAATTTAAAGAGATAATCATAATACAATGTAAATAATAAGTAAATAAATATGAGACATAATAAATGTCTAAGAAGTGATACTTCGTATCTATAAATTTGCAGGTGAATCAAAAACTGTTTTAAAAATGATTATTTTGTTGTTGAATATAGAAAAACTTTTTATACAATTTTTTTACTTTGCAAGATTTTCTATTTGGGAACAAAATATTTGTTATAACAGTCCAATTCTGTGAACACCATAATAATGTAGTTAATCTGAATGAACATTTTTGTACATACGAGGTATTATTGCTTCTTAACTATTATATAACATATAGAAAAAAAAACATGATAAAATGTAAACAATAAGTCAAATGAGACAGACATATACACTGCTTAACCTCCTGAGTCCTTAGACATTTACTGTTTTATTTTTAAAGTTCAATATAGTTATACACTTAAAAAAGTCACTGACATGAGGAAAAATGCTGAAAAAATTCTGCAGGTTACAGTTAGGGCACAAATGAAGGTATATTATACTATACTTCGGGTCTATGCGCATACATCTTACATCATAATCAAGTATGAAGTATAGTATAGTGTACTATACTCTCAGGATTCAGGATGATAGAAAATAAATATGAAAGAATAGTAATAAAAAGGATAATAAAGTACAGAGCATACAATAAACACAATTTCACGTACACACAAAAAAATTATAACAATAGTAGCACGAGTTCTCACATAACAAGCATTATAAGAAAAAAAATGACATTGAAACAAATAATATAAAATAAAATATATCACTAAAATATCTAAATGTACAGAAAACACACAAAACAACACTTGTCATAATAGTAAGTTAGTTTGGCAGCTCGTCATGAGATAATTTCCTAAATTAGATTTCGAAGATTTCAAGGTTCTGCAGCTCTTAACTTCAGACGTCAGAGAGTGATGAGAAGTAAAAAAAAAGAGAAAAAGGGAAATAGATGATTAGGTAAGATTAGCTTACTTACAGCTTTTCTTTAAATACTAGAGTCCTATCAGTAACAGTAATTTTCCGAGAGGTTAGATATGTTAAATTAGGGTACGTATTAGGCCTATTTACACGAGGTTAATATCTTAACAGCAACATAACTTCCACATACTAGATTATGTTAGATTAATAATCTTTATTAAACACATATGCGTACAACTTTCAGCCATTTTTTTATTTGTTATAGTGTCTGGCTCGAGATCTCGATGAGTGAGGGTGATTGTGGAGTACTGGTGGAATGGAAATGATATCACAGTCTAGTATATACAGTCACGAAGCTTGAGTTTTGAGGGTGCTAGAAACAATAGACTGTGACGGTACTATTTTGCATTGCCTGTAATGAGGCGATATTAGCGATCCTACTAATGTTTGCATATTTACTACGTATTGAGCTTCGCGACTGTATATACTAGACTGTGACGATATGGTGAGGGGAAACGGAGGAACCTCAAGGAAACCCCTCGCGCACACTTTGTCCACCACAAATCCCTTCATGATCCACAAGGGGATCGAAGGCGGGTCGGCACGGTGGAAGGCAGCGAGGCTAATTACTTGGACAAGGGTGATTGGAGGGTAGCTTTAGCTCGTTTTCGTTACGTATTTTCTTGAAGCTCAATGTATTATGAGTCCCACTTTATGTGTTTAGGATCTACATGATTTTCTGAGATTAGACTGGAGTCTTACTAATAAACCGTGTATAGTTTTTATACGGGACTTATGCAGAGTTGCGACAGAAAACGTTACTAATAAACCGAGCGTAAGCGATGGATGTACTCGTATAAACAGTCTGTAACTATACCATGGGAATTGCTTTGCAGTAGTTTTATATACACGAAACCCCTTGTTTAACTGTTGTATATAGAGAAAAAATGGCCGCCCCTCTAACAGCTGTTCGTAACGACTGTCATTTTATGATGATGGTTGCCTTTTAACCACAGAACAACAAACCAAAGAGCACAGAATAATTAGAGTAATATTGCTGTAGCTTGTACTCTTCGACTAAAATATAGTGTGGTAATCGATCAAAGCCAGTTGTACTATCGATACTTGACACGACACACTACAGCGCTCTACCGGATGCAATAGAGAACTTCAGATACTCTATTACCTTACGTCAGTCATGTCAATTGATGCCCATAGGCGCAAGTGCGCGCTTTAGAACTTAGGAGAGCCTGAGCGCTTTACAGCGGAAAGGAAAGAGACAGACGAAAGAGGCAGTATACTATGCCGCTTGGTCGAGCTATATTCAGACATGGCCAGCACTGATTCAATGGATAAAGGGAAGAGAACTTATTAAAACTGTATCCATGTTAATTTTTAGACTTGTCTGAGAAGTATAAGCGCATTATAACAATGTAGGTTTTAATTTTAATCCATTTTGAATCTTGCGTACACCACTTTTAACACTTGAATATAATTAATTGATGAACTAGTGGACTTACTCGTGTTAAATATGTAAAATTTGTCCGGACAAATATTACATATTTAACACGAGATAAATCACTAGTTCATCAATTAATTAATTTTAATGCTCATTTTTCACAAGCTTGCTCTTTTTATTCAAAAGGAAATATTTTCTCAACTTTTTTTTTTTACAGAAAAGTGAAATTTTCAGATATGTTTATTTTGTATCCTTACAGGTACTGAAGCAAAGTTTTCGTAAATCTAATATATCGTAAATACGTATTACTGTCAATTCAATTCAATTCAATTCAATTCAATTCAATTCAATTTTCAATTCAATTCAATTCAATTCAATTCAATTCAATTCAATTCAATTAAATTCAGTTTATTTGGCCATTAGACATATTTTAGGCTTCGTCAAATACTTTTTACATTTACAAAAACACTAATAACAGAAACAGTGAAATTTAAGTAATACAATGAAAACATAAAATAATTTTAAACTTTTAAATTGTAAAACTAACTAAATTGCAATTAAAACTTATTTATTAAAATACAATGTACAAATTTGTGTTGAAAAACTCAGCAACAGAATAAAAGGGATTATTTAATAACCAATTGTAAAATCTAGTTTTGAAACTATTGATTGGTAATTTATAATATTGACTGGGAAGCTTATTATATAATTTCATCCCCATAATTAAAAGTTTGTGTTGCTCTTGTGTAATCTACAATATGGAATATTAATTTGTTCAGTATTTCTAATTTCATGATCATGTATATTGGCCACTAATGAGTAATTGTCGAATTTTGTCATGTAAAGTACTAGATCATATATATATTATATATATATATATATATATATATATATATATATATATATATATATATATATACAGTTTATGATTGTTAAAATCCGTGATTGTCTGAAAAGTGGCCGACAATGTTCCAGATAATTTGAAATACAATTCTAATGGCCTTCTTTTGTAAAATCAAGACTGAAGATACGTAAAGTTTTGAGAAATGTCATGGTCATAATTTACAGTGATCATACTGAAGAAAGTGTATTAAAAGTTTTGAAAATATTTGCATGGAAAATGTTTGTGAGGAAATGAATTAACAAAGTAACTACTGTCACATCATAAACAAAAGATATATGCCGATGTGTTGTAAAAAGAAGTCAGCTCTATAGCTTCAGCAGATTTCGAAAAAATAATTTAACATTGCGATGACAGGAAGTTGCGCACCAATATCACCTTAAAAGCATAATGCGTTAAGAGTTTTGTTATGTAATGTTAGTTACAGTTGAAACATATACAGGTAACTTTGCTTTGTACTGTAATATTGTTTTGATTAGTTTATTGATCACTTTTATAAGGTTAAAGATACCATCAGTATCAATTCAAACTTACCATGTCATACTCAATCTCTTTCTTTTGAATATCACTTTCTTTATGAATGATGTGTTTCATTCACTTAGTACAGTATAGTTGTACTACTATGGAATTTGTGTGAATATTCCTTCTTAATTCTTTATTATGCTATTAACGTTTAAAACACAAGTGCAATATTAAGAAATTGGTGTTAGTAGGCTACTTTTCTTTTACAGATAATATAGAAAATAGTTTGTACACCACTGTTTTCATCATGCTTATTCATATGCGTAATCCTTCCTCGTTCTATATCTAGCGCTTAATGCCCGCGCACGACGTCAAGGTCAGAAAAATGCGCCTGTTTTGACATCACTGCCTTACGTAATGAAGTAATGACGAAACTATGACGTAGCTGTGTAACAGTTATACTGTTTTACACGACGTAGCTATGTAGTGATTATTATTAGTAACGAATTTACACACGACTTATAAACGAGCTACACATTGTATAAGTATAAAATAGTTAAACGTCTGTATATAGTGTGTTTATTAGTAAGACCGTTAAAATTTAACGTGTTACCATTAACGCTGTGTTTACAGGAATTCTCGAGGCACAGTTTTTGCTTAAGTGTTATGTGATTTTTTCAATACCATGCAAAGATTGCAGAGAAACGTTTTCAAGAACGTGGTAGATTATGGGACCATCCGATATGAAAGGAGCGATATTTTTATTGAGTGTTACGCACAGTTTATAAGAATTTAGAGGATATTACTGAACGCATTTCATAAAATCGGCAATGAATAGCGACGAACTTAACTAGATTTGCATTTTCGACTTCTCTATACTGATCTACTCCTTGTGGGTTGAAAGTAAAGAAAATTTCACACAGTAAACGTAGCAATACTTAGAGTTGGCATTAATTATCAGAGACTTTCAGGTATGGCGCTCACAATGAGAGGGACAGAGACAGTAAAAAAATCAGAAAAGAGAGAGAGAGAATGGGGGAATGTATAGTGATGACGCAGGAATCCTATTTCATGGGAATACACGTCGTCAGGATCCCTGATAAGTGAAAAATGGTTTTTAGCACAGCGGCTATCTACTCATCTGTCTGTACACAGTTTTTATTAACACTTAAAAACTGGTTTTATCTGTACTCAGTATTTACGAGTTGATGTATGGGGAAATTATGCCATATTGCTGTATCTTGTACAGACGTGGACAAATTATTAGCAAAATTTAAGATTTTTATTATATATTTTTACAAAATATGATTCTTCAATTTAGACTACAGTTGACATTTTTGTGTATTTCCAAATTATTAGAAAAATTGAAGATTTGTATTGTATATTTTTCAAAATTTAACTCCTCAATTTGGACTACATTTTATATTTTTGCATATTTACAAATTATTAGCAAAACTGTTTTTATTGTATTTTTACAAATTCAATTCTTCAATTTACTACAGTTGACATTTTGGATATTTCGAAATTATTAGCAAAACTGAAGATTTTTGTTTTATATTTTTACAAAATTTGACTCTTCAATGCCGTTGACAATTTTGCTAATTTACAAATTATTAGGAAAATTGAAGACTTTTATTATATATTTTACAAAACTTGAAATTTAAACTACAGTTGACATTTTGCATATTTCTGTCTACCGCAATGAAATATCCAAATTGTCAAAAATTGAAAAGTTAAATTTTGTAAACAGAATTATCATAAAAATCGTCCATTTTGTTAATAATTTGTCCACGTCTGTACTAAGGTCTAATGCAAAAGTAGCAACATATAATCGACCCTAACGAATTTCATACTCGTCTTTGCTCAAGTGAAGTGTTCCGAAAGTGCGTTCTCATCAAGGTTGTTACTGTTGGCGATAGGATATAATTATACAGTTTTTATGTTATTTCTAGGTGAAAGTAGAGTATCCCTCTGTAGTGTAATCGAGATCAGAGACTTCAGATGACACACAACGTGGGACGCGGTTGTTTCTTAAACAATTAATGGAAACAGAAAGTCACAAGACCTTCATTTTTTATTCTTCAATTAATTTTTCTACATATAAATATTTACAAGTCTCCAGGTATTGATCAAATTCCAGCAGAATTAATACAAGAAGGTGGAAGCGCATTATCTAGCGAAATTTATAAACTTGTACTTGCAATTTGGGAAAAGGAAATTGTACCAGATCAATGGAAGGAGTCCATAATCGTACCTATTTTTAAGAAGGGGGACAAGATTAACTGTAGTAACTTTCGAGGAATATCACTTTTGTTGACGTCGTACAAAATTTTGTCGAATATCCTTTTGAGAAGATTAACTCCATATGTAGATGAAATTATTGGGGATCATCAGTGTGATTTTAGGCGTAATAGATCTACTATTGATCAGATTTTTTGTATTCGACAGATATTGGAGAAAAATAGGGAGTATAAGGATATAGTACATCAGTTATTCATAGATTTAAAAAAGGCTTATGACTCGGTTAAGAGAGAAGTTTTATATGATATTCTTATTGAATTTGGTATTCCCAAGAAACTAGTTCGATTAATTAAAATGTGTCTTACTGAAACTTACAGCAGAGTCTGTATAGGCCAGTCTCTATCTGATGTTTTTCCAATTCACTGCGGGCTAAAGCAGGGAGATGCATTATCACCTCTACTTTTTAACTTTGCTCTAGAATATGCCATTAGGAAAGTTCAGGATAACACAGAGAGTTTGGAATTTAACTGGTTACATCAGCTTCTTGTCTATGTAGATGACGTCAATATGTTAAGAGAAAATCCACAAACGATTAGGGAAAACACGGAAATTCTACTTGAAGCAAGCAAAGCGATAGGGTTGGAAGTAAATCCCGAAAAGACAAAGTATATGATTATGTCTCGTGACCAGAATATTGTACGAAATGGAAATATAAAAATTGGAGGTTTATCCTTCGAAGAGGTGGAAAAGTTCAAATATCTTGGAGCAACAGTAACAAATATAAATGACACTCAGGAGAAAATTAAACGCAGAATAAATATGGGAAATGCCTGTTATTATTCGGTTGAGAAGCTTTTGTCATCTAGTCAGCTGTCAAAAAATCTGAAAGTTAGAATTTATAAAACAGTTATATTACCGGTTGTTCTATATGGTTGTGAAGCTTGGACTCTCACTTTGAGAGAGGAACAGAGATTAAGGGTGTTTGAGAATAAGGTTCTTAGGAAAATATTTGGGGCTAAGAGGGATGAAGTTACAGGAGAATGGAGAAAGTTACACAATGCAGAACTGCACGCATTGTATTCTTCACCTGACATAATTAGGAACATTAAATCCAGACGCTTGAGATGGGCAGGGGATGTAACACGTATGGGCGAATCCAGAAATGCATATAGAGTGTTAGTTGGGAGGCCGGCGGGAAAAAGACCTTTGGGGAGGCCGAGACGTAGGTGGGAAGATAATATTAAAATGGATTTGAGGGAGGTGAGATATGATGGTAGAGACTGGATTAATCTTGCTGAGGATAGGGATCAATGGCGGGTTTATGTGAGGGCGGCATTGAACCTCCGGGTTCCTTAAAAGCCAATAAGTAAGTAAGTAAGTAAGTAAGTAAGTAAGTAAGTAAGTAAGTAAGTAAGTATTCATTACTTAGCTACTTGATAATGATAATAATAATAATGAGCTAATAATAATAATAATAATAATAATAATAATAATAATAATAATAATGTCCTTTCTCTCAGAAGACCAATAACAGGTCGAAACATGTAAACCAGGTACGACAGAATTTAACACGAGAAAGTCATAAAATACATACTCGTATTCCGAAGTGATATAGTGTTAAAAGTTGTGTAATCAAGATGTAGGCGTATATATGAGCTATTGCATCTCAAATCGACCGAAATATAGAGAAAATTGACCTTACAATTTCTAATACAATGAACCTTTTTTTGTACGTAGAGAACTGTGATTCAAAGTTTGAAGCATCAGAACTTCATAGTGTTTAAATTAAAAATATTTAAATTTATCGTATTTTCATAAAATTAGCAACTTTAAACTGTTGTAGCTCCGAAACCCTTTCACCCAATGATCAAAATCATGGTTTATTTTGATGCTGAGAAATTAAAGTTTATATTGACATATAAACAGATTTTCTTACTTTTTATGGAAATGGAGAAATTTAGATTTTTCCTCATTAAGACGCCTTTGGCTAGAAAAAAATATTAAAAAAATATATAGTTAGATTCCGCATTGCAAGTACAAATAAACACATATTTTTTACTGATGGTATGTTGATAAAGTATTGAAAATATCAAATAAAGAAAATAAATAGTAAGCGCGTGAACTAACCAGCTGACTGTGAGGCGGGAGCTAAGCCGAGACAAACAAGGCCAGGAGACAAACACGTGATCTGCCGTGTAGCAGCGCATGGCTGTGCTAGCTTTATCACAGGTTTTCATAAACACAGGAGTAAAATTACGTCCAACGCTCGCTTATCTTCAGCTCTCGGCCAGTGTGTGCGATATTGCGCCGTTCAAGTCTAGGCGTGTGAAAATAATCTGTTTAATACCCTCGAAACTTATTGCCGTACCACTAAGCAAACAATTCCGAATCCCTCTTAATAATGCAAGGTTTTTTCCTCAATATTTTTTTACATTTTTACAAATGGCCAAAAAGCCTAAAAGCAAGTAAAATCAGATTATCTGTCTCTCTGTGTACAATAAAAATAAGGATTACTTCTTAACATAACCTACCAAATGTCAGCTTCAAAATGAGCTCTCGTTCAATGTTCTGCAGTAAATGGTTCCAGAGTTCTGAGCGCTGAAAGAGGCTTGTTTTTATAAAATATGCTAAATTTGTCGTTCAATAATACGAAAACTGTTTGACTTTCGATAGTATATTTTTGAAAATGCACTCCCCTCAGCACCTCGTATAAGTACGGAAAAAATTAGAGTATAAAAAATGCGAGGTTTTTTACTGATCGATTTCATATGGAATAGCCCATATGTCCTTTCTCTCTTGGCAGTGCATAGGGCTTCGATAAAGCAACGCCAGGGAATCTTGATTCGAGCGAAGACCATTAGCACACTCCAAGTCTTCCCCTCCTCTTATCTTCTGTTCAATTTCTCCTTTTTTTGGACCATGGAGATTCCAAATCAATGCTCATTTTTCAACTGTAGGGTAAACTCATCTAATTCCGTGATAATAAGATTTTATTACTATTATTTTCATATGAAGACACAAAATAATATTGTTTATTACTGTAAACATTTGTTCAAACGTCGTAATATGACAATCCGTGAAGTAGTAACCGATAGCTGTGTTTACGTAGAGAGAAAAAAAAATTAAAATCATCACTCACATTTCATTTAATTCCGTCATATTTAATTTAATTCCGTGACACTGTAACCTTAATTCCGTGACACAATAGTGTACATAAAATAAAGACAGAAAAATCTTACACTGTGACCTTGAACATTAACATGAACGTAATTACCCTAATTACAGTTATTCATTATTCATATAATCAACTTGAATCATCACGATCAACATCAGAAGTGGCACAACTATCACACATAAAACATCAACATCAGATTCTGCAATTTGACACTTCTCATGATATGTTTTCCCACAGAATGAGCAAGCAATCCAATTTGCATTATTTCGTTTTTTGACGTCAGCATTATAGGATCCGTTACAAACTCTACAAACCCAATTTTCATCGTTAGAACAGGCTCGTGATGTGGATGGCTTTCCTTGAGAAGATTTTGTAGACTTCTGCGGTGAAGCATCAGCCGGAGGTTTGGTTGGTAGCGTAAGGCACTTGGCTCTGACATCTATTTTGCGGTTAACCGTTCTCTTTTTCTTTGATGGATCATATGTGGGTATTGTCAACAAATCTGTTACAGTCTGACGTCGTTTCTCTTGTGTTCAAACAGGCAACTGAACAGAATCATTTTGTTGTGATGAAACAGACAGCTGAGCAAACTCTTTCTTCTGGAAGGTCACCCTGCGTTTGTTGACTTCCAAGAGTTGGCTTGTCTTTTAATTTGCTAGCTGTAAGGGCTTCATCTGTCAAAGGAGACGGGTTGAATGGATAAACTCCCGTTTTAGAAAACTCTGAACGGATATTTGTTAATGTCATTGCCTTCTCATATGCCAAACTGAACAACTTTTGCAAGTCAAATCGTGTTGGTGCAACATTGGAGTTCGTCATATGAAAGTTCTCCAACTCATTTCTAAAGCGTGCTTCAAGGGACGATAAACACTGACACCTAATGGTTGCAGAATATGGCTGTTATGAGAGGGCATGGTGAAGAAGACGACCTTGTTTTCTCAGGACCTACGTAACTTCCATGTGAGTCCATCAACAAAAGGAAAGGTCTGCTTGGAGGGATGTTCTTCGCAAAGTGGCGCATCCAATCAAGAAAGAGATCACAATTGATCCACCCGTTTGCTGAGATTCAGATACTCGGTTATCTTTAAGAATCTGGGAAGATAAAGCTTGAGACCAGTTCCTGACTAAAAAATGTCTGAGAGTTCCGAGAATCGAACCCACATGCGGATCAGCGAACAGAGTGCTGAACCCTATGCGAAGATGGTCATTATTAAATATGTATATCATATGCAAAATTTTCTTCATTTTAATTGGCGTTAATATTCGATTACTTAATATAAATTATCTAATTATTATAAATAAATATTATATAATTAATTAATATAGATGACAACTAGTCGTACAGGCCATATGACGTTCATTTAACGAGTTTTCATTTTCTGTTGACTTAATTCCGTGATACAGTAAGGCAGCCAAATGTTAAAAATTCTTAAGAAGTTGTGCAGACAACTTAAGGTTTGTAGACTAAATTATATAAGTTAACTGACAACTGTGTACACATTCTAAATCTTCAAAGCAATCTCTATAGAAATATATATTCATACACACGTATAATTATGCACATACCTGTTTTTTTTAACTTATTTTAGGATACGACACCAGGACAACTGAAACCAAGCTTCTTAGCAAGGGCGCACTAAGAAATGACTTCCTGTTAGCAGTGCACTTGTTCCCAGAAGCCTAAACTTCTTGAGACGGTAGCTGATTAGTGCTCCTATTCATAGAAAAAACTACCAACAATTTGTCATGTACACATAATTCAGTGATATTCATTATATTCAGTATAACGGAATTACATGAGTCACGGAATTAGATGAGTTTACCCTATATCTTGATCTTCACGCAGAATATGTTCAATTCCTGTTTATTTTCACGTCCAATATTACTTTATCATATATCAGTAATTAATTTATTCTTTTGTTACTTCACTGCCAAAAAAAAAAAAAAAAGAGGAACATTTAAAGATTTTGAGGGACACAGCACAGCATGAAACTGAGTCGTAATTCTACTGTATTCCTTTTCTTATAAATACAGAAATTCTTTTATTACAAAGATTACAATTTGCAACAGCCAACATTTGAACCATCAACGAAAAACAGAAGCAGAAGAAGAGGAAAGTGATAATTCGCGTCGAGCAATGCTACCAACACTAATTTTACTGCATAAATTTAGGTTGTAAAGTTCATAACCTAGACGGCAGTATGGACAATATATCATTATCGATTATCGAAACAATCGAAAACCTGATCTAAGGAATCACCGCCTGCCCGAACGCATCCGTTGCCTGCTAATACTGCCTGCTCATTCACTGGTCAAACATGTAACATGAACAGGAAAAAAATTGCCGCCAGATGGCATCTTCTAATAGCTTTGAAGTCGCTTGTTGATATAGGTCTTATGTTTTATGTTTATATTATATGATTAAAATATTACTTTGTTTTGAGACTCCAATAGCTTCATTAATCCATTATATTCTTTGCTCTTGAAATAAGACGAAATACAACAAGACATGCATAATTTAAAATATGAAAGCCAATGATTTTATTTTTATTTTATTGAGTTATTTTACGATGCTGTTTCAACATCTAGGTTATTTAGCGTCTGAATGAAATGAAAGTGATAATGCCGGTGAAATGAGTCCGGGGTCCAGCACCGAAAGTTACTCAGCATTTGCTCGGATTGGATTGAGGGAAAACTCCGGAAAAAAACCTCAACCAAGTAACTTGCCCCGACCGGGATTCTAACCCGGGCCACCTGGTTTCGCGGCCAGACGCGCTGACCGTTACTCCACAAGTGTGGACCAAGCCAATGATTGCTCAGTTACAAAAGCCCCTATGTGACAGAATTAAAAACAGTTTTCAAATTAAAATTGCAAACTACATAGGCCTATTAACAGAACTTTTCATATAACTTATTAATTAAATATGGCTTAATTAAAATATGTCTTCATAAACCTATTGATTTTCCATCTCAAAATTTGTTTTTAGACTTTCATGTACTTAACGTAAGACAAATTTATTATATTGTATTAATAAAATTCATATATAAAAATCGAAATAATTTTGAATTGTATTCTCATAGTTATGAAACAAAAGGTATGAATTCTTTAAGATTGTTTGAACCAAAATGCAACACTGTTACAGTATTTAATCATAGTAGTAATTTAGGACCAAGAATATATAACAAATTTATATTTAAATATCCTAATCTTGTCAATTCTAATAGTTCTAGTATTAAATTTAAAAAGTTATGTATGGATTTTATAAAAATTGAAAATTTGTAAATTTAAATTTATATACTATAATTGCATAGTAGACATAAGACAAATTGTATTGTATAATTATTAATTTCAATTCAGGAATCCGCCCCCGATCACGAGTTCTCCTCTTTCAGGGGCGAGCTAAAGTTTTTTCTATATATAATATATGTTATGTTATAATTATTAGCAAAATAATAAATAAATAAATAAATAAATAAATAAATAAATAAATAAATAAATAAATAAATAAATAAATAAATAAATAAACTTCTAAGGTTAAGTAATTATTTTCGTTCTTAAAAAATACACGAGACCATGATCTGTTCATATGCTACCAGTTCTTGGTAACTTACAAAAAATATATGAACTTTACTGTAGGTTTACCTGTCCCACCCAGGACAATTTAGACAATTCGAGGGGGGGGTGTTACCCTAGTCTAGAGAATCGTCCATAGTTAAGTGCATGTGCCTGACCTTGATGTTGCAGCCCAGGATGAGCGCGGCGGGCAGCAGCAAGGTGAGAGACGTGTACACCGCGGAGTACCAGATGGCGCCGTCGCCCAGCGTGAAGTCCGGGGCGCAGCCGGCCAGGCCCGGGTTGTAGTTGTAAGGGGCCACGAAGAAGAGGGGCGGCAGGCAGAGGAGGAAGGCCAGCAGCCAGGCGGCGCCCAGCCCCATGGCCACCTTGCGCGCGTTCACCATGGCGCCGTAGTGCAGCGGGGCCGAGATGGCGTAGTAGCGGTCGCAGTTGAGGCCGCACACGGTCCACAGCGCCACCGGGTGCAGCAGCGTGAAGAGGAAGCCGTGCAGGCTGCAGGGCGCGCCCAGGCCCACCCAGCTCCAGCCGCGCAGCAGGCTGGGCGCCGAGAAGAAGAGGAAGAGCGCGCAGAGCAGCGAGTCCACCACGCCCAGGTGCAGCAGCAGCAGGTTGTTGGCCGTCTGGACCTGCGGAGCACACCACGCGCTGCGTTACACACTGTGTGTTCAAAGTTAATATAATAATAATAATAATAATAATAATAATAATAATAATAATAATAATAATAATAATGTTTTATTTTCGCTGGCAGAGTTAAGGCCATAAGGCCTTCTCTTCCACTCAACCAGCCTTAATCAATACAGGCCATAAGGCCTTCTCTTCCACTCAACCAGCCTTAATCAATACAATACCAGTCTTACTAATACACCGTGTATAGTTTTTATACGAGACTTATGCAGAATTGAGACAGAAAACGTTACTAATAAACCGTGAATAAGCTATGGACGTATAAACAGGCTGTAACTATACAATGGGAATTGCTTTGCAGTAGTTATATACACGAAACCCCTTGTTTAAGCGTTGTATATAGGGAAAAAATGGCCGCCCTTTAACAGCTGTTCTTATCGACTGTCATTTTATGATGATGTTTACCTTGTAACCACAGAAGAATAAACCAAAGATCATAGAATTATTAGAATAATATTGCTGTAGCGTGTACTCTTTGACCAAACTGTAGTGTGGTAATCGATTAGAGCCAGTTGTACTATCGATATTTAACACGCCACACTAGAGCGCTCCAGTAGAGATCCTCAGATATTCTATTGCCTTTCGTAACGAAGTAATGACGAAACTATGACGTAGCTGTGTAACAGTTATACTGTTATACACGACGTATGTAGTGATTATTAGTAAGGAATTTACACACGACTTATAAACGAGCTACTCACTGTATAAGTATAAGATAGTTAAACGTCTGTATATAGAGTTTTTATTAGTAAGACCGTACATATTTAAATTACGAATATTTACACTACACTTAAAAGGTTCTCCAGCAATATTCTTCAGTTAAGTTAACGACTAGTAGTCTACATATTTATTTAAATTTAGATAAACCTATATGGTAAAGTAGTAACTTAATTTATGAGCTAATTTCATTCAATCAATTATAATTAATTTGAGGTTTGAGATAGCTAGTAAAATGATGAAAATTAATTTAATATAAGCTTACTAGGACTATGTTACAGGGAGAAAAAAAATTTATACTGTATATAAATCTAAAATATATTTCTATAATGAGAATATTAATGTAATTGCCATTAGAGGTTTTGTAATCTATTTAGAGAAATTAATAATAATAATAGGAATGGATAGATGTTAGTTTCATTACAATATGTAATAAATATTAATCAGCAATTAATTTGTTAAGTAAGAATTTATGTAATTTTGACCTAAATGAAGTTATTGTCCAACAACCCCTTACATCACTCGGTAGCGAGTTCCAATTTCTAGCAACTGAAACTGTATAAGATGAAGAATATAAAGATATCCCACGTTTCGGAACAAGCCAAAAGTATAGTGACTTACAACATAGTTGCTCGCCAACAATATACAAGGCGATTCACAGGATTGACCGTCCTTTACAGAGCTCATTTCTGAAGACATTTTGAACAAAAATTGTCATATAAACATAGTTCCTATTGAATAATTTCGAGGGAAAAATTGTTCCGGGGCCGGGTATCGAACCCGGGACCTTTGGTTAAACGTACCAACGCTCTCCCACTGAGCTACCCGGGAACTCTACCCGACACCGATCAATTTTTCCCTCTATATCCACAGACCTCAAAGTGGGCTGACAACCGTCAAGCAACCAACATTTGAGTGCACACTGACTCTGTGTAGAGTTCCCGGGTAGCTCAGTGGGAGAGCGTTGGTACGTTTAACCAAAGGTCCCGGGTTCGATAACCGGCCCCGGAACAATTTTTCCCTCGAAATTATTCAAATTAACTTTACAGGAGTTATTCCTGAAAGCTTAATTTGCATAGTTCCTATTCTCAATATTTTCAGAGCTTAAAGTTGCTTGTAAAATACGTTTTTCTTTAGTTTGAAGGTAAAAGAATAATATAAATAGAGAATGAACCATTCAGAATTATCATTTCTTTAATTGGCAAGTATTATGAATATTTTGCAATTCAGTTTGAATAATTTTTCAGAAAGGTTTCAAGGTACAATCTCAACACACACATTATGGTTATATACATCTTTTGGACACAGAAAAGGCGTGTAATAACTGGATAATAAGAATATGGACACAAGCAAATTAGATAAGTATAGATTAATGATTGTAAGCATCTCTTCACATAGTATTTTGCATGGATTTTTCAGTTTTATTTTTTATATAGTGAAGACCTGCAATTGTATATATGTATATGCATTGTAATCACACCTTTGTGTTTTTAACTAATTGACAATAAGGGTATATTTACATAAGAAAAGAAATATTGATGTCCCCAAACCATGTTGATTTTAACATGTTTTATGTTTAACAATGTATCTTGCATTTTTGATCGTAGAGGCACATGTACTTATTTAGGGATGATATTGCAGCATAAAAAGTTGTATCTGATGATGTCGGTATGACCGACGAAAACGTTAATACAGTATTAAATTATGTAATATAAGGACTTGTACCTTACACATATAGAAAGTAAAGTCATTGACTGAAAATAAATCTTTGTATTGTAAGTATTATGAAGCTAAAACTGTTCTGTGAACTCCTTAGTTCCCTCGTACAGACATCTTTTTCTATTTTTAACTAGAAAATTACATTGTTTTTACGCACTTATCACAACAATTATTACAAACTACACCAGTTCCACCGACTTAATTATTTGCAGTTTTGCATCCTAATTTACAGTCTTGGAGAGTTTACAACACATTTTAAAAAATGTCGCCGTCCGCTTGAGAACACTTGGTCGCACGCTTGTGAACGGCACTCGTCGCTCTACGTAACTGCATACGGCTATCTTTGATTTCCGTAGCGCTCGCGCTGGCTGCTGGCTGCTGACTGCACGCTGACCAAGATCACGCGTTCACAGCAATGCGTTCCAATAACGAAACGTAACTCTGTAAATATTGAGAATAGGACCCATGTTTATATGACATTTTTTTGCTCAGAATGTCTTCGGAAATAAATTCCGTAAAGGAAGGTAAATCCTCGTGAATCACCCTGTATGTGTGATTATACAGATGATGGAAGTACAGAATGATCTCCCCGATTTCAACAGGCCGCCATGCGCTTGAGTGGCATATATCTTTGAGCAGCACAAGCCATGCCGTTTCAGTTGCCATTGTGACATGGACAGGTGAACATCGTGCATTTTGTTTTTGAGCATTTTTTTACCCAGCATTTGCTCATATTGGGTTTAGGGAAAACCCCGGAAAAACCTCAACCAGGTAACTTGCCCCGACTGGGAATCGAACCCGGGCCACCTGGTTTCGCGGCCAGACGCGCTAACCGTTACTCCACAGGTGTGGATTCTGTATTATAACATGAACACAATATAATATAATAGTAATATGCATTACAAGAGCGGTATGTTGAAGTTTTCATGTTCGAGGAAAAGTTTGAAAAAGCGAAACGTACCGTAATTGAGCTTTTTAATTTCCGAGAATTGAAAGAAAACACACCGCTCGTGTATCGTACATTATTTTGTGCGAAGATCGTTTATTACATACCTGAAAGAGGAATTTCTAATTAGTTGCAATGAACTCTCCATCTTGGTTTCTGTTCAATGACGGCAAATTTGCAAAACAAAAATACCTATCTTCAACATTTTTGCTTTAAAATATTTTCTGTGTTTACTATACTCCAGCAGGCCGTGATATACGTCTGTCTTTTTTCCCCAGTCTATGGAATCTTGATTTTTCACGGCTTCCTTAATGTTACTTGCATCACGAATGCAGTAACTTTAGTGGAGTTGTAGAGTTTCCTTAATTTTTGCAAATATTTAAAAACAATAATTAACACTGCAATTTAGGTGAAATTGTAGTAGTAAGTTCCCCATTTATAATTATTACTATATTGAATGTCTCTAAAAATAATTTGTTAAAAGCCTAAAGCAGTAAAATCAATATGTCACTTAAGCGGTAAGAAGAGGGAAATTATTGTGTGTGTTAGGTTGGGAATACTGAATGTGGAATTTTAGACTTTCCGCGGATTGGTTTGTGCGGAAACCAAGCAAATACGCACGATCTCGCACAAAATAAATTATATAAAGTCCGCCGAGGTAGCTCCATGGTAACGTATCTGCCTTTAAGCTAGCGGGCCCGAGTTCGATTCCCGGCGGAGTCAGAAAGTTTCGTGTAAAATTTCTACCTCGGGACTAGGAGAGGTGACGGTGCATAACTTCTAATCACTAGATTGTGGACCAATATGCGTGTGCTAAATCCAAAATCTCTCTGCAGTTCATATGAAGAGAAGGTATAATATATCACTGTTGATAATGCTTCGTCTGTCGGATGAGGACATTCATCTTGCGACCCCCTTGGTGCTATTCGACAGGAGTAGGATGTGCAGGCACCAGGGTTCCTTTTCCTCTCTCATGTTTGAATATTGCACGACCTAGTGGTCGGTACTATGAATGTACTGTATGCATTTTTTTAAATATATTTTGTTTGATTTACTTATAGGCCTACTTAAACATAAATTACCTGTACTCCTATGTAGTTTCGCATTATGCGTGCCTGACATCATTTGCAGCTAAAGTATAAAGGTGCAGGAGGGGTGGAAGTAAAAAGAAAGGCACCAGCATAAGGAAGGGGAAAGGTTCTATAGGTATTCGACAGATATACCCATATGAACGAAACGTAAAACCTCTTACCGGTTTTTAACGAAACCGGTTAATTTATCTCTCACTATATCTCGCCAAAATACTTACTTACTGGCTTTTAAGGAACCCGGAGGTTTATTTCCGCCCTCACATAAGCCCGCCATTAGTCCCTATCCTGAGCAAAATTAATCCATTCTCTACCATCATATCCCACCTCCCTCAAATCCTTTTTAATATTATCTTCCCACCTACGTCTCGGCCTCCCCAAAGGTCTTTTTCCCTCCGGCCTCCCAACTAACACTCTATATACATTTCTGGATTCGCCCATACGTGCTACATGTCCTGCCCATCTCAAACGTCTGGATTTCATGTTCCTAATTATGTCAGGTGAAGAATACAATGCGTGCAGTTCTGCGTTGTGTAACTTTCTCCATTCTCCTATAACTTCATCCCTCTTAGCCCCAAATATTTTCCTAAGAACCTTATTCTCAAACATCCTTAATCTCAGTTCCTCTCTCAAAGTGAGAGTCCAAGTTTCACAACCATACAGAACAACCGGTAATATAACTGTTTTATAAATTCTAACTTTCAGCTTTTTAACAGAAATATCTCGCCAAAGTATTGTAAAAAATTGTAGAAAATTACAAAATTGTAAAATATTGTAAAAATCGTAAAAATTTTTAAAAATTGTAATTGTAATACTGTATTGTAAAATTTTGGCTTGTTCCACATCTTAAAGCTTCATTGCTCATGTAAGATTATGGAATATAATAAATGAAATGAAAAATGAAAATAGTTTACTTTCTTCACTTCTACATATTGTTGGATGCCTATTTAGGAGAGTGAAAGTAGTAATATCTTGATGTTACTTGTCATATTCCAACATGGCATGACACTAATTGCTATTACCAAAAATACGGTCCCTATTAATATGCAACAATGAAAGCATATCCTGTAGCTGTATTGAAATAGACTTCATGTCCTAGATTTTTTTATTGTTTACTTACTTACTGGCTTTTAAGGAACCCGGAGGTTCATTGCCGCCCTCACATAAGCCCGCCATTGGTCCCTATCCTGAGCAAAATTAATCCATTCTCTACCATCATATCCCACCTCCCTCAAATCCATTTTAATATTATCTTCCCACTTACGTCTCGGCCTCCCCAAAGGTCTTTTCCCTCCGGCCTCCCAACTAACACTCTATATGCATTTCTGGATTCGCCCATACGTGCTACATGTCCTGCCCATCTCAAACGTTTGGATTTCATGTTCCTAATTATGTCAGGTGAAGAATACAATGCGTGCAGCTCTGCGTTGCGTAACTTTCTCCATTTTCCTGCAACTTCATCTCTCTTAGCCCCAAATATTTTCCTAAGCACTTTATTCTCAAACACCCTTAACCTATGTTCCTTTCTCAAAGTGAGAGTCCAAGTTTCACAACCACAAAGAACTACCGGTAATATAACTGTTTTATAAATTCTAACTTTCAGCTTCTCAACCAAATAATAATAGGCATTTCCCGTATTTATTCTGTGTTTAATTTCCTCTCAAGTATTATTTATATTTGTTACTGTTACTCCCAGGTATTTGAATTTTCCACCTCTTCAAAAGATAAATATCCAATGCTTTAGCCCACAGTGAATTGGAAACGCATCTGACAGAAATTGACCTATACGGTCTCTGCTGTACGTTTCACTGAGACGCATTTTAATTAATTGAACTAGTTTCCTGGGAATACCAAATTCAATAAGAATATCATATAAAACTTCTCTCTTAACCGAGTCATATGCCTTTTTGAAATCTATGAATAACTGATGCACTGTACCCTTATATTCCCATTTTTTCTCCATTATCTGTCGAATACAAAATATCTGGTCAATAGTTGATCTATTATGCCTAAACCCACACTGATGATCCCCAATAATTTCATCTACATATGGAGTTAATCTTCTCAAAAGAATATTGGACAAAATTTTGTACGACGTTAACAAAAGTGATATTCCTCGAAAGTTACTACAGTTAGTCTTGTCCCCCTTCTTAAAGATAGATACGATTATGGACTCCTTCCATTGTTCTGGTACAATTTCCTTTTCCCAAATAGCAAGTACAAGCTTATAAATTTCGTTAGATAATGCGCTTCCACCCTCTTGTATTAATTCTGCTGGAATTTGATCGATACCTGGAGACTTATAATTTTTCAGATTTCCTATCGAAATTTCGATTTCCGGTATAAATGGCTCAGCAGTTTGTATTTCAATTTCGTCCCGATCATTTCTATTTGGTCTATGTATATTTAGTAGTTGCCCAAAATATTTTTTTCCAAATAAATATTGACTCTCCCCAATTCTTCATGTCCTAGTTTTCTTATTGTTTATTAACGAACACCATTACTATTTTAATAGAGGATAAATTGCATGTACGAGAAGGCAGCATATTGATATACACACCACTATGAACGTTTGATTACAAAATAAATGTTTTCATCAGCAAGAAAATTCATATTTCTGTTAGAATTTATCTGTATCTACAGAACTATGTCTCCAATTGAAAACATCTTCAGATATATAACTTGAAGACATCTACACAATTTACTCCGCGAAACATTAAAGAAAAATATCTAATTTATTTTACGACGCTATTATTCAGTCAGGCTGTTAGGACTGTTAATTAACTGGCACCGTGGTTTCTCCACAGTGTAGTCACTGCATTTCTATTTAGTGCACCGTCGATGGGTGTATCGGGGTCGTTAAACCGACATCATCGAGTCCCCGATGTGTTGGCGTTGTCGCAACTACATGAAAGAAAATATCTGAAAGGACACATAAACAGGTGGCGAGCCGCATTTTATGGTGATTGCGTCATATCCGGTGCATGCAGCGCTCTTTTAGCTGTACAGCAAGCAATTTTTGACAGTTTATTAGTATTTATATGACTTTCCATTACCCCTGGCTTCGGTAAACATTACTTAAAAAAACTCGAAAAATAATTACGCCTCCAAGAACATCCCGTGCACTCAGGAATTGACTTCTAAGATCAGTTTTTTTCTCCTCCGTAATAAATAATTTATATCACTGACACAATTTCAGTGTTATGCGACACTCGTTTCTTTCTATTGTTAACAACATGCTTCTTTCTGATACAACAACGTTTCTCACACAATGGCCCGCGAACCATAGGAATCCACAAAATGTAAAGAAATGTAAAGTTATAATATTAATAATAATAATAATAATAATAATAATGATGATGATGATGATGATGATGATGATGATGATGATGATGATGATGATAATAATAATAATAATAATAATGTTTTATTTTCGCTGGCAGAGTTAAGGCCATAAGGCCTCCTCTTCCACTCAACGAACTTTAATACAATACATCATACAATCAATACAATAAAGTTAGAGGTTTATAAAGAAGTTCGCTGTGTCGCTTCCAACTGGAATCATGTCACAGACGAGTAGACAATTGCTATTAATTACAATAAGAAGGCAGGGTACATCTTGGATTCTACTATACGATTTGAGACCTATACTGACCAGCCTTTGGCAGTAGACAGCGAGAAAAAAAAGAAAATTCATGAACCATTTGACTTCTTAAAAATTATCTAGAGGCAATTAAAATTATGGGCCTATTCATTGCAGGTCGCGGAACTATAACAGAACAATCTGTAAAGAAATTGCACTTAAGGTCCTTACGTCATCTATTCAGATTCTGAAATATTATTATTAGATTACGTAAAACAATTTATATCTTTGTTATACTTCGGTCATATTTACCAATTAATATTTTACGTCTCATTTATTAGCTTTATTTCAATCCATTCTCCAGTATGGAATTTTAGGGTGGGGAAATGCTTGTAATTCTAATCTCACTCCACTAAAACTTATTCAGAAAAGAATGATTAAAATATGCCTTAATAAACCAATTGATTACTCATCTGAGCTTTTGTTTACTGATTTTAATGTTTTGAAAATTAAACAGATTTATTACATTGCCTTATTAATCTTCATACATAAAAACCGTAATAAATTCAAATTGGTATCATTATAAATATGGAACTAAAAGATCCGATTTTATACGACTAGAGGAACCAAAGTGTTTCACAAGCACAGCTCTGAGCCATGGTACCTACTTTGGTCCAAGGTTATACAACAAAATAATTCATAAATACCCAAATTTGGAAAATTTTAGTACCAGAAATTTTAAAAATAGCGTTAGGAATTTAATTTTTAAAGAATATATATTGATCTAATATGTATATGTATTTGTATGACTTAAATGGTTAAAATTGAAATTGTATTTTTAAATTTAATTTATTCCTGTAATTTTTTTCTTGACCCAGTTTGTGTCAAAAATTATCTTTGTGTTTATCTTTGTGTTTAGACATCTCCCTGAGCACTAGTTTTTTACTCCTTCAGGGAAGAACTAAGATTGTATTTCTGTCAATGTTATTTTATTAACAATAAACAACAATAAACAACAATATAATAGCACATAATTTCAATTATTCATACATAAAGTTATATGTACTATAAATTTATGTTCATGTCCTTGTTTTATTATTTACGATTATTATATTTTGTTACCTATACTTATATTAGACAGGCCACTCCGGTGGTAAGTTTGATAAATTACATTATGGTAATTCAAAAGTCCGTCCAAACTTTAAAGTGTTACAAATATTATATTTCAGGTAGGAAAAAACAAAAACATATATGTGTTGGGCAAAAACGGCGTTTCGTTTTTGTGCAACATTGGACATATGTTGGTCAACAAACACCATTCTTTCTGCAACATCACACATAGCATTTTGCTAACATTGTATTGGAATATTCCGAATTATTTCGAGACAGCATCTTTCAGTTGCTGTAGGGTTGTTGAGTGTGCCAGGAAGACTAGTTTTTTAAGTTAACTCCGTAGCTAAAGTTCGATCTGATCTGGAGATCGTGAAGGCCATATTACTGAAAAGTGTCTACTGATGACATAATCGTTAAAGATCCGTGTAATTGTTTTGAAGAGGTGTCGACGTAGCGCGGTGTTCTATGTTTCAAGCAGATTATGTTTCTCTATTCATGATTCATCAGCCTGGGAATGACGAAATTCTGTAGTACAGTAGCAACATTACCCGTTTATTGTGACAGTTTATATTATTTCATTGTTGTATTTGAAGAAATATGGACGAATGATGGATTGCAAAGTGAAGCCACACTGTAGAGTGACTTTCAAATCAGGAAGACCTTGTTGAATTGAGACCTGGGGATCATTTCCAGACCAAATTCTGCAATTACGAACGTTAACTCCACCATTAAGAAGGAAGTGTGCTTCGTCTGTTCAAAAATTTTTACAGCTAATGAATGTAGAGTTGAACATCTGCTAGCACAAATAATGCAAATAATACTGTATTTTATGACTAACATTTTAAAGTGAGAAGATTGATATTAGTTTACATGGATACACACCAATATTATGTTTTCTTAGAATTCTCCAACTAATTTGAAGATACTTGAACGCCTCACTAGATCTAATAATTACATAATAATAATAATAATAATAATAATAATAATAATAATAATAATAATAATAATAATAATAATTTTATTTTATTTATTTATTATTAATATTTGTGCGCTAAACAACAGCCAGAGGCCAATTATAGTTCAGCACAATACACAAACAGAAGATACAAAAGTGCAAAAATAAATAAATAATATCTTAAATCAAGAAAAACATACATAAATAAAATTGAGAACAAGAGCAGTAAATACTAATAAAATTAGCAAACCGAAACTATACTTTAAAAGGATATAAATTGTGCTCATGCAAATTGGCATATTTTATGCATCTACAGACTGGAGAAAGTGATTTTGAATTTCTGTTATAAAATTTTTTTGAAATCTTAAACCCTTTGTAGGAATACAAACGTTGATACTGTTTATGATAGACTCACAATCAATATCACCCTTGGTAACTTTACAAAAAAATTGATAATCAAGATTTTGACGTCTAGGATAAAGGCTACAATAGTTAAAATATTTACAGGTAATCTCATAATTGAAGTCAGAGGAATTGGGTATAAATCGAAAAGCACATAAGGAAATAAATTTTCTTTGAATATTTTCCAATTTCACCGAATCAGTTGAAGTAATGGAATTCCAGGCTACAGATGCATATTCAAGTTTAGAGCGAACCAAAGTAAAGTATAGAATTAATAGTGACTCAGGAGTAGAAAAAGAATAAGTTATAGACCTTATTAAACCAAGCATTCTTATTGAATGATTATAAATATATTGAACATGATCATGAAAATATAATTTAGAATCAAGTAATACACCAAGGTCTTTAATAGAATTTTCCTAATAATACAGACGTTATTAAGAAAATAATTGAATTTATGGAAGTAGTTTTTCGTGAGTACGAAATGACAAACGTTTTTGTTTCATTAATTTTCATTCCATTATCGTCAGACCAAAGTTCAATAGAGTTACTATCATTTTGAAGAGTTTGGCAAACGACAGGACTATTTATTGAGCGAAAGATTTTAAGATCGTCAGCAAATAATAGGTAATTTGAACTTATTCTATAATAATAATAATAATAATAATAATAATAATGATGATGATGATGATGATGATGATGATGATGATGATGATGATAATAATAATAATAATAATAATAATAATAATAATAATAATTTCATTATTCGTGTGAATCACCCCAGCAACATTCACATCATTCATTATCTTCTGTCTTCCATATTTGTTATTATCAGCAATAGAACTACCTTCTTCAAATCTCCAGATTAAATCCCCTTAATTACGAATGTTCTAAATTTTCTCAGACATTGAGAAACATTTCTAATGCTTTCATAATAGCACTGCAGCAACTGTTTCCTAACATGTAATGATAGTACCATGGCTTGAACTTAAAATTATTTTAGTAGCAATATCAATAAAATCTCTGATATTTCAACAAAATGTTGACTATGCAAAATAAATGAAAAAAAAAAAAAAACATGAAAAAACTACTGTTTGCGCGATACTGTGGTGTTTTTCTAACTCAAATATTACAATATTTGTAACGCTTTAAATTTTGAAATAACTTTTGAACGCCCTCATATAATTATAATTATTATTTCCGCTTCTTTAATGCGACCTAAGAGTTGTTTAAAAATTTCCACACAGCAGCGCTTTCGAGTGGCACTGTCCAGTGGTTCACATACACTAAAAATTAGCTCAGCTCATTAACTTCGTTGACCGATTTTTGTGAATCATTGTCACTAACGTATGTAACAACCCAACAAGTTTTTTTCTTATTCTCTGTTAAACTATGTTTTCGGTAACATGATTTTCTGCGGATTTGCGCTGTTTATTTGTTACTACTACAACTACTATTAATAATAAATATTATTATTCTTATTACTATTTGCATGTCAAGCGCAATTTTGATGAACCTTAGAAAAAACTGATCTAGTTATAATATTCATTAGAACCTCAGCTCGGATTTCCACTCGTGTGCCTGGCCGGGACAGTTCCCTTCCTGCGACGAAGTGATAACGATTCTTTGAGGCATTCTAGCGATTCGGAGGGGAAGATGAAAAAGCAGGGGTGGGGACGTTCGGCAGCAGAATGGGATTGAGGAAGGCGATGAAGAAGTAGTCTGAGAAAATTGGTTGAATTGTTCATAAAGAGAAAAGAGTGCGCCGTACAGTCGTGACAAAAACTAAGACGCACACCGTCCGGCGAACGAACGTGGCCCGATTCTGAGTCACCATTTCATTCGCAGTAGACGGGTACTATGGTCAAACACTAGGCGGCTAAGGTTAATTAAATTAATTGAAGTACCTTTTTAAATATAAAGACAAATTTCAGGATGGGGTAATTGTTCAGTTCTTGGACCACAGAGTTCAGTTCTTGGACCTCTACTTTTACGATCTACATAAATGACATGTCACCAATCTATTAAACGCTGTAGACATATCCTATTTGCTGACAACTTACAAATATATAGGTGGTTTCCGAGGTGGTGTTACAAACTTTCAGGGATGGTGGGGAAGGGCACATGTATCAATTTGAGATAAGGAACCCTGGTCCGGAAATGACCGAGTCGAAAGTTACAAGCAAAAATAGTTGTGTGAAATGAAATAATTTTATTCCTCTGTACACCTTATTTATGTGTATTTATCTGTACATCTTACACATACTGTATTCAACTGACGTTGTTTACGTTGTCTACTTACAGTATTCCATTCAGTGCGCTGTCTGAGGGATGGGGACAGGAAACTACACTAAAGCAATGTAGATAGTGTAATGTGTAACGGACATGGTCGGTCCTGATATGCACGTCTGTAGACAGCAGTGTATGTGTACAAGTTGCAGTGTTCAGTCGATCAGTCCTAGTGAAATGGAGGAGTACACGAGAGCGGAATAAGCAGACCTGATTTCCGAATACGGATGAGCCAATGGGAACAGTAGACAAGCTCACAGATTGTATCGGGCAAGTACCCACGTAGGAGACATCCGGCCCATACCATTTTTCCACGACTATTCCAAAGGTTAAGGGAAGTAGGGCACGTGTTGCCAAATTACAATTCCATTTCCACACAACTATTTTTGCTTATAACTTTCGACTCAGTCATTTCCGGACGATGGTTCCTGATCTCAAATTGATACATGTGCCCTTTGCCATCATCCCTGAAGGTTTTTAACACCACCTCGGAAACATCCTGTATATCTCTGCACCTACACCGGAACTAAATTACGCAATAAATGAAGTTAACACAGACCTAAAATCAATTATTTCATGGACGAAAAAATTTGGACTAAAATTGAACTCTGAGAAATCACAGGCAATCATAATGGGGCATCAATGACTTTTAAGTAAATTAAACAAAGATAACTTATCTCCTGTTAAAATGAATTAAACTATTATCCCTTACAGTGATAGAATAAAACATCTAGGAATTTATATGGACAAAAACTTAAGTTGGAATACTCAAATCACACACACATGTAAAATAACTTTTATGAAAATTCACGCACTAAAAAGAATTCGAAATTTCCTTCCGTTGGTTCTCAAGAAGAATTTAGTGCAGTCGCTCTTGATGCCTCATTTTGATTACTGTGACACACTCTACACTGACCTCAACGTGAGACTGACAGACTACAGCGTGTTCATAATGCATGTGTTCTATTTTTTTGTAATATGTTAGTATTCTGTTTTTTTTTTTTTTTTGTCAAATTTTCACTGCTTGTATACTTTGTGACCTGGTAGATTGTGAGAGAAGACCCCATGGCCTTAACTCTGCCAGTATAAATGAATGAATGAATGAATGATAAAATAATAAAATGAATGAATGAATAAATAAATAAATAAACAAACAAACAAACAATAATTATTATTGTACAATGAGAATGACAGAGAAAACTGACGTTTTCTTCTTCTTTTCTCTTCATATTAGCTCAGAGCCTGTTCCATCCAGACTTCAGGAGTCCTTCCTCCCCTTCCTCGGTCTTCCTGAGTTCTTTTACTTTCACGTGTTATAGGTACAGTACAACTCTTTTCAATGACATGCGACATCTTGTTGCTTCTATTTTCTTCTCTCCACCTAGTCACCAGGATTCTGTATGTTTTCATTTCCTTATACAGGGTGTATCAAAAAGTAAGATGATTATTGTATCTTCCTTTTTATATTGATTGTATTATTTTATTTCTATTTCTATTGTTGTACTTATATTCTGTAGTCTGATGTATTGTTCTGTGTTACATGTTCTGTACTGTATTATTACATAAATTTATACTTGACCATATTATAGCATCTTCCGATGCATTTGAAATTAAAAAATAAAAATTAAATTAATTATCGTTGTCCAGACGATCGAGGGCCTAATTTCCGGCAAAAAAATATTCATATTATTTTTCCTAGTTCGTCTCCTTTTTGAAGTTGCACTATGATAAAAGTTTATATGATTGTCATAATCTATAAATCGTCTTCTTTTATTTCCCTAAGATGCCTTGTTGTGATGAACGTACTGTATCTTTAGAGTACATTCGGTTTCTACAACTTGTAAGTAGAGGTGGTCCAGTTTCGTGGCCTGCCCGGTCTCCAAACTTGACATTTATTTTATTTTATTGCGTTATTTTACGACGCTGTATCAACATCTAGGTTATTTAGCGTCTGAATGATATGAAGGTGAAAATGCCAGTGAAATGAGTCCGGGGTCCAGCACCGAAAGTTACCCAGCATTTGTTCGTATTGGGTTGAGGAAAACCCCGGAAAAAACCTCAACCAGGTAACTTGCCCCGACCGGGATTCGAACCCGGGCCACCTGGTTTCGCAGCCAGACGCGCTGACCGTTACTCCACAGGTGTGGACTACCAAACTTGATATCACTGGAGTTCTATCTGTAAGGCTCCATGAAGGAAAGTGTCTACAGATGTGAGATATCAAATAAAGATGATTTAGCCATAAAGATTGACACAGTTGCAATGAAGATAAGACAGCAAGGCGTATAGTACTTGCAACGCGAGGTCTGATTTGTGTGTACGTAAGAGTGGGAGACATATAGACTTTAAGAGTAGTTTATGTTTGTTCAAGTACTTACCATGATTGTTTAGCAAAATATAATACCAAATGGGTAAACATGATATAGCTATTTAAGAAACACATTTATGCAAATTTTGTTAATTGAGAAGCTAGTTCTCTCTCTCTCTAATCATATTCAGTATATTCAAATTATTCAGATTATACAGTTTACCCAATGTAACTTATATGTTATAATATAACCTGCAAATATAAATTGGTTTTACAGTAACTATTTTCTTCTTTTTCCTTGTAAAATAAAAATTTTAAGAAGGTGCTTTTATGGGCAGTAATAGGGTGACCAGATTCACATCGATAAAAAGGACACAAAGCTTCAAAAAGGAGTACATTGTTCGAAAAAAGAGGACAGAAATTATGTAGCCTACTTTGATTTTGGCTTAGGCCTATATTATACTTTAAATTACATCAATATACAGTACAGATTTAGGCTTATATCATACTTAAAAGTATGTTAAAATCTATTTTATTACAAAATAATTATGATAAAAGTTAATAATAATGATTTTACAGTTAGCTACATATGAAAGTCAAAGGGAACTATAATTATTGAAGAGGACAGAAAATATCTATTTATATTTAGACTTAGGTCTATATTCTATTTAAAATTATGTCAACGTCTATTTTATTATGGCATACTTATGATAAAACTTAATAATATAAAATGATTTTACAGTTAGCTACATATGAAAGCCAAGGGAACTATAATTATTATCAAAAGGAGGAGCAAAGAGAGTTATGAAATTTGGCAAAGAGTATATTACATCGATACTGCTTCCACTTACTGGCAAATTACTTGAAAAAGACATCAAATCAGATAGTTTCAAAATATCAGACATACAAGTTACGAAAAGGAGTGTATTTATTGATTTTTTTAAAATCCGCCGGGACCCCGGACAAAAGCCTAAAAAGGAGGACATGTCCGGATAAAATAGGACGTCTTGGCCTGTGCACTTAAATAAATGAATAAATAAATAAATAAATAAATAAATGAATAAATAAATAAATAAATGAATAAATGAATAAATAAATAAATAAATAAGTAAATAAATGAATAAATAAATAAATAAATAAATAAATAAATAAATAAATAAATAAATAAATAAATAAATAAATAAATAAATAAATAAATAATCGAACGTACAATAAGTAAGCTATTACCATAATTATTAGGAAATATGGTGACAAAGTTCAATAAAATTTTGCTTTAGTAGACTATAGGCCTATTTATTTCCGGTCTTTGAAACGACTAAACCGGAAGCAACTGTTATCATTTATGTAGAGACTCTGCTGCCATATAGTGGCTCAAGATTTCATTTGTTCAGCGGTTTAAATTTTCCACCAGTATACATATTTAAAGTACAATTAAGTTAAACCTCCAAAACATCATAAGGCAGCAAACTGATAACGGGTAAACTTTCAGACTAAAAATGTCGTTCCAGTCCAGGACCATGGCCTCTCGACTGCTTCAAAGCTGCGTCTTAACCGTACAGCAGCTTACACCATCATCAAGATAACTAGTTTTAAATGAAGAGCATACCCTGTATATAGTTGAATCTGTGTGTTCTTACAAACCCTTTCATAAGGTCGCTTATGAAACATTATATCCCCATTAATTTGAAGTAATGGCGACATTAGAATAACCTCATAACGGGACGATTCATCCAGCACGATATTACTACAGGCCGAGCTGTTCTTTTTATGGTTGTGCCGGCCTCTGATTTGAATTCCTCTTCAAGTAAATAGGTTCACCGACGATATTGGATCCTGGAATTTCATAATTGCGAACATGGAAGTCGACATTTTCTCTTTGAGTTTCTTGTCAACAGGTCAGTACGATGGGATATTTGTTGGAATATGTATATGAGGAATATATGAGCAATGTATCTTACAGAAAATAATATTCACTACTTACGCTGAATTCGAACTCTGAGCTTAGAAAATGTCACTGAAAATTTCGCAGTTAACTTAGGAATACAATGTATTTGTGCAAACAAAAAAATAATGGCACCTTTCCTGAGTAAAGGAATTAAAATTAAAGAGAGAATCATTCCCCATTTGGAAAATAACAAATTAAACAATGACCGTATCTGTTAAGCTAGAGCAGGGAATATCTTCTAACTGTTCCGGAGAGTTGCCGCTTCCCGCTCCCAGGCGACCTCGTGACAAACACGCTGATGACGCAGTTCCCGGTTGGCGGTCTCAGTGCTAGACTGGCTGCCGTACTGTGTGGATGCATACTCCAATGCTCTTTAGTTTCTGAGCTGAGCTTAATTATTTGTGTGAAGTTAGTGATTATTGTGTGAAGTGTTTAGTTCCAATGTCATTTTCATTACGTCAGCGTATGCATATTTGTAATATTTATGTAGGCCTAAAATACAGAAAATCTTGTGCTAAAACGCGACGCAAGTTCCGACAGAAATTTCCAAACAGACCCGTACCTTGTGTAAAACAATAAGAAACCTAGCTAAAAATTCAGAGAAACAGGTTCAATAAATGATTGTAAAAGACTACATAAGAGCTGAAATGGAGTTAACCAGTGCTCAATACATACTTACTTACTTACAAATGACTTTTAAGGAACCCGAGGTTCATTGCCGCCCTCACATAAGCCCGCCATCGGTCCCTATCCTGTGCAAGATTAATCCTGTCTCTATCATCATATCCCACCTCCCTCAAATCCATTTTAATATTATCCTCCCATCTACGTCTCAGCCTCCCCAAAGGTCTTTTTCCCTCCGTCTCCCAACTAACACTCTATATGCATTTCTGGAGTCGCCCATACGTGCTACATGCCCTGCCCATCTCAAACGTCTGGATTTAATGCTCCTAATTATGTCAGGTGAAGAATACAATGCGTGCAGTTCTGCGTTGTGTAACTTTCTCCATTCTCCTGTAACTTCATCCCTTAGCCCCAAATATTTTCCTAAGCACCTTATTCTCAAACACCCTTAACCTATGTTCCCCTCTCAGAGTGAGAGTCCAAGTTTCACAACCATACAGAACAACTGGTAATACAGGGACATCATTTTATTTTTACTTGCATTTTTATTGTACCTGCATTTCTGAATGTACTTCACTCTCACCCCTTCACTAATGTCCTTGCTCCCGTCAGACACACAAACTTACGGCTGCTGTTGCATTCAAGTCTTCAAGCAGTGAAGTAAACACTGCAGTGTATAGTGTGTTTCAGAAATATAGTTGCGTTTTCTATAGAAGAAAGAACCTATATTAATAATATCGTACTAAAAAATTATATTCAAGAAACGAAAAATTCAATTTCAGAGAATATGCTTCAAAATGTTTTTAATAATATGCGTAAAGAATTGAAGCCTGCATTGTAATGAACGGCAACCATTTTCAGCAACTTGTTTAAAAATTCAGATTAGCTTATTTTGAATTGAGGTGGCTAGAAGCAAAGGAATGCTAGTGACATTTGTAATAACATGAGTTAAGTGCATCCAGTGTAAGCTAAAGTATCTAAAATTTTAGTGGCAAAGGGATATTTTAATCGCATCACATATTAAAACTTAAATAAAAATTTCACCGATTTTACGAAAGCTTAAATATTTAAACCCCATTTTCGCAAAAGAAACTTAAGTGCACTTATAGCCCTTTACTTATGACCCCCTCAATTTAAGTGCACTCTCTATATTGTATGTTAACATCAATAATTAATATGCTAAATAAAGTAGACATTACATAACGAACATAGCCACCTGAAAAGTTGAGTTTTGAAAAAAAAATGTTACTACTCTGCTGTACTTTGATAAAGTCCGTAAAAGTGGTGATCAAACTGAAAATTGTAATATCGTATTTCCCTACAACATAAATGGATACACTACTTTTCTCTCCTCCTATACCTAGTAAAATGATTTGTTTACATATTGCACTAGTAACATCAAACTCCTGTAATGGAAGGGGCAACAGTGTTTCCGAGTATAGCCAGGTTAATGTTAAAAATGTTGGTAAAAATAAAGTGATGTCCCTGTATAACTGTTTTATAAATTCTAACTTTCAGATATTTTGACAGCAGACTAGATGATAAAAGCTTCTCAACCGAATAATAACACGCATTTCCCATATTTATGGTCAATACATTATTGCCCAAATATTGAAATAGCATTATCAAGAACTGCATACATTTGTCGTGATATAAATTATGGTTGACTACTACGAACACTACATGCAAATGGTGCATCAATATTCTTTATTGCTGAATTTCTGAAAGTTAATAATAATTTTATAAGAAGGTGTCAGCAATGTGTAGCAGTCAACGGGGACATTTTGAGCATAAATATGAACTGGGTTAGTACAAATAACTGTACACTGTTTGCGCTCTGCGGCCGCCACCGGGCAATTCCAATTCTCCGGGACAGTTAAAAGATATTCCCTGTACAAGCAGAACAATCCGCCATGTTGAATCCCATAGTTAATGCAATATGACAGTTTAAATATGAGATTATGGGTAAGGACAAGATTATGTATGCAAGTTTGAGGTAGTGAAACATTAAGTCTTCATTGTTTTCACATATAATACAAATTAATTATATATTTATATTTTAATACAACGAAGAATAATGATAACTACACTGTTAATTTTTTTTTTTGGGCAGGAAGTATAGCATTGTTAAACATACTTATGGGCTGAATTCAGATCTATTCTTCGATTTCTTCTGTCAGGGATAGTTTTTTTACTTATTCAATTAAAAGTTTTCCTCGTGGTTTTATTACTTTGGTAAAGGTTAGCATGAATATAGCAAGTAAAAGAGGTTAATATTTAATTTCAATGGTATCACGATAATAGGAACAATAACTTTAGCTTTGTAATGTAAATACAGGATGATTCACGAGGATTTACCGTCCCTTACGGAGCTTATTTCCGAATACTTTCTGAGCAAAATGTGTCATATAAATATGTGCCCTAATCTCAATATTTTCAGAGTTACACTAATTTGAAGTTGTCAGTAAAATATCTTTTTCTTTAGTTTTAAGGGTAAAAGAATATTACACATAGAGAATGAACTATTCAAAAATATCATTTCTTTAATTGGCTAGAGAGCTGAAGAAAAAAAATGTAGGCCTATTGTTAATTGCTTTGTACAGATATTCTTTTTCAATTTTCAACTGAAAATTACATTATTTTTACGTGCTTATCACAAAAATTGGTACAAATCATACGACTTTAGGAACTTGATTCTTTACAGTGTAATTATGCATCCTAATATACAGTCTTGAAGAATTTAGAAGAGTGGCGTGATTTTTAACAATTATTGTAATAAATGAGTAAGAAATGCAATTTTGTTTTGAAAATCGAACATAAATTCTGTACGAAACAACTATGGAATCCACAACACATTTCTAGCTTCAGAATACTAGATAATTAAAGAAATTATGCCCTGAATAGTTCATTGTTATATGTAATATTCTTTTACATTTTAAACTAAAGAATAATGGTATTTTACAAACAAATTCAAATTAGTGTAATTCTGAAAATATTGAGATTAGGGCACATGTTTATATGACACTTTTTACTCAGAATGTATTCGGCAATAAGCTCCGTAAGTGGCGGTAAATCCTCGTGAATCACCCTGTATAATTTTTTCAAAACGTTATTTTGCGGAGAGATAAAATAAAATGAAAAAATAACCACAATCCATACTCGAAATCTTACATAAATCATTGTATTATGTTAACACATTCTCAAAAAGAATGCATTCTTATTCTAGTAGATATGTGGAGTTGCAAAGAACAGCAATTCTCTATTTCTTAAATTAACAGCATTAAGGTGTATTTGGTCCAGGAATTCACTGTTATCAAATAGACAAATGAATGTTTTGTAAAGGGACAATTATACAGCTATTATCCTACATCTGGTGAGTGATGGTAATTTAAATTCAGAAAGTAAATCATAATACAAAACTTTGTACTTTAAAATTAATATATGAAAATATTGGATGGTGTTCGGTTAAAGGGGATTGTCATTTTTGTGAAAATGGAGTTTTGTTCCTCAGGTGAATACACAAGTTAAATTCTACAGGGACATCATTTTATTTTTACTAACATTTCTAATATTAACCTGGTTATACCTTTGGATTAACGGTTGAGAACCGGAAACACCGTTTGCTACCCCTTTCCACGACTGGAGTTCGATGATACTGACATAAAATACAAACAAATCACTTTACTAGGTATAGGAGGGAAGAAAAGTAGTTCATCTATTTACGTAAACTACGAAATATCGCGATTTTGAGTTTGACAAATTTCATTAGGTTTTTGTTTAATCAAAATACAGCAATTTATTAACAAAGTGTTTTTGCTCACGAACTGAGCTGTCCATGCGGACGTATTCATTACGCATTGTACATTATACTGTGTACAGCACATTAGTGTACAATATAGAGAATGAAGTTAAATTGAAAAATAATCACAATATGGATATTTAAAAACAATTTTGAAAATGGTGGCCGTTCATTTCGATGCAAGCTTCAGTTCTTTTTTGCATATTGTCGCACTATAGACTATTGTACCTAATTCCAATTACCAGTTTCGTCCTTCGTACTAGTAACTCATGTTGAAATAATTCTGTACCTACTCTATAGTAAAAGAGTACCTTACGTACTGTAAATTCAAGCTTCACTTCTGTTCGATCCGAAAAGATAAAATTACTCAGACATTATATCTACTGTCCGTCCAAGTGGTTTTGTCGCAGGGTCGTAGAAAGGGAAAATCACGTGACCGTTAATTACTTAACGAGGCCCTTTTATTTAAGTTATTTTAAACAATTGTAGACGTCCAATTCCTAGCAGAAATTAAGACAGCCCAGTCACTAGCCTTTACAGGGGGCAAGCAGAAGCGGGTGGTGGAAACTGAGATGTGACGTAGGCAAACGGACGACAGTACCTATGCGAAAATATGATTCAATATTGAAAGCTCTTTCGTCAACGTGAACATATTTCTGGAATGCACTATACTCACTCACTCAGTACTGTTTACTATGACCGAAAAGCGACTTTAACTGTATACGTAGCCTTGGTTCTGTGTGAAGGACGGTTGGAAGTTTACTAGTAGAGGAGGTTGGAGTGAAGTATATTCAAAAACTCAGGTACAATAAAAATTGAAGTAAAAATAAAATGATGTCCCTGTATAAGTAGGTATGCAAGAAACAAAAGAAGACTAGCATTCTTTGTGTTTTATTTGTGTAGATAATTATTTTCAATAAGATCTGAAGTTTAATTTTCAATTAACTCAAAACTCATTTTTATGACTTGTCTTCCTTTACCCAAATATCATCGACTTTACCCCGTATCATTGTTTTCGCGTTTATTTAGTTGATCCTTTGTTTTAGATCGATCGACAGGAATTCATTTTTTTTGGACATCTTTACCGAGCGGTTGGCGACATATCATGCCGACTGCAGTTGAAAACTGTGGGTTAACAGTGCGATAACATAGACAGCAGTCCGAAGGCGGGGTTAATCCAGTCACAAACAAAGCTTGCCCCCGTACAACGAACGAATACCAATTGATTACGTATCGGGCGCTTTCGATCCCACAGCCCTCTGCTGGCAATTCTCTTCCATTACATGGGGACGCCAGGCCATATAGCGAATCGATCACATGACCATGTCTGTAAAAATTCCATGCGAGTGAAGCATCAATAAAGAGGCTATAAACGGACATGGAGTCACAGATTGGAAGGTACGAGGGGCCGGCAGTACAGGAACGTCATAAAATATTGCTTCTTGTCGTTTTGTTTTTGTTCATTTTTACTTTATCTACCTGCCTGTCATCCCGTCTGTCGTCCTACCTGATGTCCGACAATCCGCTTAATTTCGTACTGTCCAAAAGGCGATCCCCTGGCTACATGGTGCCCAGAGAAGTTCATCGTTAGGGATCGGGTTTATACTGTATGCGCTATAAAGTAGTATTACTAGTTTTTATGTATTTTAACCACGCCTCCAAACGCGCCTGATATCAGATATGTCTGTATACTTAGGTGTGGTGTAATGCATATTATGTCCAATCACAGAACCCTATAAAGAAGACGAAACAAATGTAAGCACAGCGTCTCTTGATAACCCATGTAGAATAGAATAAGATGAATTTATTGAGCAATATTATACATACAAATGTACTATATTATCAGAATTTTCTCTTATATCCAATGCACGGGTCTTCTGACCGTACGTGCTGTGTAAAACAAGACTTATTTTGTAGGTTTCACCCCCTCACCTATAGTTAAATCCAACCACTCTCCAAAGAACACACAGATCAAAATGAAAATGGCACAAAGAAAACACATTATATACTACAACGTTTCTCAAACTTTTTTTGAAGTGGGGACCACTTTTTTAAGTCAGAACAGTTCCGCGGACCACCTTACTTTTGTTCCCTTCGAAAGCAAATTTATTATTTTTTTAGCATATTTTAATATCAACATACTTATATTTTTAAATAGAATTAATTAATTAAAATTAATTAAACTAAATTAATTTTATATTAGTACTGACTAATTAAGCTAATGTTAATAGAAGAAAATTCATTTTTGTTTCTTTAATAATTCAAGGCTATTAGAGTTTGGATAATCTTTAACTTATTAACTAAAAAAAAAAAATAAATATATGTTGGTACTCACATTAATGAGATAGATGGCCTGCCGATTCTTGCACAGTTGTTCTATATTTGGACGTATGCTTGTAAGCTTAAGTCGGAGATCGTCAGAAACATCGAGTCGATTTCGGTAGCCTACTTTGTTTTTATTAGAGTTAGTGATGAAAACCCTTTCTCACACAGATACGTAGAAACAAACTGAATTATAGGCTAATCTCTAAAGCACCATTGTACAGTTCACTATATTCTCTTTTCACTTGTGATGCGGTACATAAATTAACAATACTTTCTACTTGGAATTTCATTTTAAGTCCGGTCTCATTCGAGAATCCAATTAACTGTTCTCTTTCACTCAATGAAAGTTAGTTTGTTTCAATATCGCAATGAAAGTGATCACGAACCCATGAAAAATCGTCATATTTACTTGGAAAATAAGTTTCAATTTGTGACCTCAGAGTTGTATTATTGGTGTACGACGTACAGTACGTGACCATTTCAATGTGCTGACTGGGTGTCGGAAAACTATTAAGAAAATCATAAATACATGAAAAGGTTCGGTCCTCTGTTATGAATATGGGTGGTCCCTGGCTAGGCTACAGGGATGGCGCCAGATGTGCACGGAAAAGATGGCGAGAAACACCATGTTCATAGTGCTTTAAATCCCTCTTTTTGTTGTTGAGAGTAGAGTGGGAAGCCAGTAGACGGATAGGATAATAAATTTCATAAAATTTCAGTGCTGAGAGAAAAAGTGAAAGGCGATTGTCATTTCCAAACTGTGAGATTTTCAGCTGTAGAGTGGTACGCAATTCGTTTGAATTATATTTTTCTTCTGCTTTTTTGAAGGACCACAAGAGCAGATCTCGAGGACCACAGGTGGTCCGCGGACCATAGTTTGAGAAACGCTGATATAATATATCCTAACCTAAAACAGACATAAAAGTGTATAATTGAGTAGATACCATTATCCCTTCGTCAGTTCGCATTACAAACTTCAACAGCTGAACTTCTAATCTGTCTCGCCTTCGAGAGAAACAATCCAGTCTTTTGTTCGCATTCTCTATTCCCTATGAGGTCCAGACAAGCAAGCGAACTCCTATTCTGACTTAGCATCGAGGGTGGTAGATATTTTCTCCGGATATGTTCCAATTCGACATACTGCAATAAAATATGCCTATAGGAGTCCTTTTCCCCGCAAAGTGGACAAAGGCGATCTCCTTCTTCGTTGACAATTTTATTACCCTTCCATGCGCCCAATCTTAGCCACGCTAAACCTGCTCTGCTGTCTTTGTTACAAGAATTTATGCAGTCATACCTCCCCAGTTAAGCATGAGATCTGATTGTAGATGCAGTGAGGACTTTTTCGAACATTGGAGCTCAATCTCTTGCCTCTCGATATCAATTAAACGTATCTTCACATTACGCCAAACATTTCTTCTATTATTATCTCCTTTATCCCACACCCATCCCATTCCTATATGATGCAGCAAGGTAACTTGCATGTGTAATACGCTCGCGCTCAGTTCAATTGGTAACTACTGTGGGGACCTGACGGGGAAGTCTCTGCGAGATGTATTTTAATTAGTACTGCTGGTCTCATCATCTTGATAAGTATTTGAAGAATTGAAGCTTTTGGCTTTCTCTGTTCTCGTTCTTGTGATAGCTACGAATACACTGTAGTTGGAATCCATTGATAGCGACACTCTTTCATCATGTAGGGGAGACTCGGCTAATTCCGCAATATTAAGAAGTAAATCTATTATATTTTTATCAAAATGTTTATTGAAACATATTATCAAAGTATGTAGACATGGACGAAACCTTTCATTACCAAATGAGATAAAGAGACTTATTAAAATGCAAATATATATTTAGCATTGTATGTGTATGTATTTATTCACACTGCAATGGGTATATACCCGGTGGCAGTGGTAACTAATTACACTCAATAATGACAATAATAAACTTATTAATTAAAAATACAATTAATAATAATACTAATAATTAATATTAACAATAATGAATAATAATAATAATAATAATAATAATAATAACAACAACAACAACAGGGAACATACTAAATTAAATGAAACGATCACTTAAAATAACGTTTAAAATAAATCTAATTTGTATCTTAAATCTAAGTTCGAACTAAAACCCACGAGTATGATATGTTCATATCTGCACAAGTACCTTTCAACATTACACTCATTTCGCTGTCAACTCACTCACTGCAATGGAACTACGACACATTTCACTGATTCTATCCTGATTTCACTAAGACTTCAAAAACATTTCACTGTTCAAATACTATGCACTGCCACTATAAACTATAAAGCTTCACTGACAGGAACACGTTTCACTTACACAGCACACTTCACTGACACGACATACTTCTTCACTGATACAACACACTTCACTGACACAACATAATTCTTCACTGATACAACACTTCAATAACAACATATCATTTACATCCTTTAAATACTGTGTATAATTACCGTCTATTAGTAAGGTCCTTAAGCCTATTTTTAAATACATTTTTGGTTGTTGGTAAAGCCTTTAGTAAGTCTGCAGGTAAAGCATTCCAGTTCCTGATAGTACGATTGAGAAAAAAAACTTTCCAGTGTCCGTCCTCTGCCTTCTTTCCTCAATTTATATGAGTGGTCGTTCCTTGAAGAGTAATTTGGCGGCTGCAACCTATTTTTATTTCCCTCCAGGCAGGCTCACCTCTGTATGTTTTGAACACGAATATATTTAGTTATACATACATTACAGTTGAAAGAGAACTCGGATAATTCCGCAACACTGCGAATAAATCCGCAATAGGACTTGGCCAATTCCGCAGTCGTAATTAATAATGAAATACATTATGAAAGTAACGTAAAAGGAACAATTTTTATGTAACAATGCTCACTTTCTTCACAGCTGTGTAGCAAAACACGAAAAACAGCCAACTTTCGATGTTTCACTGTATTGCCGACAGAGGTGTCGACCAATATCCTTGATTTTTCTAGAGCACTGCAGAGGACATGCCTCCTGTTGACAGCCTCTCAAAACTTACGTTCGCGCTATTGTAAAGCCGCAGTAAAATCATATATGCACTATTGCGGAATTACCCGTACTGCGGAATTTGCCGAGTTTCCTCTAGTTAGCATGGCACAAGACACATCGTAGTCAAAGGATATATACACACTCAAACACAGATACATACACATTCAGTCGTTATGCAAGGAAGATTAAATAAAATTTTCATTTCTCTGTCGGAAATCGACTACCAGAGCCTGTAATTCTTAAAAACACTAAAAAGACTTCTAGTGTTCCATGTTATATGTGGATCCGTTCTGTTACTGCAACAGACGAATTGAAAGATTATTTTCCTGATGAGGACAAACAAAACCATGGAAACGTATTATAATATTACGATCTGCTGTCACACGGCCTCATCATCGAAGTTTACATAATTCATGAAGGAAAACAATACGAAGAGAACATAATACAGGAAGGCAGAACGTGGGCCGGAATATTTAAACCATTTTAACTACGCTTGTAGTAATTTTTTCTCAAGGAAATAAATATTTCCATAACAGATCTAATAGTTAAACGTTAAAACAAGGTTAGGACAAAGGACTGAAGTATACAACCCTATCAATAATTTATATAGGCTACATTCACGGAATATTTCTTTGTTTAACAAACTTTCGCATTCAGTTTTCGAAAAACCTTTGGTTTACTGGCAGGCACGCCCAAATATGTCAATCACATCGTCATCTGAAAAAAAAATTTTCCCCTAGTTCTTCCTGTAGTGTGCGATGATGTGAAAATGACTTTACTATTCTGGGCCTATAATGTATAGTAGTGGCAAAAAAAAAAAAACCGGACCGATCCTTGTAGCTAATTTCAGATAAAGTTGCAGTAAGTTTATAGGCTGAAATGGATTTAGAATATGGCAGTTTCGAAGAATTCATGGATTATGCATTGTATCATATTATTTGCTTCTTTATTCTCAAGTTATGCCTATGTAATCATAACCTCAATCTTATCTCCACTTTTATCAGATTATTCCGAAGTCATGTAGGCTAGCTTTCAAGAGTAGGCTACGTTAAATTTCTCATATTATTATTATTATTATTATTATTATTATTATTATTATTATTATTATTATTATTATTATTATTTCAAACTGAAAATCAATGCAGAAGGAATATCTGATTTTTAAAATGGTTAACCGAAAATATTTATATAACGTTGTAGAGTTTGTAAAATATTATCGATAAATGGACTACGATTTTTTTCTTAAAATAAAAATGACTAATCTTATATTAATACACTTTACTCATCTAAACACAACAGTACTTTAAAAATACAGCTTTAAAATACCGTCAACAGAAGCACGGAGGGAAAAAAAGAGCATAGATTTAAGTGTTACTAACATCATAATTAAAAACTGATCAAGAATGTGTTATGGATTGGCCACCAGGGTGCTAGCTACATGGTTACACCAGCGTATAGATAATTATACAGTATGGACACTTCGTAGCAGGACTGATTTCAATGACCTTCCAATCAGTTTGAGCGTGAAATTCTGCTTTCTCCCAGGGTGGGCACTGACATCACACCAGCTAGCAGTCGACACAGCGGAAATATAACACACAATTAATACATCTACGTATATTATGTAATCAAATAAAATAAATTGGACCGATGAAATAATAAATCCGCCATTAACTGTAATATGTAGACTCTAGAGTTCCTTTATAATGAGAGTTGAGACATTGATCCCAACATTTAAAATATGTAATGATTTGATAGCGCTGAAAATGGAAAAACAAAACTCCTATGAGAAGTAAAACCATATACCTATATTATCTTGTATACAAATATTAAACGAATTTGATACATAATTTGTATAATGTATTATATTACTTTATAATATAATTTATTATATATAAAATATAAACAATTATTATTACAACTAGTTTGTCACTGAGAAGCAAGGAAAAGCTATTAACTTGAATTTATTTGAAGCAAAGCGTTACTGGATTATGCAATAAAGTAGGCGATGCTTGGATCCTGTGTCTCAACTCTATTCTCAATTATTATCTTAGCGTATGCTCGATTACACTAACCTCTAGCGCTTGAAAGTGGAACTAAACGCCGGCGCAAAGAGAAACAAAATACAGGAAAATTCGCTGTGTCCATTCTTTGTAATCCCTATTCGCTGATTACACTTGAAAACGGAAGAAAATATGTAAAGGCTGGTTCACAATAAACCGGGAATGAGAACCAGAATGAAAACGAGAAGCAGAGGACGTGGATATGAAAATTTTGATTCACAATAAACCGAGAACGTAGACGACTATACATATCGATATACATGTCAATAACGATATGTAAAGTCGATATTACGCATTCTGATGTTTTTTGTGTATAATTGACCAATGGCTTTCTCTCATGAGTACAAGGCAGCCAACATAAACACAGGTTAAACAACTTCTAAATTTCAACTGAAACATTTCATTCGGTACGGTACTATAAATATGTCCATGCATCTTTATTATCACAACCTATTTTAAGTCTACCATAAAGTAAAATAATTAGAGAAGAAACATTTGTAATAGAACAAAAATGAACACAACAGTAGTTATTGAGTTGAACCATGAATATGTAGTGTGTAATACAACCAATACAGTAATAAAATTGACTCACGATCGGTGTTCAAATATGCAGCTATTGAAAACTACGTATTCTCCTTCATTTTCTCATCTTTACACAAGGAGCGCTGCTTATCGAAACGTGAGGATTTTCCTCAACACTCAAAATTAGAATCTCATCAAATAAAACTTGCTCCATGATGCACAGCACAGAACAAAATAATGCATAGGTTATGTCACGGTCTTCTTTCTACAAAATATACGACGACAAAGTAGCTTTTAGAGGGCAATAGAATGAATCTAGTGGGCAGTGATCGGAAACGTGAACGCCAAAGTTGAAACTTGCCAATTCTCCGTTCCCGATCCCGGGCTCCGGCAAGCTTTTCGTTAATTGTGAATGCTCACATTTAAATGTACACATTTTTACAATTTCACCTTTTTCGTTTTCGTTCCGATTCTCGTTTCCGGTTTATTGTGAACCAGCCTTAATTCGGAGTTTTTTTTAGGAGGGACACTTAAAGAACGGGACAACTGGAATAAATTCAGGACATCAAGACATTACACACGCACACGCACACGCACACACACACACACACACACACACAAAGAGGACGGATGGTAACCTTACTCTTGATCTTTAAATGTGAAAGTTTAGACGCAATGGTTCTTTTAAAAAATGGAAAGGAAGTTCTGGTCAGCATCCATCCGTTGCCAACGGCAATGTCACAAGACAGGTAAACACGCCTAGTCCCCAGGGTTTTGGGCTGCGTGCACTACCACTGGATATGTAAACGCGAGCAATTACAAAGGTGTCGCAACAAACCGCCGAAGTCTGTATGACATTCGTTATTAAACACAAGCTCTACTTCCGTGAAACGCCTTATGTGAGCCTATTTCGGGACCTCTGCACTTTAATCTAGCACAATGTTGCTGAAGTTTATCAACCGCGCGATCCCACAAAAAGTAAAAAAAAATAGATCATTAATTAAAATTAATATTTTATGCTCGACCATGCCGAAATGTAGTAATTATACACCTGGTAGCAGCCCTTTAATGGACCTCATTAAAGTACACCTATTCATTAAAGTTCAGATGTTCCACCAACCAGAAAACACCATTGTAGCGATATGAAAGCGCAAGTATCGATTATTCTCGGATATGCAGTCGAAAGACAACTAGCGAAACGTCACGAAGGCTGGAAATCCAATACTGTCGCAGAAGGTTATGTTCTGTTACTATAATAATTAGCGTTAATTGTAAATAATATTCAAATAAATTCAATTTCTCATCTCGTTTTTCAATGTCTAAATCAGTTTCAAGGTTATATCGAGATTAATGTTTATTTTACTCTAGATTATATCAAGGTCAATGACATTTGTTTCTCGGAAAATCAATACTTTCGCGTCTGCGCACATCTCACAATTTACGAGATATTGTACAGGGTCAGTTCTGCTCCCCAGTCAGATAAGAATAACATGAATACTTACGAATAATTTCAAGTTAGAAATATGGTCGAGCATAAAAAGTCGTATGAAACTTGCCTATAATGGTAATTAAGACGCTCGTATGAAAATTATGAATCTCGCATACTCGCGTCTTAATTACTACTATTATAGGTTGCAATAATGTACTATTGCAACCTCCCTGAAAAAAAAAAAAAAAAAAACAGTACAGACTGGCTAATCGACACTGGATTATTAGAGTTGCTGGTTAGTTCGAATGAATTTTTATTCTCACTGAAATTTAAATTTAAACTAATGTTAAAATTTCACATTTAATTCGAATTTTCAAGCTTGCATTTGAATAATTCGAAGTCAGGACTTCTTTGTTTTCATTCAAAGTACTGCAGTGTCCAATCTGGAATTTTAGAGGACGTGTGAAAGCATTTCGTGGTAATCTAGGTCATTAATGGAATCACATTATGCAAAAAGAGCTTCAATCACAAAAGTCCTTCAATAACTGCCTTAGTTTATTATCCTAATGAATTATACAAATCAATTACGTCATGGCGTTGTCTTTTCACATGCCGATGTGTTCAATCACCATCACGCAATTGTCTATGAAGCACCAGCTGCACCATATATCTCCACCAGATCACTTTCTGTAAGTTATATTTATTTATTAGATAATATTTCTATCCTTTTCAAAAAATGTTAAAAAATCTTTTTCATTTCACTTAAACTTTTTATTTGATCTTATCAGATTTTTCAATACGTACTCATATTTTTTCAAACATTTTTTAAAAATCATTTTCATTTCACTTAAACTTTTTATTGATCTTTTCAGATTTTTTAATACGTACTCATATTTTTTCAAAATTAAAAAAAAATCTTTTTCATTTCACAAACTTTTTGTTGATCTTTTCAGATTTTTTAATACGTCCTCATATTTTTCAAAAATTTTTTAAAAATCTTTTTATGCGTTATATCTAAATTAAACGTTTTTATTTAACTTTGACCAGATTTTTCAATACGTACTCATATTTTTTTAAAATTAAAAAAAATCCTTTACATTTCACTAAACCTTTTTATTGATATTTTCAGATCTTTCAATGTAGCTAAATATTTTTTCAACAATTTTTTAAAATGCATTTTTCACTTCACTTAAACTTTTCATTGATCTTTTTCAGATTTTTTTTTGTAATACGTACTCATATTTTTCCAAAAATTAAAAAAATCTTTTTCAATTCACTTAAACTTTTTTATTGCTCTTATCAGATTTTTCAATACGTACTCATATTTTGTCAAAACCTTTTTAATATCTTTTTCATTTCAAAAACTTTTTATTGATCTTTTCAGATTTTTCAATACCTACTCATGTTTTTTCAAACATTTTTTGAAAATCTTTTTCATTTCACTTAAACGTTTTTATTGATCTTTTCAGATTTTTGAATACGTACTCATATTTTTCAAAAACATTTTTTTATTTTTCATTTCAAAACTTTTTTATTGATCTTTTCAGATTTTCCAATACGTAGCCCTCATATTTAAAAAAAAATTTTTAATACTTTTCATTTCACTAAACTTTTTATTGATCTTTTCAGAATTTTCAATACGTAAAATTTTTCAAAAACTTTTAAAAATCTTTTCATTTCACTTAAACTTTTTATTCATCTTTTCAGATTTTTCAATACGTACTCATATTTTTTCAGCGTCAAATTAAAAACAAAAATCCTTTACATTTCACTTAAACCTTTTATTGATATTTTGATCTTTCAATACGCAGCTACTCATATTTTTTCAACAATTTTTTTAAAATGCATTTTTCACTTCACTTAAACTTTTCATTGATCTTTTCAGATTTTTCAATACGTACTCATATTTTTCCAAAATTAAAAAAAAACTTTTTCATTTCACTTAAACTTTTTATTGCTCTTATCAGATTTTTCAATACGTACTCATATTTTGTCAAAACCTTTTTTAGTATCTTTTTCATTTCACTTAAACTTTTTTATTGATCTTTTCAGATTTTTCAATACCTACTCATGTTTTTTCAAACATTTTTGAAAATCTTTTTCATTTCACTTAAACTTTTTATTGATCTTTTCAGATTTTTGAACACGTACTCATATTTTTCAAAAACATTTTTTAAATATTTTTCATTTCACTTAAACTTTTTTATTGATCTTATCAGATTTTTCAATACATACTCATATTTTTCAAAAACTTTTAAAAAATCTTTTTCATTTCACTTAAACTTTTTTATTGATCTTTTCAGATTTTTAAATACGTACTCATATTTTTGATAGTCATGCTGACTGCCGCAAAGCATTACCCTATTCAACTTTGAAATTTTGTGCATCTACATTAAACATTGCAATTTCTTTGAAGACTTCTATTTTAACATATGCTATGTGGCAATTTTAATACACTGACTTTGTAAGAATATTAATTACTTACATTCAAAATATTGAAACCTATTTTTATAAATAATTGTAAATCCAAATAATTAGTTTCGCTCGCAATTCTGTGTTTGCGATCCATTAGCCATATATCATTGTTTGTAACCAATGATTTTTATATTCGTCATATATTTTGCAAGGTCATATTATATTTGCACACTGTTCATGTTTTTATGTTCATAATATTGATATGTGTTACTCTTTTAGACGTGATGATGCCACACACGACGAAAGTGCTAGTCACATTATAATTGTAACTATGACCTAATGTTTTTTATTTGTATAATTCGTTAGGATAATACACTACAGGTATCCTACAAGGAAAACTCAGCTCAGACTCCTCGCGCCGCGTAAGCTATACCCCTCTTACTCCCCTGCAGTAGGAGGGTTCTTTTTAAGCGGCTACTGGTATAGCTATAACGGCTTTTACGGTTGCGTACATGTGCACTCAAAGAGCAGCTGTAACAATAACCTATTAAGTGAATATAACATTACAAGATGTCAACATCGTCTCTTTCTAAGTCACAATCGATATCTTCATCACTGGAAATGTCCTCATATTTAAATTAAATTAAATTAATATTTAATATAAAACGCTATGTGACTCCCTGACTCTGTAGCAATAACACGTGTTCAGTTCAGCACAAGAAGATAAAGGCGCATGCGCGTAGTGTCGGTGGTGTGATTGGAGACGGGGAGCATGCTGGGAAAGGGAGCACACGTAACCTGCGCGAGCCCTTGGATGACGACTGAAATACGTAGCCTGATGTCCGAACGCGACTTAGCTTATAGAAAATACACCCGCAACAAAAACGACGAATATTTTAACTCCTATAAACACCTAAGAAATAGAACGACTCAACTAATAAGAAACGCTAAACTGAAATACTCCTACAAACTTATAGAACCTGGCACAACCCCTTCCGAATTATGGAAAAATCTGAAGGTTATTGGACTTGGAAGGGCTAGTGAACAAGCAGACATTCCCATCCCACTTGACCGCTTGAACGAACACTTTGTAAAGGACCCGAGCTTGAACGACACAACGAAACAAGACACAGTTTTGCCTGACTCAGTTCCCCCCGCAACTCGAGACAAATTCTATTTTACCGACGTCACTCCCATTGACGTAATGAAAGCCATCCGACGCATCAAGACAAAAGCCCAAGGGCCGGACAACATTAGCATAATACTTATACAGAAAATACAAGAGATAGTAATACCTACGATTGCACATATATTCAATAGTTCCTTAATCACTTCAACTTTCCCTAAAATATGGAAGCAAGCTTTCGTTCTTCCTCTTCCAAAAGTCAAAGTTCCCACCGACCCGAACGACTATAGACCAATCAGTATCCTGCCAGCCATTTCAAAAGCACTGGAAAGAATCGTACACAGACAAATTACTAACTACATGAACGAACACAAACTATTCGACGAGTATCAGTCAGGTTTCAGAGCTGGACACAACACAAGCACTGCTCTACTTAAAGTGACCGAAGACATTCGTGAAGCAATCGACTCTAATAAAGTAACAATACTAACACTTCTTGACCTTAGCAAAGCTTTCAACTCTGTAAATTTTGACCTGCTTTTTTAAATTGAGAAATATGTATTTGTCAGAGACCGCTGTGAGTTGCTTCGAATCCTACTTACGGGGAAGACAACAATGTGTTGTATCCGGGAATCGAAGCTCCTCCTGGCTTGACATAACATCAGGTATACCACAGGGGTCGGTACTGGACCATTGTTGTTCACAATATATGTCAATGATATTACATCTCTTGTAAGGCATTGTAACTATCACTTGTATGCTGACGACCTTCAATGCTACATCTCTTCCCGCTTAGACCGAGTAAATGACGCTATAGATAAATTGAACGAAGACATTGACTCGATTGTGACATGGACAAAGAAACTTCATCTTAAAATCAATCCTGGAAAGACACAAGCAATTATATTAGGACACAAACGGCAAACCGACGCTGTAAAACACCTCGACATTTCCCCTGTTAAAGTAAGTACAGTGCATATCCCTTTCAGTTCTTCAGTAAAAATCTTGGCATTCACATGGATAATAATCTCAACTGGGACATGCAAATCACAGAAACCTGCAGAAAAGTATATTCTATTATCCATGTGCTAAAAAGGATAAATGTTCATCTCCCTCTTGCTTAAAAAGTCCCTTGTGCAGACACTTGCATTTCCCTATTTCGACTATGCGGACATTTTACTGACTGACCTCTCCAGCGACAACAAAATGAAACTTCAACGTGCTCATAATTTGTGTGTACGTTTTGTAAGCAATGTTCGTAAATATGATCATATTACCCCATCCCTGGAAGCAATAGGTTGGCTTAAACTAGATAAGAAAAGAAATTTACATTCACTTCTCTTTCTCTTCGAAATCTTGAACTCTTCTATTCCTTCGTACCTGTCGTCTCGCTTCACTTACCTTTCTTCCCACCATAATCTGAACACACGCTCTCGTCATGAAACAATACTAACAATACCATCCCATCGCACCTCCTCATACTCATCTTCTTTCACAATAGCCCTGCCAAGACTCTGGAATTCGCTACCTGCTAGCATCAGGGACTGTCGAAATAAAATTGAATTCAAACGAAAACTTACTAGGCACTTCGTCAGTAATTGATTACTTGTAAATAGTTTCTTTAATCTATCACAAAATATTTCAATATTCAGTAATTTCATCACTATACAATTTTGTTATTCTAGATTTAATTTGTAATTCAGTAAATATAAAATATTCTTTGTTTCTCTATGATAAATTATCTAGCTTTAATTATTCAGGTAATCTTTTCGTACTTTGATTTTATTGTAATTGTAAATTTAATACTAATTGTAATATTATTTGTAATTGTAATTGTAAATTTAATACTAATTGTAATTTTATTGTTGATATTGTAGTTGGAATCTCCTGGTAGAGGGGCAGAAGGCCTGACGGCCTTATCTCTACCAGGTTAAATAAATAAATACTAATACTAATACTAATAGTCACGCCCGCTGGTTTCTGCGCACTGAGTTTTGTTTGTTGGATGCCTATAAGGCAGTTACTGAAGGATTTGATCAATTATTTTATATTAGATATTTAACTTGTCCGACCAATAATGTCTCACATGCTGGGTTGCAAGAAAGCATTTATAGGTTCGTTGAACGCTATTGGTCCTATAACTGTTCATTTAGCGTCAGTAAGCGTTGCAAGAACGACCTTTAAAGCTATTGGTTCGTTAAAGCACTCTGTAAACTATAGGTCGAAAATCGGAGCTGTAAACTGTTAACGAATCGTTAGCCGCCATATTGTACATATATTTCTTGTTTTTATATCTGACAGTATTAAGTAATTTCGTGGATATGTTATCATCAGAAGTAAGTAAAATGTAATATACATATCACAGTGAACTCGAGATTCATGTGTTTATAGGAAAAGTTCTGTGAATAAAACAATTTTATTACTATTATAGAATCGTCTGACGTAGAGGTTATGTTTGGTAAGGTACAACATCTACCTAGACCAAGAATACTGAGAGACAGATCGAATCCTCTAGAAGAATACGATAATATTGACTTTAAAGTTAGATTTAGATTATCGAAAGACACATTCATGGCTCTCTTGCATGAAATAGGGCATAACACTGAAAAACAAATCGCACGCAGTAAGACAGTATCAGCAAGTAACCAGCTGTTGATTGCCCTGCGCTATTACGCAATAGGAGCGTTTCAGAATGTGATAGTGGATCATATTCATGTTTATAAATCTACAGTTTGTAGAATAATAAGGTGTGACTGCATTGCAAGAATGAGAGAACAATACATTACTATGCTTCAAGGAAATTCTGTACAAACAGTAAAACAGGATTTCTTCTCAATTTGCAATTTTTCCAACGTTAATGGTGCACAGACTGTAGCCATATGGAAATTCAAAGCCCTAGTGGACACTTGAATGAGATGTACCGAAACAGGAAAGGTTACTTCTCTATCAATCTGTACCAAGAATCGTTGCATGTTGGCCTGGGTCATTATTTGATGCCTGTCTTCTACGTGCAAAGTTTGAAAACAATGACTATCCAAAACACAATATTACCTTAGCGACATGCACGTATAAGAAGGAATTATTTACGCCGGCTACGATGGCTCTGTCGTTTGAATCTCTTCCGTTTAAAGATGGAATAGCTAACAGATCGTTAAATATCACATTTGCCGACCTATACTTTAAAGACTGGAATAGTTTAAAGATCCGTTACTTAACGAGACATTAGCAATTTATGAAACAGATTTCTTGCAACCCAGCATTAAATTTTCTAAACAATTCGTTAAATTTAATTTTTTCATGCCTTCAACACTAGTTTGGCTTAACAGATTATTAACTATGAATTTTTTGGGCTTTCACGGTGACTGTGATTGGAATTCGGCTTTTGGGTATTCCACCGTGTATTGGAACTTGATATATCCAACGTTTCGCAACTACATACAGGTTCCATCATCAGGTAAGACCAGAGAGGTCGCCTATTCTGTTGGGCTCATTAATCCAGGCTAATCCTGACAACTGAGCCAGTCGTAAGTCTTAAGTTTTCTTTCGTACCGTAATGCTGGCTTTGTCGAATAACTCTTCCATACAGACGTATTTACGTAAAAAATATGACCTTATGATAAAATGTGATGAGAAACTCTACTAAAAACTATCACATCGCGCAGTTATTTTTAGCGACGGCATTGCGATTGTGTGTCGAGCAATTGTTGCAGTTAATGGACATCGACACTCCCATTCAACTCGAAATGTCTCATCCGTCCACAAAATTTTATGTAGCCATTCTGACTGCATGTGAATTTCTGCTACTGTTTGTGAAGTGATGTTGTACCAATCGCTTTGCGACCTGATCAAGTTCAGGAGGCATTTCCATTTTACAAACGTTCAATTTTATGTGTCTCTCGAGAATTCACCATAACACTGACTATCTGCTGTACAGTTAGCTCGCACTATACAGGATGTATGGTTAGGTTTGTTACAAACTTAATAGCAGGAGGCAAATGCAACAGGTTTTGCTAATACCTGGCGGCGCTCCAATTCCTACATTTTCTTAGACTGCTGTGTGACTACTAGAGTTAGAAAGTTGGTACCAAAACTATTAAATTGTGTGAGCCTGGATTATATCTCTACCGAATGAAAAGTAACAGCCAAACGGAGCTCTAAACGTCAACAAACCAGCATAAGACACACGTACAGTCGGTGGCAACCAAACTTGTCTGTGTGGCAATGGTCTATGGCCATAGAACAAGAAAACAATAAGCATGTAATATAAAAAGACACTAAATGTCAAATTGGAACATTCATCATAAATTTAAATCTAAAATAATTTACGCATATAAAAGTAAAAAACTAAAATACATAGTGAAATGTCTATAGACTTGTTACAATACTTAACCCTTTGAAGCATAGTGGTCATTCAGAAGAACCACCGTTTTCTTTCTTTCTAAATTTTATGGATAGAATTTCCACCAAGAATCAAACCTCTTGAGTATACATAGAGGTGCATCTGTGTTTTGAAATTGTGTGCAGATTTAAAATTTGAAAAAAAAAAAAATGATTGAAGCTTTGGTAGAATCCATGATATGAAAAACATAAAAAAATTAATTTGTGCTTCAAAGAGTTAATAATGTACATTATCAGTAGGGACCGGATTTTTATGTAATTACATATTATATTCCTTCCAACCTAACCGTATATAAATAACAAATCTTTGCGAATATTGTAATTACCATTAATATATTAAAATTTGATACTACATATTTTTACATATTTAACCCACATTACATAGTATGGTTTGGTATTACATAAATCTACATATTTAAGGGTTTTATTCATTTTTACTTCTCTAAAAAGAGAAAAAAAACTTCTGCTGGGAAAGTTTGCAATTTGAAATACACAGATTTAAAAGCCTTTTACCTACCCAAGAAAGGACATATTTCGGGACGAAACATAACGTTCTTAGTTCCAGAAGGTAATAGAGGCACTCATCCCATACCGCCCACTGTAAATACGAGTGAACAAAAGACAACTTTCTCGTACAACTACCTTGTATTGTAAAAATCACTCAGAAAGTAGCGTTGTCTTCATGTGGTGGAGTGGGACGAGGACGACATGATTTGTCTCGAACTATAATTGTTCTGCACACGTCTTAACAAGCCGTTCCCATGCAATTTGCAACCATATCCATCCTCTTCCTAATTCTTCCAGGGAAAACCCGTGTCAAGTCTGATATGAGCCACAATAAAGTAGCCGACTTTTGAAGAGGATCTGGAGTAAAGGAAGAAACTGGAAAGATGTTTAAAGATTAAAATAAATAGCTTTTCAAGTTATTGCTTGACCTCTTTACTTTAAATTTGGTAGATCTATAAGGAAATGGGACTTTCCGAGCAATTAGAAAGTATGGTTCTAGGCTGGAATAATCCTATTCTTCTGAATGAGACAGAAATGTCACTTTTCAAACAACAGTTTGTAAATGCCTACAGTTTGAGATTTTAGTAGGTACTTTGTTTCTTACAGGGAACAGCTAAAATTCATGTGTCCCACATCTCCTATTTTCTCCTAATCCAGTAAAGCGAAACAGTGCTTGCAGTTCTGTTATGTCATTCATTTCACTCAGTTCTCTAGTTTTAGTACTTACAGTATAAAGTGCAAGTGAATTTATCTACTACTTTTAACTAACTAAAATGACCCTGTATCTTCAACCCTAACGACAAAAATAAAATCATGGATTACGATGGACGAAGCTTTCACTACAGGTGGAAAAATAGTAATGTGTCAAGTGTGCGGTAAAAAGTCGGGTGCTATATGAAATCACAACTGGAGAGTTTTTACCTATCCTAGACCTGTCAAATATTGGTATTAAATATTTTCATGATTTTACATATTTTGGTACATTTTTAGCTTATTTTCTTACATAAATATGTACATATTTCACATCTTGATATTACATAAAAATCCGGTCCCTAATTATCAGTTTATCAAAAGCAATCCTCCTGCTATGTTCAGAAAAAGTATTCGCGTGCGGAAAATATTCGTTCTGCGCCATAAGTTATGGCTAGACAGTTCTAGTCACAAATATGATACAGTATTTCTTACAGTATCATAAAGTGAACAATAGCTTTGTGAATCTAATAGTGCATTTCATATGTGACATATCATATTAAACCCATAATCATTTTCAAGGAATTACTTACAAATGGCTAGTTGTATATTTATTTATTTTTTTAAAATGGTCATCAAATATACAAACAGCTGTTGTTGCTTCAGGCCACTAGCATTGATCTATTTCACTAGCATTATATACTCTGTTTATATAAACAACTCACAGCTGTGTCCTCCACTAAAAATGTGGTCGGAAATTAAATGTGAAATTACTTTTGTACTGATACAAAATTGATAGGAATCAAGCAAACAGAATCCCTAAATGAATAATGTTGAAGGAGAATATTTCAGCAGTGGTGAATCCCATGGAACTTGTGTGGTAGTCGCTAGGGGTGAGCTTCCAGCTGTCATCCGGCATCAACATCTCAACACGAGCTGAAATTAGATCCGGGATCCGGCATGATGGATAGCCCCCGTCAACCCCACATTCCGCTGCTTGCAAGTGTATTGCAGAGTGTTAATTTTAGTTATACAAGGTAATTAACTGCACGTCCACTATCTTACAAAAAGACACGTCAGTCAGTCCAAGTTGTAATAATAATCCTCTTTGGATCTTCAAGTCCAACTCCAAGAGTCAAAATCATCAACTTCATCCTTAACGCCTGACGTATTTTTGCCTAAATACGCTACATTTGATAACTTAAGTGAATAATGCTCGGTTTATCGAAAGACTAAAGCAATAATTGCTCCGTTACCAGCCCTTACAGTTACTGGATCTGTAATTTTATCCTCGGCTTCTCGAAAGTTTTTTTAGTTTGCTAATGGATAAAATTGTATTGTTAACAGGTAACAGTAATTTATAGCATAAATGAGTAAAATGAGATTTTATGCACGTGGGAAAGGGTGATAATTTCAACGAGAACATAAAATCTGTTTACTATCGTGTCTTATACAATATTTTATGCTCGACCATGCCGAAATGTAGTAATTATACACCTGGTAGCAGCCCTTTAATGGACCTCATTAAAGTACACCTATTCATTAAAGTTCAGGTGTTCCACCAATCAGAAAATACCATTGTAGCAATATGAAAGCGCAAGTATCGATTATTCTCGGATATGCAATCGAAAGACAACTAGCGCGAGATATTTGTTTCTCGGAAAAAATCAATACTTTCGCGTCTGCGCACATCTCATAATTTACGAGGTATTGCACAAGGTCAGTGCCGCTCCTCAGTCAGATAAGAATAACATGAATAGCCTACTTATGAATAATTTCAAGTTAGAAATATGGTCGAGCATAAAAGTCGTATGAAACTTGACTATAATGGTAATTAAGACGCTCGTACGAAAATTATGAAACTCGCTTGCGCTCGTTTCATAAACATACTCGCGTCTTAATTACTACCATTATAGGCTCGTTGCATAATGTACTATTATCCATTAGTGGTATCTAAATTTCATTATGTATATAAATTTACTTTAATTTTAAGTGTAGGGCTATATGTACGTGAACGACCACAAATAATATCAGAAAATACAGGCTTTAAATTTCTAAAATTTTACAAGAAAGCGAAATCATAAGTAGACAAAAATTACAATGTACCTTAACAAGACTCATTAGAACTTAAATAGCTGATAAAAGTAAAAAACAAGTAACTAATAATTTTTTTTAAAGCCAGTTTTATCAGAGTATGAAAAAAAATGCAGTTATATCATTTGGGAACCATAACTTTGTTGGGGTTTATCTGACAACTTTAATTTTTTACTGCATGCAATAAACAGTTCTTTATAAAAAAGTGGACTACTCTCAGTCCTGTAGAGTTGTTAATTTTAATACAATTAATTTTTGTGTCCTATATAAAAAACATTAAAATTTTCATCATGTTTTGTGTCTTAATTTTTTATTTTCAAAGATATGGGCATTATTGTAGTCTACTTTTTGCATAAAAGGATGTGAAATCAGTGTGAAAAATTTCAGCATTCTTTCTCTAATAGTTGTGGAGTTATGAAATAATATATGTGGAAAAATTGCAACTTTCAGTAAATGTAATTTAAAGTTAAAAGTGAATGTCTTAGCAGACCTGTATTGTGTTAGAACATGTCCATTTAAACATCACAAATAGATAGATAGATAGATAGATAGATAGATAGATAGATAGATAGATAGATAGATAGATAGATAGATAGATAGATAGATAGATAGATAGATAGATAGATAGATAGATAGATAGATAGACAGACAGACAGACAGACAGACAGACAGACAGACAGATAGATAGACAGACAGATAGACAGACAAATAGATAGACAGATAGATCAATAGACACAGACAGATAGATAGATAGATAGATAGATAGATAGATAGATAGATAGATAGATAGATAGATAGATAGATAGATAGATAGATAGATAGATAGATAGATAGATAGATAGATAGATAGATAGATATATAGATAGATAGATAGATAGATAGATAGATAGATAGATAGATAGATAGATAGATAGATAGATAGATAGATAGATAGATAGAAAAATATGTAGATAGATAGATAAATAAATAAACAAAATATAAATAAATAAATAAATAAATTATATAGGCCTAAATTATATATCACTGGATTCAGAAAACTCTGCGTAATTTTTATTTTTTATTTTCTTTTAGAAAATATTCATGTACATATACCCTTAAAATGTACGCCTTTCCTTTGTAATGTGTTGTTTCTGAAGAAGTTATAAATGAATGAATGTATGGATTTTATTGTGGCTAATATGTTGGTTGTCATGGGGATAGTGATTTAATAGATTTACGACACAAGTGGTATAAGAACTTTATTAATAAACACGTGTGAAAGTCTGCATGACGACTGTGTATATACGAGCCGTTTAACCATACGAGTACAGTATATTAATAGGGCGTTATCACACATTTATTGTACAATACTTTATCTACACCCGTTAAAAAAACTAAGTAAAAATAATTTGACGTTGCAAGAGTCGCATATTTTATAGATTTATAAACTATACAGTAACTTATCATGAAAATAACACATTTTAGTCGTTTATTTGACAATGCTGTATCAACTAAGATATCTAGAATCCCATTGGTGATAGCGAGGTGATATTTGGTAAATTGAGAGTGAGGAATCGCCAAGAAATTAGCTGAAATTCTCCTTACTACTGTGGAAAACCTCAGGATAAACCCAACCAAGTAATCAGCCCAAGCGGGAATCGAACCCGCGCCCGAGATCAACTCGGGATTGGCAGGCTAGCGCCTTAGCCGACTGAGCTACGCCGGTGGTTAACATAATAATAATAATAATAATAATAATAATAATAATAATAATAATAATAATAATAATAACAAAGGTATCCCCGTAACATGTCATGAAGGTACTTGGGGGCATGGAGGTAGAGCCCCATGCTTTCCATGACCTCGGCACTAGAATGAGGTGGTGTGGTCGGCACCATGCTCTGACCGTCTTTAACCTCCGGGAAAGACCCGTACTCAATTTTATAGGAGGGTGAGTGAACCTCGGGGCCGTTCTGAAAGTTTGGCAACGAGGAAAAAAACCTGTCACCACCTGGGATCGAACCCCGGACTTTCCAGTCCGTAGCCAGCTGCTCTACCAATTGAGCTACCTCTTTGCTTTGCTTTACCACCACCACCACCACCACCACCACCACCACCACCACCACCACCACTAGTACTAGTAGTAGTAGTAGTAGTAGTAGTAGTAGTAGGAGTAGTAATAGTAATAATAATAATAATAATAATAATAATAATAATAATAATAATAATAATAATAATAATAATAATAATAATAATAAAATTATAGTAAACAAATCACAGCTTTTACGTTAAATTTCTTGTCAAAGAAAACAACATTATGACAGTTTGTAAATCTAAAATTAATAATAATAATAATAATAATAATAATAATAATAATAATAATAATAATGATAATAATAACAATAATAATTGACGGTCGAAAGCGATATCTGTTACAGAGTAGCAAAAATCTGTTTTATGTAAAAACATATTAGTAATCAATTGTTCATGATAATATTTTCCCACAGTGCTCTCTCTTTTCATTAATTTTATATTATCAACACACGCGCTGTAGTTTTACCAATCTGCTCTTTCCATCCATATCCATTCTTTTGTGGTTAGTGAGTGTGGCCGTCCGAAAAAATATAAACCAAGGTCTTCAGTTTCACTATAAAAAAACAATGGTCACATTCCACTGAAAGAAAAGACCTTTGAAAATAATTTACGACTTCCTTGAACGCTGTGTGTTTTACTCTTTAATGTTTGCTCAAAGCAACCTTTATTGCCCAGACCTCACATCATGTCCCTTTGACCGAACGCGAGTCAGCCTTGTGGTGTTATATTGACTTTTTCCGCGGTCTGGTTTTCGACTTGAAGGCTCGAATTTCCTGATTCAAGTTCATCGCAAGTTTATAGAAGACAGAGACACTCTGAAGCCAAGTACATAGACCTCGACTACGGAAGTACTACTGCGAATGCTAATTTCAAACCTGCTTTGCAGTTCGTCCTAGGGAGTTTTAAAAGGAAACTTACTTACTTACTTACTTACTGGCTTTTAAGGAACCCGGAGGTTCATTGCCGCCCTCACATAAGCCCGCCATTGGTCCCTATCCTCAGCAAGATTAATCCATTCATTATCATCATATCCCACCTCCCTCAAATCTATTTTAATATTATCTTTCCACCTACGTCTCGGCCTCCCCAAAGGTCTTTTTCCCTTCGGCCTCCCAACTAACACTCTATATGCATTTCTGGATTCCCCCATACGTGCTACATGCCCTGCCCATCTCAAACGTCTGGATTTAATGTTCCTAATTATGTCAGGTGAAGAATACACTGCGTGCAGTTCTGTGTTGTGTAACTTTCTCCATTCTCCTGTAACTTCATCCCTCTTAGCCCCAAATATTTTCCTGAGAACCTTATTCTCAAACACCCTTAACCTATGTTCCTATCTCAACGTGAGAGTCCAAGTTTCACAACCATAAAGAACAACCGGTAATATAACTGTTTTATAAATCCTAACTTTCAGATTTTTTGACAGCAGACTGGATGATAAAAGCTTCTCAACCGAATAATAACAGGCATTTCCCATATTTATTCTGTGTTTAATTTCCTCCCAAGTATCATTTATATTTGTTACTGTTGCTCCCAGGTATTTGAATTTTTCCACCTCTTCAAAAGATAAATTTCCAATTTCTATATTCCCATTTCATACAATATTCTGGCCACTAGACATAATCATATACTTTGTCTTTTGGGATTTACTTCCAAACCTAACTCTTTACTTACTTCAAGTAAAATTCCCGTGTTTTCCCTAATCGTTTGTGGATTTTCTCCTAACATATTCACGTCATCCGCACAAACAAGCAGCTGATGTAACCCGTTCAATTCCAAACCCTCTCTGTTATCCTGGACTTTCCTAATGGCATACTCTAGAGCAGCCGTGTCGAGAATGTGACTCACGAGCACATTGTGGCTCGCAATGATAGCTGTGCATATCTCTTACTTTCTGCCTTCCCCAACCCTCACCCTCTCACTCACTGGAATCAAACTTCGTTCCATTTGCTTATTTGTCTCTCATCTGCGAGTGGCATATCGTCGCAATGTCTCTCTCGAAACCATGTACCTCTACAAAAATGAAAGTTTCAAGGACGATGGAAGGACACTTTTTTTGCTGCCAATATGATGAGAATATTAAATATATGATTTGTTCACAAGTATTACGAGGAAACGGTTGTATAACATAAAACAACATTATACTACATGAAGTATTATTATTATTATTATTATTATTGTTATTATTACTATTATTATTATTATTATTATTATTATTATTATTATTATCTCTGTACGTCGATCCTTTTTCAGCAGATGTACGAATAATGCGGTTAGATCTTCAATTTAAACTCTCAGATTTACAATGTGATGTTAAATGATTGAACTTTTCAAATCTTTGCCAAAAATATATATCCGAAGCTTCGTTTTTTCGCTTGTTCTGTTGCAGCCATGTTCCTATAACTTACGTTTGTGAACAATTATTTTCAACAATGAAAATAGTAAAACCAAATTTAGATCACGACTGACAGACAGATACCTTCGTGATTAACTACGACCGGCAGTAAGTGACATAATTCCTGATTTTGAAACTCTGTCGCAGAGATAATCTGAAGACAATTAATAGGTTGTGATAATATGTCCTATGTTTTTGAAAATTTCTTTCTTCGTTACACGTACTAAACATTAGTTTGTAACCTTGTACTGTATAAAATTATATTTAAGTGCTTGACTAAGGAAAATGAAAACCGTTAATAAGTCAGACAGTTGCTTCACTTCCCCTCTGTCCGCCTCCTCCATAGGTGCTATGCACTTTGCAGGTTACACAGTGGCTCGGCGCACGATCACAATTTCGCCACGGCTGCTCTAGAGCAAAGTTAAAAAGTAAAGGTGATAGTGTATCTACGTTTTAGCCTGCAGTGAATTGGAAACGCATCTGACAGAAACTGACCTATACGGACTCTGCTGTACGTTTCACTGAGACACATTTTAATTAATCGAACTAGTTTCTTGGGAATATCAAATTCAATAAGAATATCATATAAAACTTCTCTCTTAACCGAGTCATATGCCTTTTTGAAATCTATGAATAACTGATGTACTGTACCCTTATACTCCCATTTTTTCGCCATTATCTGTCGAATACAAAATATCTGACCAATAGTTGATTTATTACGCCTAAAACCACACTGATGATCCTCAATAATTTCATCTACATATGGAGTTAATCTTCTCAAAAGAATATTGGACAAAATTTTGTACGACGTCAACAAAAGTGATATTCCTCGAAAGTTACTACAGTTAGTCTTGTCCCGCTTCTTAAAGATAGGTACGATTATGGACTCCTTCCAATGTTCTGGTACAATTTTCTTTTCTCAAATAGCAAGTACAATCTTATAAATTTCGTTAGTTGATGCGCTTCCACCCACTTGTATTAATTCTGCTGGAATTTGATCGATACCTGGAGACTTATAAAGGAACCACATTAGAAAACTTAATTTTAAATTACAGAAACCAATAAGAAAAATACCTAATTGTATAAATGTGTACATATTCTGAGTAATTCAAAATGAAAGCCATAACTTCAGTATACAAGGTGAGTAAAAGTATTGAATACTACTTGTAGCTTATCTAAGTTATTTTTGATTTCATGGAGATACTCTAGTCCAGCGGTTCCCAAACGTTTTGAAGGCGCAGCCCACTTTTGGGCGAGATTTCAGTTTCGACCCTACACCCCCTCTCCACTACCGTACCGGTACTTGACTCCATTTTAAAAACACAAATTTGTTTGTACTATTCAGAAATATTTAGAGAAATGAAATAGTCGAGAGACCATTTCCAATGCTAATCTTCTAAGATACCGGGCGTTGTATATCCGCTATTTTTCTTCGATGCCGCGGAAGAGGCCGAAGACAGGCAATAAGGCGAGAACGCTGCTGCAACGTGGCGGACGCATGATGTGTAATTGTGTTTGTGTGCAATTTCCTTGCGAGTGGATTGTTTGCGGAGTAATACAGTTTTATCGCCGGCAACTCGTCTAATCCAACTACGACCTTTAACACAGGAAGCCTTCTGCCATGCCGATGTTCATTTGAACAGAATCTTGAATAGCTGTAAGAGAGCCTTCGATGTGCTGAGATCCGGGAAGACGAGGCAGGATGTTGATCGGAAGCTCGAGATCAATTCCCAACACCAATTGTGTGTAAGTACTTCAAGTAAAAAGCATTCTTATTGCCGTTTTTATTTTTGTAACTTCCTCCACAATGGAGTCGTTGGTATAGTCTTTCATGATTCTATGCTGTCATATTCAAATATCCGGACGTCTGCACCAACTGAGGCGTTGTTGGTATAATTGCTATGCTCAAGAATTGTCACATGACGTGGTCTTCGAAATTTCTTGTATTGCACGACATTAACTGGAAATTGAGACGAATCGCTTAGTTAGGATGGGAGGGGGAACCGATAGGTACATTAGCTTGACTGTGCTGTATCCCTTTACCTAGAACTACATATGCCGATCACACGAGGGGGATACTAGAACAAGACGAATATTGAGAGAAAAAGGGTAATACTAGGAAAAAGGAGAAAAGTTGAAGAACAAGACAAAGAGAACAACGAGAAAAGGGGGAATATAAGGAGAACAAGGGAATATAATAGCAAGGGAAACAAAAGGAGAAGGGGAGAACAAGAAGAAGAAGGGGAATACAAGGACAAGAGAAATACAAGCAGAACAAGAAGAAAGAGAATTCAAGGAGAAGTCAAGGAGAGTAAGAGGAAGAAAGAACGGGAATACAACGACAACAAGGGAAATACAAGGAGAAGGAGAATACAAACAAAAGCTAAGGAAAACAAGAGGAAGAAGGGGAATATAAGGACAATAAGAAAAATACAAAGATTACAACAAGAAGGAGAATACAAGGAGAAGCTAAAGAGAATAAGAGGAAGAAGGGGAATATAAGGAGAAGCTGAGGAGAACACGAAAATGAGAATATAAGGAGGAGCTAAGGAGAAAAGTGGAAGAAGGGGAATACAAGTACGATAAGAAAAATACAAGGAGAACAAGAAAAAGAAGGAGAATATAAGGAGAAGCTAAGGAGAAAAGTGGAAGAAGGGAATACAAGTACGATAAGAAAAAATACAAGGAGAATATAAGGAGAAGCTAAGGAGAAAAGTGGAAGAAGGGGAATACAAGTACGATAAGAAAAATACAAGGAGAACAAGAAAAAGAAGGAGAATATAAGTAGGAGCTAAGGAGAAAAGAGGAAGAAGGGGAATACAAGGACAATAAGAAAAATACAAGGAGAACAAGAAAAAGAAGGAGAATATGAGGAGAAGCTAAGGAGAAAAGTGGAAGAAGGGGAATACAAGTACGATAAGAAAAATACAAGGAGAACAAGAAAAAGAAGGAGAATATAAGGAGAAGCTAAGGAGAAAAGAGGAAGAAGGGGAATACAAGGACAATAAGAAAAATACAAGGAGAACAAGAAAAAGAAGGAGAATATAAGGAGGAGCTAAGGAGAAAAGAGGAAGAAGGGGAATACAAGGATAATAAGAAAAATACAAGGAGAACAAGAACAAGGAGAATATAAGGAGAACAAGAGGAAGAAAGGGAATACAAGGACAACGAGGGGAATTCAAGAATGACAAAGGAAATACGTGGAGAGCAAGAAGGAGAATACACTGAGAAGCTAAGGGGAACAAGAGGAAGAAAACTTTTGTCACAGCGAAAAAATCTACGAACATTTGCATCAACCGAATAATATACGGATCGATGATAATTCTTAAAGGTGTGAGCACTTTATTCAATATTTTTTCGGCTGATTGAAGTGACTACCGCTCGTGGTTTCCGACCGTGTAAATATGATAAATGGATGAAACTTGGCGAAGACATGTGTTCAAAATGTTTATATTAATATTGATGTGTATATAAATATTTCATGGTAATACTCGGCGTCATCTCACTGGACATTAATTCCATCGTTGTCATCAACATCACATGTTCACGAAAATAACAGAGCATTCCGCTTCTATTTCGAACCCTGCTTTAATAAGCGCCTGTCTTTTGAAAATAACAATTCATGAAAATAAGCTAGGGAGACCGGGGCTAGTTGTTACAAATTTTTATTTCTTAACACATTGCAAGTTTTCTATAGATAAATACGTCAAAAGTTAGTGTTACGTATAAGGTACAACAACATAATTTTATCCTAGATATGAAATCATATAATTAATGAATGCGTTAGTATATCTTTCGATGTGTATAGTGTAACAACTTACCCCAACGTGGGGCATGTTGTTACACTCTATGGGGTTAGTTGTTACATGGTTTGCAATACAATAATACACTACAGGCATGGTCATTTTATGGATATTTATTGAGTAGTGATACATTAATGATGCAATTCTGGCATCTAGATCTACTCTGATGAGGAATCCTGGTATTCACCATCGGAGTGCAAACATAAAATTTGTTATACTTGGCACAACGATCGTGAGCCCATTCGCGACACCTGGTACATTGAAGCCATTCAGTTGGTGGTCTGGAATCGGAGTAGGGCTCAGCACACTCAATACAAAAACAGTCATCATCTTCCTCAGATGAATCGTCATCTTTGGCTTTTCTTGTTTTCTTACTACTACGTCCCTGAGGCAATAATTGACACCGTTTTGCGGGTTTCTTACGTTTATCTGCCTCAGCTTCTAAAGCTGCTTTGACGGGAGTGTCAGTTAGTACAGCACTCACCCTCGTCTTCCTTTTTGTGAGTAGTCTTACGAGCAGAGACTTTTGGAAAAGGACTCAATATTTCCGGGCTCACATGAATGTTTTTCTTCGGAGTTGTTTGACCTTCAGCAAAACTTGATGTAGAAGGTGCACTGCAAACTTCTGCGTCGGTAGGGGACTCTACAGTCGAGCCGTTCTTATTTCCGGCAGCAAATCACACGACAGCTTCTGGTCAGCTGACACGCTGCTTCACTGGCAGTGGTTGGCGTCAAGGTTATGCAAACGACATACCGCTTCCCGCTCACGGTGGATGTTACTGCGTTGTCAAGTCTACCCTTGTACTCTTAACGAAGTTTTAGCACATGTCTAGTCTTAAACATCGAAGGAAAAAACATTTCCTACGATAAATAATTAGTAATATATGAATACATAATATTATATATTATTGTTATTGTTGATCCTAGCATCCCAGGACACAGAAGACTTACCATGTTGTGCTATAATTGGTTTTCCGACCATTTGAAGTAACGATTTTCGTAAATACAGAAACAATATTAGAAATTGCTAAAATGGGAGAAAGCTGTAAATATAATAAATAAACATTTTTATGTGAATGAATAACTAAAACCACACAACCTGTAAATTAAGTAAAATATATTAGTATTAAAAATTTGTCATGATAAGTCATTGCTACATAAAAAATTACACGAAGAACCTTGCCTAACGGTATTGTTCAATTTAGAGGTGCTACGCCTAGATCGCTACAATCATTGTTGGTTCCTGCCGCCGCCATAGTTCTCAGTTTATTTTCTTCTTTGCCGGATTGTCCGTACTTCTCTGTCGTTATTTGAGAAACCGTGAACTTGTTCACATCACACGCATCAGCTGTTCATTGCACCACTTGCATTAAAGGCAATAAACTACTCTTATTTTACGTTCATTTTCGAAATAATCTCTAACGGTAAGAATCATTTCTCTGCTTTGCGAATTGATTGTCTTCCGACTCCTCCGCGGCATTGTGATGCTGAAAACTCAGCGATAACACAGCACTAACAACAATACCGACTGATTGTTCGACAACCAGCTATTAGAACTGCGTCCGTTCACTATTGGCTTGACAGAGATTTAGCAACACCGCTATTGCCTACCTTCTTCGCGCCAAAGTCGAGAAGGCGTGGCCACGCCGGAAATAAGAACGGCTCGACTGTAGTGGCTCTGTTTCATCGGAATGTCTTGAAGTTGAAGGTTTGCTGCACGTGTCATTACTTGAAGTTGATTCTTGAAGTTCAGTTCCCGCAGAACATGCAGCTTCGTCTTCTCTGTATGGGCGATCAGTTACAGCAGAAGGTATGAAATCTTCTTCTGTGAAGATGTCTCTATTAAATGTCCATATGCCAGTCACTAGGAATCCAGCTTTGATGTTTTTGGCGTGACTGCGTTAGGTAATGCCTGACGCACTATGGATGGAATGTCATAAATGGTCGTGGTTTTCCTGCATTGTTTTTCATCCAGGCATCAGAAGAACTGTTAACAAATTTCTTAAAGGGACCAAATACAGATCTGTCCAAGGGTTGTAATTTGTGGGATGTGTGTGGTGAGAAAGACAGAAACACTACACCACTTTCTTTGGCTAGATCAATACCTGGTCCACACCTGTGGAGTAACGGTTAGCGCGTCTGGCCGCGAAATCAGGTGGCCCGGGTTCGATTCCCGGTCGGGGCAAGTTACCTGGTTGAGGTTTTTTCCGGGGTTTTCCTTCAACCCAATATGAGCAAATGCTGGGTAACTTTCGGTGCTGGACCCGGACTCATTTCATCGGCATTATCACTTTCATCTCATTCAGACGTTAAATAACCTGAGATGTTGATAAAGCGTCGTAAAATAACCTACTAAAATAAAAAAAATCCAATACCTGGATGTCAAGGTGTGACTGATGATTATCTAGAAGGAGGAAAACTGGTCTTTCTCTAGTAGCCCTAGAATGGCAGAATGAAATGTTTCATAAAGGATTGGAAATCTTGACCTGTCATCCATCCTGATTTGTCTGCAGATCCTGCACTCCCTTCTGGCCCATTTGCAATAAAGTAATCCCTGAAATGTTTTCTAGGATAAGTACACAAAAAACGGCGGCATTGAGTTTCCACTCGCACTTACAGCCACTGCCATAGTTACTAGCGTTCCCCTCTCCGCAGAGGTTACAGCACCAACCTGTTTCACGTCTTTCCTCGCTATAATTTTGGTAGGAGTCTGCACTGTTGTAACCGCACGTCTTGACACTGGAATTTAAATCTGTCGTACACTTCACTCAGATTAGAGAAAAATGTTTCCACATTGTGTCTGTTGAAGCTCGTCGCTCTGCTTAGACTTGTGGCTTGCGATGTCCGGATAGAAAGAATGTTCTTTCTTTTGAGAAATCCTGATAGCCAGTCACTAGATGCATGTCCTGTATCACTCCAACCACTTGGGAAATTAATATTATTCATCACCGCATACTGATACGTCAGACTTCTCACCTCTTTTGTTGACAGACCATAATATAATTTCGAAGCTTTCTCGATGTATTGTTGAAGCTCCATCTTCTGTTCATCAGAGAAACTTGACGTGGTCGCTTATAACCAACACTTGGAACAAATGTCTGTTCTGATTCTGAAAATAAAAGAACACTTAATTTTATTAATTTGAATATTAATTTAATTGCAAAGAAAATTATGTTATGTTCAGTAAATACAAAATAAAGTATATTTTAGTATTGGTTCCGTTATTTAAAACGTGAAAACATATTTAATTATTTTTCAATTTATCTACTTATTTATTTTTTAATTAATTCATTCAACCAATGAATGTTAGATTATTTTTAATTAATTCATTCAACTAATGAATCCTATATTTATTTACTCTATTATGGTTAGGCGTAATAGTTTCAAATCATCTACTCACCACTGTTTCCTTTTTCAAATCTTTTACAGAATCTCTGTAGCGTCATGAAGTTTATATTGTATTTCTGAGCCGCTTTCCATAGAGAGCATGAACCAATTAGCACTTCCTTTGCCGCTTCAATGTATGTTCCCTTAGGCGTATTGCCTCTGTCTGTCTTCTTTTTATAATTTCTCATAATTCCTGCAAGTTGTAATTATATATGAATAAAAATACTTCAGGGCACGTTGTTACAGTGTAACAACTTGCCCCTAGCTCAATGTAACAACTTGCCCCGTGTTACGCCATTTTATTTCATATTAAGTAACAATAACCTAATATATTCGTTTGTTACGTACCTGAATGTCAGAGGTTTTATTTGGTATAAATCTTGAATCGAAATCTTCAGAATTCTTGTAACTACGAAAGAATATTCACTGAACAAAAAAATTACTAGCAGGAAAGAAAACACATCTGCTCACACCAACGCCTCGAGACTCAGTGTAGCCAGACCAGTGATGGAGGAAGAGTAAGCCCAATATGTGCTACCTCCTGGTGGAGGACAAAGGAATATCAACCAGCGGTTGATTTAAAATCGTAATATAACAACTTGCCCCGTGTAACAACTAGCCCCGATCTCCCTACAATTCGAAATATGTTTGATAACGTTATGAATAATGGAAGGATTTATCATCTTTATGACAATGATTTTTTTAGTTCTGTTTGTTAATTTGTCATATTCTTGAGTTTATGTAAACACACCCTGACTGTGAAATAAGGAAGTTGCGTGAAATTTGACAATTCGTCTTACAAAATATGAGCAGTTATGATTTTATTGTAACGCGCACACAGTTCACTGGCGAGAAGCTGTGAAGGAGTATTTACCGAACCATTAACGAGTCTTTGTGCGCCTCGTTCACTAAAGATCGCCACAAACTGTGAAATAAAATATTGAAAGAGACGGCGGGAAATTTTGCTTTGTTGCGGCTTAAAATAGAGGTAATTGCGAGATTATGTGGTGACACAGGTCACGTACCTTCACAAATCACGAATTAAGGTCACTGTACGACTACTGCTACTGTAAATTGTTTTATGACGTAACTCACCGAGGACGTTTCGAAGGAAAGGCAAACAGAGCTTTTACATAGCACAGCCGTGTCATTAACCTTCGTAATTATCTAATATGCCAGTTAGCGTAATGGATTAAGTCTGCAAACATAATATGTCAATCCATCACTGTGATACGGATCATCCAGCGAATGTTTTGAATGACTCCAAATGATTCCAGACATGGGTTGCCAGATAGTACGTTTTTCCGTATTCTTACGTACGACGAGTATTACCTTAAAAACACAGTGATCGCCAAAAGCTGTGTCGCGACATGCCCCTGTCTCCACTCAAGCATAACCATGCAATCATATCCCCACCCTCTGTTTACAGCCATCACTTCGATATAAGTCAGGGCCGGGCATGAGAGCGGCTCAGTCTAGTCGGCCAGAGCTGCTCTCGCTCCGCAAGGCACTTCAATTCCAAGCCAGAGCAGAACGCTCACGCAGTGGCGGGACTCGCATTACAGCTACCTTCCCTGCATTAATATAACAAGAGCCACGGTTGTTCTAGTCATTCAGTCTGTCAGTACATAATAGTTTATAAGGATATCACATCAATCCGTTGCACATTACAGAATTTATAACACTCTTATTAATTTAATGAAATAAACTTCGCTCTATGCACACACACAAATCATTAGGCTTATTTACATAACCCATACGCACATACTGCAACCTCCTCACCACGGTTCTACGAGACAGGCGTATGGCTTCCACTTCCCCTACTTGCTGTGGACAGAGTTCATCTGCCAATATAATTAAACATCGCTTGATGAATTCACCTCAGTTGAATGTTTTCAATTCCTTTGCAATTTCGTGGCAAATTTTGTAGCCAATTCTCATGGCCGATTCACTAACTGCATTATTGTCATCCTGTTAATATATAATATGTATGTATGTATGTATGTATGTATGTATGTATGTATGTATGTATGTATGTATGTATGTATGTATGTATGTATGTATGTATGTATGTATGTATGTATTTATTTATTTACACTGCAAGTGGGCAAGCACCCAGTGGAAGTGGTATATACAATATTAACAATACACAATAAAATGATAACCAATACACAATAAAATTTACAATACACAATACAATTTTACAACACATATACAATTTTACACACAATACAATAATAATACACAATACAATTTAACACAATAATAATAAAACATAAAATAAAATACCTAATTTTACAATACAACCTACATAATTATCTATAGGCCCTACATAATTTCAATAGTCTTTCACTTTACTCTCATCTCATTCCCTGTAGTGGCACTATGACGCATTTTACTGACTTTAGCACACATTTCACTGACACTCTGTAACACATTTCACTGACACTATAGAACACATTTCATTGACGCTATAAATTATCACTGATCGGAACTGTTCACTGCACTGTAAAACCATAACTTCACTGACTCACCTCGCTTCACTGATACAACAGTTCAAATAAGTCAAATAATTACATCCTTATGCATACTTATAAACAGAACTACATTTAAACTAAAAATTTCTAGTCTACTTCTAGTCTAAGGCCCTCTTACACGTAAAGGCCCTCTTACACGAGGCCCTCTTACACGAGGCCCTCTTACATGATATAATATGATATAATATAATATAATATAATATAATATAATATAATATAATATAATATAATATAATATAATATATGTGCGATGCGATACATGATATGATATATATATATCCATAAATTAATACAACTTAAAGAAAATGTTTCTTTCTTTTTTCTTTTGTGGGCTCTTCCACTCTTCAGCGGTTGCCCTGAATTTCCTTCCGCCATCCTTCTCGATCCCGCCAATCCTCCTCCTGCATATGTCGGTCCTTCATCATTTGCATGACACCGGCTTTCCATGTTTTTCTTGGTCTCGCACGCTTCCTCCTTCCCCGAGGTGACCATTCCAGAATAATCTTTAGCCATCTTCCTTCTTTCATCCTTTTACGTGGCCATACCATTGAAGAGTTCGTTTTCGATTCTTTCAATTACCGACTCTTCCATCTCCATCATTTGCCTCACATCCTCATTCCTTCTCCTTTCCAATCTGGATACTCTAGCAGCTCTTCTTATTCCCTCCATCTCCGTCGTTTGTATCTTACACTTCTGACGTTCAACAAGTGCCCATCTCAGGTACATTATATTAGAGTATCTATTCGATATTTATATTGCATTATAAGTTATTATAGTACATTTAGTAATATATAATTTTAAATTATACAAATATTGTGATATATCATAGCATAGTATATTATATATTACATAGTATATAATATTATATATTATATATCAGAATATTTGTATAATTTAAAATTATATATTACTAAGTGTATAATAACTTATAATGCAATGCAAATATCAAATAGATACTCTAATATAATGTACCTGAAACATTTTCTTTAAGTTGTATTAATTTATGGCGTTCATTACCAACATATTTGTCATATTGAGTAGCATGTTGTAAAGAATAATGTCGTTGGATATTGAACCTCTTAATCAGTTGGAGTGTGTTATGACAAATTAAATACTTTGCTAATCCACTGCTCTCTACGAAAAATAACTACTCCTCCCATGATACATTAAAAGCATTGGGAGTAGCGGTCCGCTTTAATCTATGAACGGAAGCTCCGTCTTCAAAGTTCGCCTTCATATTGCAGAGTCACCACTGCACCGACACTGAATGACGTACAGTATGCTTACGTCACACCGCTCGCGAGACAAGCTCTTTAAAGCACACAGCGCTCATTTCTCAGAATCACGTATCAGCAGCGGACGTACGCATGTAATGTTACAAGTGTGTAGGATAATATGTTTCGATGTCTTTTCGAAAACAGATAGTAAGTAAAAACTTAATTTTAAGGAGCATGGAAGGAAAAGTATTTATTTTGTGCAGATGGAAAAATATGAGATACTTAATTTGTTGTAAAATTTTAAATGAAGTATAAAAGAACAATGTACATTGTCATTATTTTTCTTGTTATGAAGACTACCACGCCCTTACCTGTAACTTGAATAATAAACGAACAATAAAAAGTAACGGCTTCTATGTCTTAATCGGGGTAAAATACATCGACTTTTTTTTCGACGTATGTAGTTTAATTTGTATATTTCATTAATAAAAAGTATTGGCTTCTATGTTTTAATCGGTGTAAAATACTTCCACGTTTTCTTTCTACGTATGAGTGTAATTTGAATATTTAATTAATAAATAAACAATAAAAAAATATCGGCTTCTATGTCTTAATAGGAGTAAAATAACGTTTTCTTGAAGTATGTAGTGTAATTTACAACTTCGTGACCAGCCTGGTACGTTTTTCTAATTTCAAATTACTGCGGATGTAAAGTACACGCTCTTTCAATGTCAAATAAGAAAATAAATTTATGTTATTTTATTAATAATACAAAAATAATTAATAGGAGGCTAAAAAATTAACATGGAAAAATGTATGTATAGTTAATAAGTAGAAGAATATTATATTGCTTTCGTTTTTTGGTCACAGTCAGTCTCTGCACTGTTATTCACTGGATTACCTGAGGATATACCCACTCCACCTCTCTCCCTGCGATACTGGTGTGCGGGTTGCATTTCTATTACGTCACAATTTCGTGGTGTTTGGCAACCACTGCCTTAAAATATGTCTTTTGTAATGTATTATCTACCCCCTCCCCAAGTCCGACGAGTTAGCCTGTGGTAGCGTATCTGCCTCCAGACTAGCCGACCGGAGTTCGATTTCTGGAGGGTCAGAGATTTTCGTGTAAAATTTCTACCTCGAGACTGGAAGAGGTGACGGTGCATTTCTCCGCGGCAGATCTACTGCAAGGTCTTTTCCCCTCCGACCTCCCAACTAACACTCTATATGCATTTCTGGATTCGCCCATACGTGCTACATACATGAAAGTGGTTACTATAACTATATTTCTGAGTGGCATAAAATTTCTTCCACTTTAGGTGAAGAATCATAAAGTTTTAAATCTGAAAAATACCTGAAAATTCCCACATTTTTAGCTAATATGAGTTAAAAGTTAACGGGAGAGGATGGTATTTTTGGTGAAAAATGAGTAAATTAAAAAAAAATTCTTTAAATACTCTGTGATATGTGTGGAATGCATAGCATAACATTTTGTGGGTATTTGTGCCCTTATTGGATGTTGAGCCGCCATTTTTAAACTTCCTGCGTTATGGATTTTAAATCACTCGCCCACATTTATTGTTGTTTCCAGTAAATTAAATTTTCAAAAAAAAAAAAAAATCTTTAAAATACTCTTTGATATGTGTGGAATGAATTGCATAACATTTTGTGGGTATTTGTGCCATTATCGGATGTTGAGACGTCATTTTTAAACTTCCTACGCTATGGATTTTTAAATCACACGCTCACTTTTATCGATTTCTAGTAACTTCATTTTTTTGCTACATTGCCAGACAAAATGGATATAATTTCTGAACTATTAAAGATACATGCATGAAATTTAGAACACACATTCTTTAGACTATCAGGAAACGTTTCTCTGTAACAGAATTTTCTTAATTGATTTAATTTAAGAAATACGTCTGTTTGTTTGCAAGAAAGGAAATCAGGAAATTGTTATTAAATTTTAATTGTTTATTTTACAAACGTAGGGACTAATATCAAAATTCTGTTACAGACAGTTTGTAGAACATGCTTTTGCAAATACATTACAAAAACAAGTTTGAATATATCTTTAAAAACGGTTTAGATATATCGGTTTTAGTACAATCCTGCATTGGGTATATTTTTTTTTTTCAAATTTGGGCCCCCAAATTTTTTTTTTTCAAAATAGGCTAGTTATATTTGGTTGAGTTCCTACAGCTATGAGCTCTCTTCATACAAAAAATTAATATTTTACATCAAATAGGAAAAAAGTTTAAAAAAATACCATCCTCTCCCCTTAAAATGTCCCACGAAATAGAGAAAAATTCCCTTTAGCCGCAAATAGGGCCGGTAAAGGGGTTGATACCGATCATACCGGCCTTATATGTCGAGACCAGCCAAAATTTTCCGCCGGACGGTTGAAATACCGGCTAGTTGGCAACCCTATTTCAAGGTATAAGCGTAGATCATATACACCCAAATTGCTCGGCGTTATAGATTTGACGGTAACAAATTTTCTCAGGTTTACTATGCTGCCATCTAGTTGTTACATAAGGAGTCACATCATAACTCCCATTTGAATTGCATTAGCGACTGTACTGCCATCTCGTCTTCGTTTATGGCGGACGGGTGGCGATCCTGGCGTTGTTCTCTTCAAAGTGCAACCGATTTTAACATAGGAATAAGCAATCTATATGTGATCTGGGGTACAAGATAGTAAGCTATTCTTAGTCTTTTCTTTTCCGGAATTTATTAGCTATGGAAAGAAGTCCGGTGTGCAGTAACCGGTACATGTTTTTAATGGGTTTTTTACGACGATTTTTCAACTGCTTTGGTTATACAGTGTCTGAATGAGAAGAAAGTGATAATGCCAGCGAAATGAGTCCAGGGCTCACTGTCGAAAGTTACCCAGCATTTGCTCTCATTGGATTGAGGAAAACCCCGGAAAAAACCTCAACCAGGTAACTTGTCCCAACCAGGATTTGAACCCGGCCCGCTCGTTTCAGGCGTGTTAACTATTACTCCACAGCGGTGGACCGGTGCATGTAAATTCCACAAAAACATAGATAGAAGGCAAGCAAACAATCGTATTTTCTGTATCAGGGGTGCTGATGAATTTCAGGATTCTGTTAAGTATCTTGGAATCCATTTGGATAGTCGTCTGTTATGGCATACCAACATTGCAAATACACGAGCAAAAACAATAGCAAGAATGGTACAACTATATCCCCTTCTAAAAACATGTGCATTGTCAACATCTAAAAAAGTGACAATTTATAAATTGCTGATTGGGTCAGAGCTTTTGTATGGTTCAACAGTATGGGGATATGCACCTAAGACAACGTTAAGTCCCATTCGAGTAGTAGAAAATAAAGTTTTACGTGTCATTCATAACAGCGGGTGGTACACAAGAAACGAACAGATACATCAAGATCTTAAAGTGGAAAGTATTCCAGTTATCATTAGGAGATTCACTGAAACATTTTATAAGCAGGCAAATTCCCACCAAAATGTGTGTATATGAAAACTAGGAACTTATAACCCTCAGTACTACACAAGACATCGTACACCTTTGTTCCTCTTCTCATAGTTTTACCTGTCAAATTTGTTTTCACGCTGTTCATCCTGGTTATGACGGGAGTGCAGCATCATAAACGAACTACCTCTCAGCAACAAGCAGAAAGTAATTAGGAACAGTCGGCAGATCGCCCAAGATTTCGATACTGTATCCAAAAGTTTACGAATTAAAAAAAAAAGGGTGCTGAGAAATTGAGAAAACTCAAAATTTATTTTTTTTGGGACTTCACAATACTTGTCCAGCCTTCTACTTAGTATATCGTCGCTCGAGTTCTTAATGGTTCTAAGTCCAATTTTTTTAAATTGACTTACTGTATCCGTGCGAGACTTATGGACATAAAGAATATACATTTTCATACAAGCATGAAAATGTAGTAAAACAAAGTTTAAATTTACAATTCGTTTCAGTTCTAACTCCCAAGTAAGAGTAATTTGAATTCTTAATGGGTGTATCTCCAAACGCCGATCATAGTACAGTGATTATGTAAAGAAAATGGCTGCAATGGAGATGAACAAGAGCGTAACGCTGGAAGAAAAGGACGATACTATAACTTGTATTATTTTGAAGTTAACGATGAGTTACTGAGAGTGTGTAAAGAATATATCCTAAGCACCCTTGATATTAGCCAGAGAAGGCTATCATAGTAATGCAATAAATGCAGAAACTGGTATACTCGTTCCCCCATCAAAGGAAAACACACTAACAGAGGTATTCCACAAGAACAACTTGATGAAGTTCGAGAGCATATAAAGTCATTTTCAGTAATTAATTCTCATTACTGTCGAGCCTCATCAAGTCATCATTATCTGGATTCAAATTTGAATATATCACGCATATACTCGTATTCATTGTACAAAGAGTATTCAAGCCAACCTGTTAAAGAGAATATTTATAGAAAGGTTTTTGTACAGAGTTTAACCTCAGTTTCTTAAAGCCTAAAAAAGATAGGTTTGATCATTGTGAGGCATTTAAATGTAATGTAAAACCTACTGATGATGAAGTAAAATGTAACAAATAAGTTACCATGTTTTTAGAAAAATGAAGGGAAGCAAGAAAAAGATAGGGATAAAGAGGATTTTAAGACAGGAGATCAAACCACAGCATTAGTTTGTTATGACCTAGAAAATGCTTTTGCATTACCTAAAGGAAACGTATCAAATTTTTTCTATAAAAGAAAACTAAACTGTTATAATTTAACAGCGTTTTGTTTTGTGGATATAAAAACGTACTGCTCAATTTCGAATGAATCTCAGTCCGGGAGAGCCGGGAATGATATTGCTGGTGCTCTGGTTTCAATTCTCAATAAAATCTGTGTAAACAATCCCAAGGTTACAAAATTTAAGCTTTGGTCCGACTCATGTGTTCCGCAAAATAGAAACAGTATCATGTCAATAGCTCTCTTGCACTTTTTTAGTAACAATCAGAAAATTATAAGCATAGTACAGAAGTTTTCAGAATGCGGCTATGTGCAAGAGATTGATGCACTGCACAGTGTCATTGAAAACAAACTAAAATTTACAGAAATATTCAGCCCAGTATGATTAATAAGAAACCTTAAAGCAATTCAGACTTACAAAGTGCACCTAATAGTATATGAAATGATGACGAAAGACTTTCTTAACTATAAGATGGCTATTTCAAAAGGCATTAATTTCTCTACTACCTTACTGTAAAGTTAGACATACACAATAAAGAAATTTTTTTGTATCAAGTATAGGTTAAACTATAACTGTGAATTTGTTGATGTAAAGCTTTTTAAAGAAAAATCAACAAGAGCACATTTTGTGACACCTTCTAAAGGGAATAATATGAATTTGATCATGCCCAGTAATTCCCCTTGTACCAGTCACGTCAGTAGGCTATTCCTTCTGCAAAAGTGAAAGATCTTATGTCAATGTATCCCTATATGCCGACAGTTGATGTACAATTTTACAAAAATGTGTTTAAAACATGTTAACAGGTAGACATTAGTAGTGTTTTGGACATACACCATCTGGTAGTTAAAGGATTTTGACTTTTATATTGTCATAGGTTCTATCTCCAATACATTTGTTTACAATACAGCCATTATGTACCAGTGAAAATACTTGTTTAAGTGCTCAATAAATATTTCGTAACTAATATCAAATTGTTGTGTATTTGACTTTTCTGTAACTTCACTATAAAAATTTTTATAGCATTCGTAACATACAATCACTGTTTTCTCAAAAGCAAGTTTTGTGGAGTTATAACAGTTAAGAACTCGAGAGACGATATACTGATAATGTGAAATAGATATTACACTAAACTCCTTATTTAATACTAGCCGTACCCGTGCGCTCCGCTGCACTTGTTAGAAATAAATATAAAGTAATCGCATAATTAAAATAGGACATGTGGTCCAGGGAACATTCGTGTTTGATAGAAGGATAAATCGTTTAACATGCCACTTAACTTAAATTGTATTTAAATAATTAAAATGCGATCATTTTGCTCCAGAGACCAGCCATTTAGTGCAATGATAATTCCTTTAACATGTTTCTTAATTGTTATTACATGCAAATAACTAAAATATGATCATTTGGTTCAGAGAACATCCGTTTTTGGTGCAATTTGGTCCCATCAAAATTTTGCTTCGAATGAAACGTACGGAATCGGAAATCATTTTTAAAGAAACTTTTGTTATGTAACATTTTTCACAAAAAAATCAACTAATAAGAGAGATATTTTGGTCTATTTAATTCAGGCCCCCTTATAACCTCCCTTTTAAATAAACTATTTTGAATGCCGTATAGTCTAAAATCTAACTTATAACGAACTTAATTTATATTCCAATTTTCATCGAAATCCGTTCAGCCATTATCGCGTGAAAAGGTAACGAACATCCAGACAGACAGAGAGACATACAATAAAAATTTGAAAAAAGCGATTTTCGGTCTCAGGATGAATAATTATACATGTTAACACCAATCGTTAATTCTCTGAGATGAAAATAAATGTGTTCATAAACATTATTTTAAGAAATACAGGAAATAAATATATAGAATAGCCTATCAAGTTTTCTATGCATAAGAAGCTATTTTAATGTTACCTGTCCTGGATTCACTCAGAAGTTACTGTAATAACATTATAGCATTATGTCCATCTAGAGAAACTACACTTTCCAATGGTGAAATAATAATTAATTATACAAATCGGTTAATTTAGCTTCCGATATTACTATTCATACAAACACAGAAACATTCTCTGTGGGCTATGTTTAATAGCTTTCGATTGTTGTTGTCCAAGGCCCTTATAGACGAAGTCATTTTTTATTTCATTACAGCGACTTAGATGGCGTTATCTTAATTTTAAAACCCATTTATCTCATTAAATATCAGTCCTATCAAAAGTTTGTATAGAATACAACTTATAGGAAATCATTTTAAAGAAACTTTTGTTACGTAACATTTTTCACAAAAATCAATAATAAGCGAGATATTTCGATTTATTTAATTCCGACCCCCTTATAACCCCCTTTTAAATAACGTATTTTGAATGCCATATAGCCTAAAATCTAAGTTGCAACGAACTTAATTTATATTCTAATTTTCATCGAAATCCGTTCAGCCATTATCGTGTGAAAAGGTAACAAACATCGAGACAGCCAGACAGACCGACAGACAGACATACAAACAAAATTAAAAAAAAAAGCGATTTTCGGTTTCAGGGTGGTTAATTATATATGTTAGGATCAATTATTTTTGGAAAATCGAAAATTACCAGAAAAATTTCGGCTACAGATTTATTATTAGTATAGATCACGCAAATGCCCTAGGCGAATCTCAGTTAGTATGCCAAGAGGCCAAACCTTGCAAAGGTAAAAATACCCGAGAAAGAAGAGTGATATTTTCATCCGTTGAGTCCGTGGGCTGTTCTCGTCCCCCTCATGACGGGAAGATCGATAAAGAAATATAGTTGTCCTATTTACCGCTAAATTTAATTCAACGTGGGGGAGAGCCGAGAACCAAGTACAACTCCGACGTCGAGAGAGAGAAAATCTCTACTCGAACACAGTGACGAGGGGAATGTAACAAGATTACTGAGCCCTGTCGAAAGAAAGGATTCAGAAATTATTTAATAAAAGCACTCGGCGGGAAACATTTCTCCAGCGAGTTCGGTCGAAACAAACAAAGCAGGACAAAGCCACCCAAGGCCCGATCAGTAACCGGCTGATGCTGTTTCATTGACTTTTAATCAAAACGGAACAAGGGGACAGAAACTCAATTAAGAGAGAGAGAGAATCAACACAAAGGCGACTAAAATAAACTCACAGCGTAATGTGCAGACTCCAGGTTAAGTGGGTGTAAGAGTAACACCCACTTGCTTCTCGGAATATATGGCCTATGTAGATTTAATTAGATTTATAAAGTGATCAAAAGAGATTGTTTTTTTTCTGTTTTACCTGCTTGTTCATGCTGTCTCATAAGCCGCTGCGGTGTAGGGGGAATTAATCAGATCAGCACGAGACAGTCACATTGTCGGCCTCCTTAGCTGTGTGATCGCACGAAGTAGGACCGCCGCAGAGATGCATGAATCAGAGATAAATTTCTACTCTCATCGGGAATCGAACCAAGGACAGCTAGATTGCGAAACGCGTATACTATTTAGAGATCCACAACGGCCAACTGTAAGAGGCTGTATTACACAAAAGATATCAAAGTTAAATTTAGTACTGGAATTCGTAAACAATGGTTTTGTGATATATCGTATTTATATTAAACACGGAGCCTTCCTTCTAAACCAGGTCTGCTCAAAATTATAAAAAGCGCCGATTACACGGATGATGCTGCACTGCATAACACACAGTGTAGGAACTGGGCTCCGCAACTACGTTGCAGCACCGCCCGTGGCATCGCTCACTGTCTTACAAATACGGATAATAAACTGAATTTGAAAAAGGAAATATTCAATTATTACATTATTTATTATATTTTTACAGTTATGAAACTATTATATCATAGATAATGTTATTTTCATATGCCACATTTAACATGTGTAGGTCTATTCTTTTCTGCAAGTAATCGGAAATCTATTTCCAACGAATTTACTGCAATGCACAAAAGATCCTCATCTGTTAATCGGGATCTATGTTTGGATTTTTGAATTTAGCAACCTTCATTCTCGAAAATAATTGTTTGCACACATATTTCGAGTGACAGCGAATACGCTCATCTTGGGATATTGCGTTTTGTTCATTTTTGAATACTTCTATGCTTGGCAAGTCATATTCTCTGCATTTAGTTCTGAATTCTACGTGACTTTGTAAATCAATTAACTCGTCCTGGAACTGCACTCTCACGGATTGTACTCAATGTACTATGAAAGGATTAACAAAACGATTAATATCACTTTCCATAAGTCTAAAATCATTAAATCCATGTTCTGTGAAATCAAATTTGAGCTGTTCCAGTAGAGAGATGTAATTAACTATATTTTATTCAGGCACCATAGATTTCTTTACAAGTTCACGATCAGTGAAGGGTTTTTAGTGCCTTAGCTAATTCGCAACATACTACATAACTTTGCTCCTAAACGTAGACTCTGAATGTTCGACTCTTTTCCATGTTTGGCCTATCATGAAGTGCTTTCAATTCTTGAAACTGTAGTGCACGTTGCACCTCTGAAAAATTATTTCATCATAACATGTATTTCTGTTGGAATAAAATCACCACAATAACAATAATTGTACTAGTAGTAATAATAATAATAATAATAATAATAATAATAATAATAATAATAATAATAATAACAATAATGTTGATATATGAATTCATATTACAGAAAACAGCTTCCCTGTCACTTCGGCATGTTCTGGATGGCAGAGCGTATAATGTTTTATGTTGCTCAGTAGTATTCCTGACAATACCTTACAACATAGTAAACAGTTTACGTTTTCACAACAAAAATAGTCTTCCTCCCACTGTATGGAATGACCGTTTGCTTACAGAAGGTTTTGACTGTGTCATTGTCCCGCACTGTTCGTACGTTACTAAGTACTTGAACTGCCTTCCGCAGTCATCCGTCGAGCTTCGAAAGAGGAACAGCACGCTCTACGTTACAAGGTCGCGATTACAGAACGTAATCGGGAGTCAGAGAATGAGCATACCTGTTCTAAACAATAGCCTCAATTTAATTATTAAAGATTCTTTACCGGTACGGTATTTACAAAGATTATTCATACAATATTACAACGATGCTGAGTACCCAATATTTTCGTTACGCACCGCAATGGATTAGACTCTTAGACTAAATCCACCCTCAATAATAATAATAATGATAATAATAATAATAATAATAATAATAATATTTAATTACTTACAAATGGCTTTTAAGGAACCCGCAGGTTCATTGGCGCCCTCACATAAGCCGGCCATCGGTCCCTATCCTGTGCAAAATTAATCCAGTCTCTATCATCATACCCCACCTCCCTCAAATCCATTTTAATATTATCCTCCCATCTACGTCTCGGCCTCCACAAAGGTCTTTTTCCCTCCGGTCTCCCAACTAACACTCTATATGCATTTCTGGATTCACCCATACATGTTACATTTCCTGCCCATCTCAAACGTCTGGATTTAATGTTCCTAATTATGTTAGGTGAAGAATACAATGCATGCAGTTCTGCGTTGTGTAACTTTCTCCATTCTCCTGTAACTTCATCCCTCTTAGCCCCAAATATTTTCCTAAGAACCTTATTCTCAAACACCCTTAATCTCTGTTCCTGTCTCAAAGTGAGAGTCCAAGTTTCACAACCATACAGAACAACCGGTAATATAACTGTTTTATAAATTCTAACTTTCAGATTTTTGACAGCAGACTAGACGACAGAAGCTTCTCAACCGAATAATAACAGGCATTTCCCATATTTATTCTGCGTTTAATTTCCTCCCGAGTGTCATTTATATTTGTTACTGTTGCTCCAAGATATTTCAATTTTTCGACCTCTTCGAAAGATAAATCTCCAATTTTAATGTTTCCATTTCGTACAATATTCTTGTCACAAGACATAATCATATATTTTGTTTTTTCGGGATTTACTTCCAAACCTATCGCTTTACGTGCCTCAAGTGAAATTTCCGTGTTTTCCCTAATCGTTTGTGAATTTTCTCCTAACATATTCACGTCATCCGCATAGACAAGAAGCTGAGGTAACCCGTTCAACTCCAAACCCTGTCTGTTATCCTGAACTTTCCTAATTCTAGAGCGAAGTTAAAAAGTAAAGGTGATAGTACATCTCCTTGCTTTAGCCCGCAGTGAATTGGAAAAGCATCAGATTGAAACTGGCCTATACGGACTGTGCTGTAAGTTTCACTGAGACACATTTTAATTAATAAAACTAGTTTCTTGGGAATACCAAATTCAATAAGAATATTATATAAAACTTCTCTCTTAACCGAGTCATATGCCTTTTGAAATCTATGAATAACTGATGCACTGTACCCTTATACTCCCAATTTTAATCAATATCTGTCGAATACAAAAATCTGATCAATAGTCGATCTGTTACGCCTAAAACCACACTGATGATCCCTAATAATTTCATCTACGTACGGAGTTAATCGTCTCAAAAGAATATTGGACGAAATTTTGTACGACGTCAACAAAAGTGATATTCCTCGAAAGGTACCACAGTTAGTCTTGTCCCTCTTCTTAAAAATAGGTACTATTATGGACTCCTTCCATTGTTCTGGTACAATTTCCTCTTCCCAAGTAGCAAGTACAAGTTTATAAATTTCGCTACATAATGCGCTTCCACACCCTCTTACATAGCATTGATTATCTTTAATTGTGTAAATGTATTATGAGAAAGTACCATTTACATAGTACTGGTTATTTTTAGTTGTGTATATTATTACGGAAAAGTAAGATTATGTATTGTATTATGGTTATCTTTAGTTGTTTATAGGAAGTATGTGTCATTTTCATCAGAACAGAATTTTCTATTTGGTTCAAGAATTTTCCAAAACGATTTAACGTAGACCGAATAGTATTATCGTACAATACAATAACTTACTTTAAAGGTGAGTACGTAAATCAAACTGGTAAAATGTTGAAAAAGAGCGAAAGACATCCACAGAAAGAGATAAAAGCGACAGAAGTGAAATACGAGGAATTTACATAAAACGAATCCAAAGTTCTGACTTCACAATACTAGAAGAGTTTGAAGGAATAAAGAAACTTTCATCCGTGGTCAACAGGCTGGGGAATCAATTCACATCTTTGTATAAATATTGAACCCGAGGAAACTTGGAGGCTGAGCTAGCGACGTAACAATAGCAAATGAAGGGGGAAGGCCGCATAAGACAAAAGGCTATTGTGAAGGGAGAAGAAAAAGCACCGAGAAATAACGAGCAAGGTAGGGAGAATTGAAATAAATGTGGCGGAGGTTGGATCTCGCAGATCACTTTGTTCTGCTTGTCAAGACTAGCTATCTTGTCATTTACACGTCGACGGCAATCTATCTGTTTCGTAACGCTAGTATGGTGCGGGGGCAAGCAGTTCAGCCATCTGAGCGCAGGAAATGGAATATTGCGCTCACAAATCCACCAGTGAACCAACAACTCATTTTAAATTTAATTTTCCATTTCCTCTCATGTCTGTATTCAGTTCATGGAATGTTGCTTATCTTCTTTCTCTAGATTTTTTCTTTCATCCTTATCGCCACGGCCTCATGCTTAACATGTCGGCATCATAAAGTTGCCTCGTTTTAATTATCAGGCAGCGGCATTCCTTTAAGATTTGTAGGTCTTTATTGCATGCACCGATAATAAAATGGAAATGCGACGTTGTCACGTCTTGTTTGTTGCTGCTATATAATAATATAACATGGATATGGGCTAGGCTTAATTGCTCAAAGCATGAGTTAATTTGAAGATTATTTATATTATTTAGATTATTTATTTTAAATTAATTACTTAAAGAAATAATTAAATGTTTCTCCATAAGGAAAAGCGGAAAGTTTGACTTTTTGTAATAATTCTTTTATTGTTAAGGATTGGCCCTTATTGTAAGAACTATATATTTCACGGCGAATGTAATCACACGTAAAACCATCTACTTTATTAAATTTTGTGACTTTGTGTCCACGCTTTTTACGTGTCTTAGGTCCCTTTTTTACAACTTTACTTACAGTATTTCTATTTAATTTAAGAATTTTAGATGTCTCGAAATTTTTCCTTGACCTAAATTGTTTTTCAGAACATACGTGTGAGCATTGCACACAAACGTTTGACACTGCTTACATAATTTTGGTCTAGCTTTTGAATTTGAATTGTTATTTAACTCTGATATATTATTATTATTATTATTATTATTATTATTACCATCGTCGTTATTGACGTTCATGGGTATCGGTTCCGAGACTTCACTCCCTTCCCACGGCCTCCACATTTTTATTATACACTGAACTGCAATATAATTAATTTTCACTGTGAACTAGAACAAGACACACTGCTAAAATCTGCAACTCTGGTTTATACACTCCGCGTGGATTGAAGCGGCCTTCAAAAGACTTGACGACAATGGAGCGGCCTTCAAAGACTTGATGACGACAATGCACAGCGACATATTTAAAATTATTGAAACTACAAAGCTTCCGTCCTCTTTGACACCACTAGCCTACTAATTGAACGTGGCTACTTTACAATAACGTGCGATATGCTTTTAAAACATAATTTTGCCGACCGATTGTTGCTCTGTAGGTTTCACTCTAAGCGTCACGTTGTCACGTCTACTTCATGGATAAGAATATGCACTAGTTTGTTATAGTGTTAAACGGCTATTATTTATTATTATTATTATTATTATTATTATTGTTTCATATTATTATTATTATTATTATTTACGTTGACATTCTTAACTCTTAATAATAACTCTTTAATAATAATTTTTAATCACATACCTTAATGTTCGTCCTCAGCACAAGACATTGCAACCTCGGTTTTAGTCCACGTGGATTAGACAAGTAGGTGTCATTTAATAATGGAAGCAGCTTATTGGTTGCGATATTGAAACTGAGGCGAGTGATTGGAGCGGCGACATAAGAAATTGAAAACAATAATGCAATTAAATTTCAAAGACCTGCTGAATGTTATGCACCAGGCCGCTCAAAGACCTGCCGAATGTTAACCATGAGAGCGCGGCGGTAAATTTTGTATGCCTCTCTGCATTACTCGTCTCTATTAAAAATACA
>JAJSOF020000017.1:38395250-38437750 GCA_025594305.2 Periplaneta americana
ATAAGAATATGGACACAAGCAAATTAGATAAGTATAGATTAAAGATTGTAAGCATCTCTTCACATAGTATTTTACATGGATTTTTTAGTTTTATTTTTGTATATAGTGAAGACCTGCAATTGTATATATGTGTATGCATTGTAATAACACGTTTGTGTTTTTAACTAATTGACAATAAGGGTATATTTACATAAGAAAAGAAATATTGATGTCCCCAAACCATGTTGATTTTAACATGTTTTATGTTTATCAATGTATCTTGCATTTTTGATCATAGAGGCACATGTACTTATTTAGAGATGATATTGCAGCATAAAAAGTTGTATCTGATGATGTCGGCATGACCGACGAAAACGTTAATACAGTATTAAATTATGTAATATAAGGATTTGTACCTTACACATATAGAAAGTAAAGTCATTGACTGAAAATAAATCTTTGTATTGTAAGTATTATGAAGCTAAAACTGTTCTGTGAACTCCTTAGTTCCCTCGTACAGACATCTTTTTCTATTTTTAACTAGAAAATTACATTGTTCTTACGCACTTATCACAACAATTATTACAAATCACACCACTTCCACCGACTTAATTATCTGCAGTTTTGCATCCTAATTTACAGTCTTGGAGAGTTTACAACACATTTTTTATACAGTGATGCAGCTGAAATCTGCCATGTGCGTGATGCTCTGACAAGTTGGTATACTTCCTCACAAACCACTCATCCTCCTGCCCATCCTGAATTTAAAAAACAGTGGGACTTTATGTTTTCCCACTCCTTTCTTCTTTCACATCCGAACAAGACATTGCACGTCTCCTAGCTCTTCAAGAGAATGAGTCTGGAGCTTGGTTACACGCATTACCTTCTCCTCACATCGGCACCCTAATAGATAGTACATCCTTTAAAATCGCAATAGCTTTACGCCTTGGTTGTAAACTCTGCCAGCCACACCAATGTATTTGCGGGGGAATTGCTGATATTTACGGCCATCATGCACTCAGCTGTGCGAGGAGCAAGGGTCGCATTCCCAGACATACATCACTCAATGATATCATTAAAAGATCTCTGACTTCTTGTGGCATCCCGTCTCTTTTGGAACTACCAGGTATTAGTCGCGCAGATGGTAAACGACCCGATGGTCTTACCTTAATTCCATGGTCTAGAGGAAAATCTTTAATTTGGGACTCCACTTGCGTTGACACTCTAGCTCCATCTCACTTACCGAATACCTCTAGACGCGCAGCATCTGCTGCTGAATTAGCCGTGAAGAAGAAAGTCAATAAATATGCTCATCTTTTAGACAACTATATCTTTGTCCCATTTGCTGTGGAGATCTTCGGTCCTTGGAGTCATGACGCTAAAGTTTTGGTATCTCAAATCGGCCAAATTTTGATCTCCATTACTGGTGATGCCGTTGCACTACTTATTTGCGTCAACGCTTAAGTATTGCTATTCAACGCGGAAATGCAATGAGCGTTTTGGGTACTCTTCCGGAGTCCAGGCCTTTGGACGAACTTTTTCTCCTGTAAAATTTTTTATCTCTATGTAAATGTTTATATTTAGTGTTTATATATGTGTAATTGTAACGGTGACAATATTGTTAATCCAATAATTTTTTATTTATTTATTTTTTTTTCATAAGTGTATATTATTTTTGGGAGTGTTTTTGTAAGTAATTTTATTAGGTTGTTATTGATATGCTGATAAATTATTTGTAATGATATTTCAATCGACAAATATGTTCTTTAGTGATATAAATAATACCTTTTTTAGGTATACATATATTACAGATGATAAAAACACAAGTGTTAATACCTGTAGAAGACGAACTTTGTTTTATTTGATTTCTGTGGTAGTAAATTAGTAAACTGTATTTATAAATTTCTTCAATAGTTAATGCATTTTTAAAAAATGTCGCCGTCCGCTTGAGAACACTTGGCCGCACGCTTGTGAACGGCACTCGTCGCTCTACGTAACTGCATACGGCTATCTTTGATTTCCGTAGCGCTCGCGCTGGCTGCTGACTGCACGCTGACCAAGATCAAGCGTTCACAGCCATGCGTTCCAATAACGAAACGTAACTCTGTAAATATTGAGAATAGGACCCATGTTTATATGACATTTTTTTCTCAGAATGTCTTCGGAAATAAATTCCGTAAAGGAAGGTAAATCCTCGTGAATCACCCTTTATGTGTGATTATACGGATGATGGAAGTACAGAATGATCTCCCCGATTTCAACAGGCCACCATGCGCTTGAGTGGCATATATCTTTGAGCAGCACAAGCCATGCCGTTTCAGTTGCCATCGTGACATGGACAGGTGAACATCGTGCATTTTTATTTTGATGTACCGAAGTACATATGATATTTCCATGCAGATATTCTGCTTTCGCAGATGATGAGAGAGAGATGGAACGGAGAAAAATTCTCTCCGGCGCCGGGATTTGAACCCGGGTTTTCAGCTCTCCGTGCTGATGCTTTAACCACTAAGCCACGCCGGATACAATCCCGACACCGTTGAGAATCGTCTCAGATTAAGCTCCATCTCTTGGGTTCCCTCTAGTGGCCGCCCTCTGCACTACGTCATAGATGTCTATGCACGCAGGACCGAAGTCCATACATGTGTAGAGGTGCACTCAGATGAGTGACTGGTTGGCCGGGGTCCGACGGTATGGGCGCCGTCTTTAAATCACAAAGTGATTTATTACGCATATCATATTTATTTTGATGTACCGAAGTACATATGATATTTCCATGCAGATATTCTGCTTTCTCAGATGATGAGATTGTGTCGGGATTGTATCCGGCGTGGCTTAGTGGTTAAAGCATCAGCACGGAGAGCTGAAAACCCGGGTTCAAATCCCGGCGCCGGAGAGAATTTTTCTCCGTTCCATCTCTCTCTCATCATCGTGCATTTTGTTTTTGAGCATTTTTTTTACCCAGCATTTGCTCATATTGGGTTCAGGGAAAACCCCGGAAAAACCTCAACCAGGTAACTTGCCCCGACTGGGAATCGAACCCGGGCCACCTGGTTTCGCGGCCAGACGCGCTAACCGTTACTCCACAGGTGTGGATTCTGTATTATAACATGAACACAATATAATATAATAGTAATATGCGTTACAAGAGCGGTATGTTGAAGTTTTCATGTTCGAGGAAAAGTTTGAAAACGCGAAACGTACCGTAATTGAGTTTTTTTAATTTCCGAGAATTGAAAGAAAACATACCGCTCGTGTATCGTACATTATTTTGTGCGAAGATCGTTTATTACATACCTGAAAGAGGAATTTCTAATTAGTTGCAATGAACTCTCCATCTTGGTTTCTGTTCAATGACGGCAAATTTGCAAAACAAAAATACCTATCTTCAACATTTTTGCTTTAAAATATTTTCTGTGTTTACTATACTCCAGCAGGCCGTGATATACGTCTGTCTTTTTTTCCCCCAGTCTATGGAATCTTGATTTTTTCACGGCTTCCTTAATGTTACTTGCATCACGAATGCAGTACCGGTAACTTTAGTGGAGTTGTAGAGTTTCCTTAATTTTTGCAAATATTTAAAAACAATAATTAACAGTGCAATTTAGGTGGAATTGCAGTAGTAAGTTCCCCATTTATAATTAGTACTATATTGAATATCCCTAAAAATAATATGTTAAAAGCCTAAAGCAGTAAAATCAATATGTCACTTAAGCGGTAAGAAGAGGGAAATTATTATGTGTGTTAGGTTGGGAATACTGAATGTGGAATTTTAGACTTTCCGCGGATTGGTTTTGTGCGGAAACCAAGCAAATACGCACAATCTCGCACAAAATAAATTGTATAAAGTCCGCCGAGGTAGCTCCATGGTAACGTATCTGCCTTTAAGCTAGCGGGCCCGAGTTCGATTCCCGGCGGAGTCAGAAAGTTTCGTGTAAAATTTCTACCTCGGGACTAGGAGAGGTGACAGTGCATAACTTCTAATCACTAGATTGTGGACCAATATGCGTGTGCTAAATCCAAAATCTCTCTGCAGTTCATATGAAGAGAAGGTATAATATATCACTGTTGATAATGCTTCGTCCGTCGGATGAGGACGTTCATCTTGCGACCCCCTTGGTGCTATTCGACAGGAGTAGGATGTGCAGGCACCAGGGTTCTTTTTTCTCTCTCATGTTTGAATATTGCACGACCTAGTGGTCGGTACTATGAATGTACTGTATGCATTTTTTTAAATATATTTTGTTTGATTTACTTATAGGCCTACTTAAACATAAATTACCTGTACTCCTATGTAGTTTCGCATTATGCGTGCCTGACATCATTTGCAGCTAAAGTATAAAGGTGCAGGAGGGGTGGAAGTAAAAAGAAAGGCACCAGCATAAGGAAGGGGAAAGGTTCTATAGGTATTCGACAGATATACCCATATGAACGAAACGTAAAACCTCTTACCGGTTTTTTAACGAAATCGGTTATTTTATCTCTCACTATATCTCGCCAAAATACTTACTTACTGGCTTTTAAGGAACCCGGAGGTTCATTGCCGCCCTCACATAAGCCCGCCATTAGTCCCTATCCTGAGCAAAATTAATCCATTCTCTACCATCATATCCCACCTCCCTCAAATCCTTTTTAATATTATCTTCCCACCTACGTCTCGGCCTCCCCAAAGGTCTTTTTCCCTCCGGCCTCCCAACTAACACTCTATATACATTTCTGGATTCGCCCATACGTGCTACATGACCTGCCCATCTCAAACGTCTGGATTTCATGTTCCTAATTATGTCAGGTGAAGAATACAATGCGTGCAGCTCTGCGTTGTGTAACTTTCTCCATTCTCCTGTAACTTCATCCCTCTTAGCCCCATATATTTTCCTAAGAACCTTATTCTTAAACACCTTTAATCTCAGTTCCTCTCTCAAAGTGAGAGTCCAAGTTTCACAACCATACAGAACAACCGGTAATATAACTGTTTTATAAATTCTAACTTTCAGATTTTTTGACAGAAATATCTCGCCAAAATATTGTAAAAAATTGTAGAAAATTACAAAATTGTAAAATTGTAAAATATTCTAACAATCGTAAAAATTTGTAAAAATTGTAATTGTAATACGGTATTGTAAAATTTTGGCTTTTTCCACATCTTAAAGCTTCATTGCTCATGTAAGATTATGGAATATAATAAATGAAATGAAAAATGAAAATAGTTTACTTTCTTCACTTCTACGCATTGTTGGATGCCTATTTAGGAGGGTGAAATTAGTAATATCTTGATATTACTTGTCATATTCCAACATGGCATGACACTAATTGCTATTACCAAAAAATACGGTCCCTATTAATATGCAACAATGAAAGCATATCCTGTAGCTGTATTGAAATAGACTTCATGTCCTAGATTTTTTTATTGTTTACTTACTTACTGGCTTTTAAGGAACCCGGAGGTTCATTGCCGCCCTCACATAAGCCCGCCATTGGTCCCCATCCTGAGCAAAATTAATCCTTTCTCTACCATCATATCCCACCTCCCTCAAATCCATTTTAATATTATCTTCCCACTTACGTCTCGGCCTCCCCAAAGGTCTTTTTCCCTCCGGCCTCCCAACTAACACTCTACATGCATTTCTGGATTCGCCCATACGTGCTACATGTCCTGCCCATCTCAAACGTTTGGATTTCATGTTCCTAATTATGTCAGGTGAAGAATACAATGCGTGCAGCTCTGCGTTACGTAACTTTCTCCATTTTCCTGCAACTTCATCTCTCTTAGCCCCAAATATTTTCCTAAGCACTTTATTCTCAAACACCCTTAACCTATGTTTTTTTCTCAAAGTTAGAGTCCAAGTTTCACAACCACAAAGAACAACCGGTAATATAACTGTTTTATAAATTCTAACTTTCAGCTTCTCAACCAAATAACAATAGGCATTTCCCATATTTATTCTGTGTTTAATTTCCTCTCAAGTACCATTTATATTTGTTATTGTTGCTCCCAGGTATTTGAATTTTTCCACCTCTTCAAAAGATAAATTTCCAATACTTTAGCCCACAGTGAATTGGAAACGCATCTGACAGAAATTGACCTATACGGACTCTGCTGTACGTTTCACTGAGACGCATTTTAATTAATCGAACTAGTTTATTGGGAATACCAAATTCAATAAGAATATAATATAAAACTTCTCTCTTAACCGAGTAATATGCCTTTTTGAAATCTACGAATACCTTTACATTAGTAGAACCTAAATGTCTCACATCTGCTGGTCTAAAGCATAGCATAAATTTTGGCCCTCCGTTGTACAATGCTTTAACTAAATTACACCCAGAACTTCTAACATGTAACCCACTAACATATAACAAGAAAATTAGAAATGTGTTAAGATCTTCAATTTGATTAAATAAATTTATAGCCTATGTGTATGAATTAATCAACCTATATTATATTTGTATTCTATAATTTTGAAATATATATTACTCCTAATTTTCACGTGCGATATTATTCTTCTCTAGTGTTAATATTATATTATATAATTCCATTGCCGCTGTAATTATATTTTAGTTCCTATTTTATTTTACTTATTTACATTATTATTATTATTTTTAATTTTAATATTATATCTGAACTGCGACCGAGCACGAGCGCTGCTCATTCGGTCCAAATTTTGTAAATACTACTGTATCTTCTTTTTTTATATTGCTTGTATTATTTTTTTGTATTTCTCTTTGTTTGTTTTGTAATTATATTTCTTTATTCTGTATATTTGAATTTAAATAAATAAATAAATAAATAAATAAATAAATAAATAAATAAATAAACCTGATGCACTGTTCCCTTATGCTCCCATTTTTTCTCCATTATCTGTCGAATACAAAATATCTGGTCAATAGTTGATCTATTACGCCTAAACCCACACTGATGATCCCCAATAATTTCATCTACATATGGAGTTAATCTTCTCAAAAGAATATTGGACAAAATTTTGTACGACGTTAACAAAAGTGATATTCCTCGAAAGTTACTACAGTTAGTCTTGTCCCCCTTCTTAAAGATAGGTACAATTACGGACTCCTTCCATTGTTCTGGTACAATTTACTTTTCCCAAATAGCAAGTACAAACTTATAAATTTCATTAGATAATGCGCTTCCACCCTCTTGTATTAATTCTGCTGGAATTTGATCGATACCTGGAGACTTATAATTTTTCAGATTTTCTACCGCAAGTTCGACTTCAGAAAGTGTGGGTTCGGGTATAAATGGCTCAGCAGTTTGTATTTCAATTTCGTCCCGTCATTTCAATTTAGCCTATGTATATTTAGTAGTTGCCCAAAATAGTTTTTCCAAATAAATATTTACTCTCTCCAATTCTTCATGTCCTAGTTTTCTTATTGTTTATTAACGAACACCATTAATATTTTAATAGAGGATAAATTGCATGTACGAGAAGGCAGCATATTGATATACACACCACTATGAACGTTTGATTACAAAATAAATGTTTTCATCAGGAAGAAAATTCATATTTCTGTTAGAAATTATCTGTATCTACAGAACTATGGCTCCAATTGAAAACATCTTCAGATATATAACTTGAAGACATCTACACAATTTACTCCGCGAAACATTAAAGAAAAATATCTAATTTATTTTACGACGCTATTATTCAGTCAGGCTGTTAGGACTGTTAATTACTGGCACCGTGGTTTCTCCACAGTGTAGTCACTGCATTTCTATTTAGTGCAGCGTTGCTGGGTGTATCGGGGTCGTTAAACCGACATCATCGAGTCCCCGATGTGTTGGCGTTGTCGCAAGTATATGAAAGAAAATATCTGAAAGGACACATAAACAGGTGGCGAGCCGCATTTTATGGTGATTGCGTCATATCCGGTGCATGCGGCTCTCTTTTAGCTGTACAGCAAGCAATTTTTGACAGTTTATTAGTATTTATATGACTTTCCATTACCCCTGGCTTCGGTAAACATTACTTAAAAAAACTCGAAAAATAATTTCGCCTCCAAGAACAGCCCATGCACTCAGGAATTGACTTCTAAGATCAGTTTTTTTTCCTCCTCCGTAATAAATAATTTATATCACAGACACGATTTCAGTGTTATGCGACACTCGTTTCTTTCTATTGTTAACATGCTTCTTTCTGATACAACAACGTTTCTCACACAATGGCCCGCGAACCATAGGAATCCACAAAATGTAAAGAAATGTAACGTTAGAGGTTTATAAAGAATTTCGCTGTGTCGCTTCCAACTGGAATCATGTCATGTTAAATGTTATGTTTTATTTAACGACGCTCGCAACTGCAGAGGTTATATCAGCGTCGCCGGATGTGCCGGAATTTTGTCCCGCAGGAGTTCTTTTACATCCCAGTAAATCTACTGACATGAACCTGTCGCATTTAAGCTCACTTAAATGCCATCGACCTGGCCCGGGATCAAACCCGCAACCTTGGGCATAGAAGGGCAGCGCTATACCAACTTGCCAACCAGGTCGACTGGAATCATGTCATAGACGTAGAAATTCTATAGGACATGGAATCTAAAATAAGAGGACATTGCTTAAAAATTGGTATGAACAAAATTAAAGATAAAAACAATGGCTCACTTTAGTCAGTTTTCTCACTAGTTGCTGGATCAGTATTACATCTGTACCCTGCTTATCGGTGGAGCCCACTTTGTGCACAAGAGCCTGAAGGAACCAACTTATATCTTAACTATGGAACTGTTCACAGGACATGTCCTTGAAATTATATTTCACTATGATGATACCTCTGACTGTCTCCGTTAGCATGCGATTTCGTTCTTTTGTCCATTGAGCAGGTATTAGGGAAAATACTCTCTTAGCACTTCCATTGTGATAGAGAAATAGAATTGACATATTTTTAAGGTTTCTGAGAAAGTTTCAGTGCTCGCAGAACTATTGGAATTGAAGAATTTGTACCATTGTTTATCTAAACTTAAATCTTTGTTCAAATTAACTTTATTGGCATATCTTTGTACATTGAAGAATAAAATTAATAAAATAGCTTAGAATCATGAATAGTGACATTTTTAAAGTGTAAGAATTCAATGCATGTCAATAGGTCATCATATTTTGTTTTTTTATGTACTCCAGCTTCAACCATTGAAAGCAGTTAAATTCTTTCATAGGTTTTCACCAATTGTTTAGATATTCTATGCATAATATCGCACATTATTCAATATTCATATTAATTCTAGTTGAAATGCGAAATGCCGGACATTTCAATTTTTTTTAAATGCCTGCCAGACGAGATAAAATTATTAAAAAAGAGGACATGTCCTCCTTTTGCAGGACGGATGGTAACCCTACATAGACGAGTAGACATAATTGCTATTAACGAGGAAAAGAAAATATATGTAATACAAACATACGAAATGACAAGCGATATTATATACAGAGACATTGTACCACAAAAAAAAAAAAAAAAAAAAAAAAAAACTCAAACCTGGTAATATTCCCGTCATTCACTTCAAAACATTCACCAAATTCCGCTGCAAAAATATGCGCCTGAGAACTCTAACCTTTAGCATTATTATCCAGCAGGTACACCTGTCTATGCATGCTAGAGTAGGCCTACTGACTGGTGAACGGATAGTCAACTTGAAACCACCGTCACATATTCTATCGGTCCCCAACATTACAAGTTTAATTATTACTTATACTGCCTTTCCGCTTTTTAATGCGACCTGAGAGTTGTTTCACAATAGCCACACACACAAGCGCTTCCGACTGGCGCTGCCCAGTGGTTCACATAGAGTGAAAATTAGCTCAGCTCATAAACTTCGTTGACCGATATTTGTGAAGCATTGTCACTAACGTATGTAACAACCCAACAATTTTTTTTTCTCGTGTTAAACTATGTTTTCGGTAACATGATTTTCTGCGGATTTGCGCTGCTTATTTGTTACTGTTACTACTACTACTACTACTACTACTACTACTACTACTACTAATACTACTACTACTACTACTACTACTACTACTACTACTACTACTACTATTGTCGGACCATCGAATCTGTGCCCCGTAAGATATGTGAACTGAATCCTAATTCCTTCTCAGCCTCGGTAATTCATTTCTCTCCCTGCATTCCTATCTCTCTCTCTTTCTCTCCCCCACTACTCACAATTTTGAGCCTTCTTGCAGGACAGTTTATTTGCACTTGCTGTCCAATGTTGTCAACTCACGGAGTGGCGAAAGAAATATTATTAAGCAAGTACCTAATAGCATTTTGCGATGAAGAGAAACAAACAAGTCAATATGTCTTTTCTATAAATAAGGCAACGCAAATAGGCAGGTCAGAGCGCCTAATAAAGAAAATCAGGAGAGAGGGAGTCTGTGCAGGAAATGAAAAGCTAGAATCACCAGGGAAGAACAGACCAAGGGAACTTTTAATTCTGGTAGATGATATGAACCGATGTATATTTTAAGAAGAAAGATACAAGAATTTTATACCGTGCAGAAAGAAGTTCCGACATTGAAGAAATTACTGAAGGTTGCGAGAGAAGCAATAATTTCCAAGGTTGGAGAGAAACACTACGGAAAGTGATTCGAGACATGAGATTTAGGTTTAAAAAATGTAGAAATACAAGATGTATTTTAATTGAAAGAAATGATATTGTAGCATGGAAGATATTGTAGCATGACACCGTTTGACGGAAGTTTGGCAAGGTTCGTGGCCTGCTGTTTGACGTGGTGGGAGGAAAGCTGGTGGAATGGAGTGAGTACAGGCGTTAACTTTTTCAAGAACGACGACAGTGCTGAAAGGGCACAGATCCGATGGTCCGACAATACTACTACTACTAATTATTATTATTATTATTATTATTATTATTATTATTATTATTATTATTATTATTTGCATGTTAAATGTAGTCTTGATGAACTCCAGAAAAAAAAAAACAGATCTACGTAGTTATAATATTCATTAGAACCTCAGCTCGGATTTCCACTCGTGTGCCTGGCCGGGACAGTTCCCTTCCTGCGACGATGTGATAACGATTCTTTGAGGCATTCTAGCGATTCGGAGGAGAAGATGAAAAAGCAGGGGTGGGGGACGTTCGGCAGCAGAATGGGATTGAGGAAGGCGATGAAGAAGTAGTCTGAGAAAATTGGTTGAATTGTTCATAAAGAGAGAAGAGTGCGCCGTACAGTCGTGACAAAAACTAAGAAGCACACCGTCCGGCGAATGAGCGTGGCCCGATTCTGAGTCATTTAATTCGCACTAGACAGCTACTGTGGTCAACACTAGGCTGCTAAGCTTGAATTAAATTAAAGTGCCTTTTTAACTATAAAGGCAAATTTCAGGATGGAGTAATTGTTCAGTATTTGGACCAGTATTTGTTCAGTTCTTGGACCTCTACTTTTTACGATCTACATAAATGACATATCACAATAAGGCAAACTCGGTTAATTTCGCAGTATTAAGGTTTTCTGTCTATAGTTATGACCAGAGAGAGCATTTGGTGTACGTAAACCGTTGAGTTAACTGCTACACGCACTATATCGTAATGTATTAGGGAGCAAGGAAGGGAGGGGGTGAATGTCATCGTGTCGCTACAATAACGACGACTGGAGTACAGTTCCTGCAGCAAATTATCTTTACTATTCAGTAATTTCACTTTATAATATTAAATAACCTATTGTTTATATTGTGCATTTAATTACAACATACATAATTCTGTGTTACATGATATTAATGCACATAAGAACAATATAGCCTATTGTATGTAAATACATTTTCTGCTTTCATTTCGTCAAACCACAATAATCGCATTGATTTTTCAAACAAAGCTGCCACCTTCAGTTTGTAGTGCTCCAACAATAACATTAATAACGGATCTCTTTGCAATATTTGTCGTTTCGTCTATATATACTCACAATTTTTTATCTTTCAAGGTTTCTCTAATTTCACGTAAGAAATGTTCATAACATTTTGCTAAATAACCCATACGCAGAGTAGATTGTCGGGGTAGAGTTCTACCTGTATATTTTTGCAAAAATGATCTGGCACATGGATGTTCTAGTTTTTTAAATGGAATATTTGCTCTAACGAACATGTGGCACAAGTGTTGGTAAAAATTACATTCCATATTTGAATTCGTGGGAATAGCTTCGACTTTCTTCGAATTCAGCAACTTAAAATATTCCTTGTGTCTTTTAGAGTTGTAGTGTTTTTGTAAATGGTGTCTCTTGTTCCCCAGTAGATTGACTTTACATACAATGCAAGTAAGTTTTCCACCATCCGTGGAAAAGTGCTGCGATCCGAACTCCTCAACAAATCGCTGCAATTGTACATGTCGACGCTTCCTTTCTTTCGGCATAACGTAAACTGTTGTATTGCAACTAAAGCAAATAAATGCTTTGCACTTACGGTAAACACAAGTAGGACAAATTAGAAAGAATGCGATAGGAAAAAAGTACACTAAAGACAGGAAATAGTCTAGAAGGACCAATAAAGAAGAATATGAAGAACACAAGAAATTCAAATCCGCCAGGAAACGCACAGGTATTGAAAACTATCTAAGACAGCACAAGTAATATCAGAGAGCCCTGCGCGTACAATGACTGTACCTTGTAGGTAAAACCCCTTCCCCCACCTCGTGACGTAATCAAAGCTCTCGGTATAGTAAACTTGTATCCACTGATACCGTACCCTATCTGCTCTCTTTGGTTATGACCAAAAATGCTTGAAAAAATTCCTTCATGCCGCAGTTAATCACTAGATATAATTGTATTGGTTGGTATAATAATTTTATTTTTTAAGTGTACCCCAACAAGGAAATAGCTCCATCTAAAACATGAGATCATATGTATGTGTTTCAGGAACTCGTATAACTTCGCTGTACTGCTCGGGTAATTTCGCAGTAATACTTGTGCAATTTTCAAGAATACTTTTCACAGCTCAAAACATGTTTTAATGTAATCTAAATATCAGTACATGTTTACACACATGAACTGAACACACATTAACAAACTAGGCAATAAATATAGAACAACTGGGCTTCAATTATTAACATTAAAAACAGGAAAATGCTTGCTTATTAATTGTAAAATTATAAATTTATCTAACACATATCTGTATTAAACATTATGCCAAAGATAGAAAAGAATATTATGAGAACTATTTAGGTCTAATCCGAATCCGCTTCCGTTGCCAAGACAGTTGTTCGATGAAAGAGTAATGGAACGGAGAAAAATTCTCTCCGGCGCCGGGATTTGAACCCGGGTTTTCAGCTCTACGTCCTGATGCTTTATCCACTAAGCCACACCGGATACAACCCCGACGCCGGTTAGAATCGTCTCAGATTAAGCTCCAACTCTTGGGTTCCCTCTAGTGGCCGCCCTCTGCACTACGTCATAGATGTCTATGAACGCAGGACCGAAGTCCACACATGTGCTGAGGTGCACTCGATATGAGTGACTAGTTGGCCGGGATCCGACGGAATAAGCGCCGTCTTAAATCACGAAGTGATTTACGCATATCATATATATTATTTTAATGTACCGAAGTACATATGATATTTCCATGCAGATATTCTGCGTCATCATACGATGAAAGAGTAATGGAACGGAGAAAAATTCTCTCCGGCGCCGGGATTTGAACCCGGGTTTTCAGCTCTACGTGCTGATACTTTATCCACTAAGCACCTCAGCACATGTGTGGACTTCGGTCCTGCGTTCATAGACATCTATGACGTAGTACAGAGGGCGGCCACTAGAGGGAACCCAAGAGTTGGAGCTTAATCTGAGACGATTCTAACCGGCGTCGGGGATGTATCCGGTGTGGCTTAGTGGACAAAGCATCAGCACGTAGAGCTGAAAACCCGGGTTCAAATCCCGGCGCCGGAGAGAATTTTTCTCCCTTCCATTACTCTTTCATCGTATGATGACGCAGAATATCTGCATGGAAATATCATATGTACTTCGGTACATTAAAATAATATATAAGACAGTTGTTGTTTCTCCTTTCTCTGCCATTGTTTGAAGGTAGAGAGACTTTGCTCCTTTTGGAGACACAATTTTGTTAGGTTTCGTAACCAATGAAAACCCTGTTTCATCTAAATTTCAAATGAGGTTAGGCTTGTTACTCAGTTCTGCCTTATCATACACACTTCCTAGCACATCATAAAAATCATTCAAATTCGATCGAGTTGAAGTTTTTACTCTATGGTAGGACAGATTTTCTAGCTGGCGCATACTTAGCCCATAGCGCTTCTTAAAATAAGTTCGAATCTGCGTGCCACTCGAACTGTTCTGTCGGCAACTAGCGGAAACTAGTTAAGAAATTGCGTACCGGCAAAAGCACATTACGAACAAACTATATCAGATAAAACAACAAGCAAGGTTTCTAATTAATCATAAGAATGTGGAGAATTCATTAGTTATAGTGTAATAATTACAGTTATGAATATCTCGACGACAAAACGTCCAGAAACACAACACTGCAAATTTACTCACTCTATCTGAGCAAACACACACCTACTAAAGCAAATAGTTGTATAACTTTCGCCAGAATGCGTTGCAATAGGATCTTCCTTCATAAAACATCCCCGACAGGTTCCGGCATTTATCTGTATTTTTTGTAAGCTCTAACAATCACGGACAACTCCACAACTAATTAATATATGAGATACTGCGAAATTAGCTGAGTTTGCCTTATATTAAACACTGTAGACATATCCTATTTGCTGACGACTTACAAATATACATCTCTGCACCTACACCTTCACTAAATTACGCAATAAAATAAATAAAGTTAGCAATGACTTAAAATAAATTATTTCATGGACGAAAAAATTTGGACTAAAATTGAACTCTGAGAAATAACAGGCAATTATAATGGGACATCAACGACTGTTAAGTAAATTAAACACAGGCGATTTATCTCCTGTTAAAATGAATGAAACTATTATCCCTTACAGAGATAGAGTAAAAAATCTAGGAATTTATATGGACAAAAACTTAACTTGGAATACTCAAATGTTATACGAATGTAAAATCTTTTTATGAAAATTCACACACTAAAAAAAAAAAAATCCGAAATTTCCTTCCGTTGGTTCTCAAGAAGAAGAATTTAGCGCAGTCGCTCTTGATGCCTCATTTTGATTACTGTGACACTATCTACACTGACCTTAACCCTTTGATACTCGCATTTGGGAGGGAAATAACAAATTGTGTTTGCAATGAAATTAAACTTTTATTTGTCTAAGAGAAGTGCCTCAAATTTTAAAAATTTTAAAAACTTCCAATTTTTACACAGAAAATGGGTGGTTTCTGGTAAAACCACTATGCAATACTGCAGAACACAATGTCTTCAGACTTATTGCGAATGACACAAAAGGAAACAGTTTCTGGTTTCATTAAGGCAAAGTGCCACTCCACAAGTGTTGCGTGGTAATTAGAAAGGAAAAGGATGGACCTTCTATCCTTACACTTGAGCCAGGACACTCCAGCATATGACGTACGGCTATCACTCTCACCATGTTTCAGGTCGCGGTCTCTTCTTTCGTCGTGTGGTAAACCAATACGCCCATGTCTAACTGTACCACATGCATAGATATTTTGCTGCCTTAGAGATCATCAGGTTCAAACTTGTGAAAAAGTTGTCAAAAACACTTTGTGATTGTCACCGACCATCTCTTCCTTGTAGCCATGATGAATAAGCTGACACGAAAACGGAACATTTTGTTGGATATGGTAAGTATAACTACCCTGTTTGCGTAGTGGTTACGTTTTGAAACCACCACATTATTTCTATATTGACGCCACATGTATCGAAGAAATTACAATCTTGTAACTGAAATATGTTCTAAAAGACCGAAAGACAAATAATACTAAATAGAAACTTACGTAACTGTGATATTTTAGCATACAACTGAAATAAAAACACGTAGAAAGTCTTCCACACCCCAACTATACACAACAACATCGGCCATCTTAGTGGAGCAACACAAATATAGGGAAAATAAAATTCTTCTACAGTTACTAGGGATCAGTGAACGCAGCGCAGTGGTTTTGAAATAAAAATCACACTGTAAGTAGGCGGGAAACTCAAATTTAAAAGGTGGTTATGTACTGTAACCACTGCGCTTCAAAGGGTTAACACGAGACTGACAGACAGACTGCAGCGTGTTCATAATACATGTGTTCTATTTTTTGTAATAAGTTAGTATTCCGTTTTTTAAGTTTTTGTTAAATTTTCACTGCTTGTATACTTTGTGACCTGGTAGAGTGCAAGAGAAGACCCTATGGCCTTAACTCTGCCAGTATAAATAAATAAATAAATAAATAAATAAATAAATAAATAAATAAATAAATAAATAAATAATTAAATAAATAAATAGATAGATAGATAGATAGATAGATATATAGATACATAGATACATAGATACATAGATAGATAGATAGATAGATAGATAGATAGATAGATAGATAGATAGATAGATAGATAGATAGATAGATAGATAGATAGATAGATAGATAGATAGGTAGATAAATAGATAGATAGATAGATAGATAGATACATAGATAGATAGATAGATAGATAGATAGATAGATAGATAGATAGATAGATAGATAGATAGATAGATAGATAGATAGATAGATAGATAGATAGATAGATAGATAGATAGATGGATAGATAGATAGACAGACAGACACATACAGACACAGACAGACAGATAGATAGATAGATAGATAAATAAATAAATAAATAAATAAATAAATAAATAAATAAATAAATAAATAAATAAATAGATAGATAGATAGATAGATAGATAGATATATAGATACATAGATAGATATATAGATAGATAGATAGATAGATAGATAGATAGATAGATAGATAGATAGATAGATAGATAGATAGATAGATAGATAGATAGATAGATAGATAGATAGATAGATAGATAGATAGATAGACAGACAGACACATACAGACACAGACAGACAGATAGATAGATAGATAGATAAATAAATAAATAAATAAATACATAAATAAATAAATAAATAAATAAATAACTCAGTAAGTAACTAAGTGAGTAAGTGAGTGAGTGAGTGAGTAAGTAAGTAAATAGATAGATAGATAGATAGATAGATATATAGATACATAGATAGATATATAGATACATAGATAGATAGATAGATAGATAGATAGATAGATAGATAGATAGATAGATAAATAGATAGATAGATAGATAGATAGATAGATAGATAGATAGATAGATAGATAGATAGATAGATAGATAGATGGATAGATAGATAGACAGACAGACACATACAGACACAGACAGACAGATAGATAGATAGATAGATAAATAAATAAATAAATAAATACATAAATAAATAAATAAATAAATAAATAACTCAGTAAGTAACTAAGTGAGTAAGTGAGTGAGTGAGTGTGTAAGTAAGTAAATAAATAAATAAATAAATAAATAAATAAATAAATAAATAAATAAATAAATAAATAAATAAATAAATAAATAATCGAACTTACAGTAAGTAAGCTATAATTATTAGGAAATATGGTGACAAAGTTCAATAAAATTTTGCTTCAGTAGACTATAGGTCTATTTATTTCCGGTCTTTGAAACGACTAAACCGGAAGCAACTTGTTTTCATTTATGAAGAGACTCTTACCATATAGTGGCTCAAGATTTCATTTCTTCAGCGGTTTAAATTTGCCACCAGTATACATATTTAAAGTACGATTAAGTTAAACCTCTAAAACATCATAAGGCAACAAACTGATAACGGATAAACTTTCAGACTAAAAATGGCGTTCAAATCCAGGACCATGGCCTCTTGACTGCTTCATAGCTGCGCCTTAACCGTACAGCAGCGTACACCATCATCAAGATAACTAGTTTTAAATAAAGAGCATATCCTGTACATAGTTGAATCTGTGTGTTCTTACAAACCCCTTTCATAAGGTCGCTTATGAAACATTATATCCCCATTAATTTGAAGTAATGGCGACATTAGAATAACCTCATAACGGGACGATTCATCTAGCACGGTATTACTACGGGCCGAGCTGTTCTTTTATGGTTGTGCCGGCCTCTGATTTGAATTCCTCTTCATGTAGATAGGTTCACCGACGATATTGGATCCTGGAATTTCGTAATTGCGAACATGGAAGTCGACATTTTCTCTTTGAGTTTCTTGTCAACAGAGTACGATTGGATATTTTCTGAAATATGTATGAGGAAAATATGTGCTGTAGGCCTGTATTTTACAGCAAATATTATTGAATACATATTAATATTCAGTACTTCCTTAGAAAGCTGAAAATATTGAGATTAGGACACATGTTTATATGACATTTTTTGCTCAGAATGTATTCGGAAATAAGGCCGTAAGTGGCGGTAAATCCTCATGAATCACCCTGTATAATTTTATTCAAAACGTTATTTTGCGGAGAAATAAGATAACATGTAAAAATAACCAAAATCCATACTCGAAATCTTACATAACTCATTATATAGGGTTGGGCAGATAAAACCGGCCCCATCTCATGTCATATGATTTGGAAAATAAATGATGTAGGGTATTGATTTCTTTTCTTTCTTTTTTCTTGAAAATGTAATTATGTTGGCTATACTGTATCTTCCGCGTGTTTTGTGTCATTGTTGTTGCGCTATTGTTGCTTATAACCTCTTCTGGTTGCTGTTTAAAAGCCAGACGTTCTAAACACATGTAAAGAGTTGTTCTTTAAATAAGCATGACTTATTCAATACCAGAGCGAATATTCATTGTGGAGGCGTACGTACAGACCAGTTCTATTAAGGAAAAACAACAATTATTCAGAGACAAATATCCGCTTCGCTCAGTACCAGCGAAAAGCAGCATTCAAGATTTGGTGCGAAAATGGCGTACGACTGGATCCATAAAAAATGTAACAGGGAACAGAACTCCTTCTGTCCGGACTCCTCAACTACGGCGCGAATTAATGAATTTATGACTAGAAGTCCTCGAAAGTCTACCATGAGATTGGCTCAACAGGTTCATGTGAGTAGGAGAACTTGCGGAATTGCATCCGCAGTATCACCCATGAGGAACTGACACGTGTTTTCATGAACCTGTTAAAACGTGCACAGAAGTGTCTAGATGCAGATGGAGGGCACTTCCAACATTTATTATGAAGGTAAATGCATTTTATTTTCATTTCATTTGAAGTTTGTTTCAAATCATTAGTATCTATCAATGTCATAACACGGGCCGGTTTTATCTGCCCAACCCTGTATTATGTTAACACATTCTCAAAAGGGATGCATTCTTAATCTATTAGATATGTGACTAGTTGCAGGAAATGGGACCTAAAGTCGGATTTTTTTATTTATTTTTTTTTATTTTTTTTTTGTTTTGAAATACTGAGCATTAAAAAAAATCCATGGTTCTAAGTGCTATAATTTTTTTTAAATATTACTTATTGAATATTGATATTACATTATGTACTTTTCGAGAAAAATGCAAATTAAGGTTTTCATTTGTTTCGTTAACAACTATAAGAAAGATTTTGGTATTTAAGAAACTATGTCCTATGTTGAAGACTTATTTTTCTATCGTTGACTTTACTACCAACATCCACGAAAACACCTCTACAGCAACGCAACACGAGCAACAACAGAAAAACGTCCACCATCTAATTAACTATAAACAATTAAACCCAATACATTGGCGGAAAGAACAACACCAAGAATCGCAAAGCATAGGCAGTCACGACAGGCTAGGAATCATATACTATAATATGGAAATAAAATAATTTGTAACAAAACATTGTAATTTGCAAATCCTCACATGCATAGCATAACATGGAAGAGAGTTAGCTCATCTTTTATTTTATATTTTAATCTCACTTTTAGCTTATATCACTATGTCGTTTATAATATTGTTCTCATGTGATGACTTGCAAAAATAGTATAAGTATATTTTAAATGTTGACATTTGGGGTATCTACAATTGAACATTAGAAAGCTAATTCATATACTTTTAATAGATTTCATCCCCATGTGATAAAAAACATGAAATGTATTTGTAGATTGTGTAGATAATACTGAGAATAATGATATTGTAAAATGACAGTTTGTATCTGATGATGTTGACAGGCTCAACGAAAACGTTCATACGTCATATAATTTATTATGTAAAAGTTAACACCTAATAACATTATACAAAATAATAAAGACAACGACTGAAAAATAAATCTTCTACATACTCATAGACTTTTCTGAAAATTACGCATAATGAATTGCAAAAAACTATGTCCTAGTTTAGTATGTGAAAAAGCCTACAGGTAGCGCAAGATGTCAAAACATACAAATGCAGTTTTTACACCGCAAATTCGTTATTTTGCTCTCCTGTAAAATTTACTTTCACGACTTTAGGTCCCTTTTCGCGCAACGGGTCACATAAATATGTGAAGTTGTAAAATACATCAATTCTCTATTTCTTAAATTAACAGCATTAAGCTGTATTTGGCCCAGCAATTCACTGTTATCAAGTAGACCAATGAATGTTTTGTAAAGGGACAATTATGCAGCTATTATTCTACATCTGGTGAGTGATGGTAATTTAAATTCAGAGAAAGTAAATCATTATACAATACAAAACTTTGTACTTTAAAATTAAGATATGAAAATATTCGATCATGTTCGGTTAAAGGGGGTTGTCATTTTTTGTGCAAATGAAGTTTTGTTCCCCAGGTGAATACACGAGTTAAATTCTACAAGTAGGTAATAATAATAATAATAATAATAATAATAATAATTATTATTATTATTATTATTGATTCTGGCGAAGTTAAGGCAATCAGGCCTTCTCTTCCATTTAGCCAGAAACAAAAGAAGCTGATACAATTTTACAGACTAATATTTAAAGAACGCTAATAAAAATTTATACAGTTATACAAGCACAAGTCGAGTTAAATAATGCAAACATACTAAATAATAATTACAAAATAATATAAGGCTAGAAGTTACACTCAATGAATGTGCAAGCGGTAAGTGAACCAATATTACAAATTACAAGAATAACAAATTCAAATGTAAATAATAATTATAAAACACAGAAAAATTACACATATACACACAAAGGAGAATTAAACCTGAATACTGGTCACGTGTTTAAACAATTCAATTTTAAATTGCAATATCGTTCGACAGTTCCTGAGGAAGCTGGTTAGGGAGTTCCAGAAACGAATTGCTGATACTGTGAAAGAAGAAGAATAGTGAGCTGTTTTATGGTGAGGCATAGGTAATAAAGGGTCATTTTTAGAACGAGTACCAAGGCTGTGATAAGAGGACAAGAAATTAAAACGCACCGAGAGATAGTTAGGCGAAGAAGTATTGATGATGCGATATAGGAAAATTAGTGAATGGATATATCTTCGGTACTGTAGTCTTACCCATTGGAGCGTTTCAAGGGAAGGTGTAATGTGGTCGTATTTGCGGATGTTGCAAATGAAACGTATGCAGGCATTATGAACGCGCTGCAATCTTTGGGCTAAGTTAGAATTTAAATCTGTTAGTAGAATGTCGCAATAGTCAAAATGTGGCAGCACCAATGTTTTTTTTATACGTTGTTAGATGCTTTATGGTTGTGCTAACAGATGCTCAGTCACTCGAGTTCACAGTATCTCGAACCACAGACCTTCAGAGACAGTTCACTGTACTCGAACTCAGGTCCCTCCAACTGCGGTCCACTGCACTCGAACCCAACTTGTCAATAATGTGACGCTGAAACGTGTGTTCAGGTTACTGCCCAGCGACAGTCCTGATGTATTTTTATATTTGTGATGATTGGTTAATTAATATTAACCCGGCACAATCACAATCACACTCACATTCATACAAATTTCCAGACTCTAGACACCCAAGGAATTCCTCTTCTTCAAGAAAAATTCACCGAGAGCCGAGCCCGGAATCGAACCCGGGACCTCCTGATCTGGAAGTCAGCATGCTGACCAACAGACCACGGAGGCAGTCAACCAATGTTTGTATGTGAATTCTTTTTAATTGAAAGGGTAGAACATTTTTCAGGCGATTTAATGAATGAAACAAAGGTATGCAAGAAACAAAAGAAGACTAGCATTCTTTGTGTCTTATTTGTGTAGATAATTATTTTCAATAAGGGTCCGAAGTTTAATTTTCATTTAACTCAAAATTCATTTTTATTACTTATCTCCCTTTACCCAAATACCATCGAATTTACCCCGTATCATTGTTTTCGCGTTTATTTAGTTGATCTTTCGTTTTAGATCGAGCGACACGAATTCATTTTTTTTTGGACATCTTTACCGAGTGGTTGGCGACATATCATGCCGACTGCAGTTGAAAACTGCGATAACATAGGCAGCAGTCCGAAGGCGGGGTTAATCCAGTCACAAACAAAGCTTGCCCCCGTACAACGAACGAATACCAATTGATTACGTATCGGGCGCTTTCGATCCCACAGCCCTCTGCCAGTAATTCTCTTCCATTACACGGGGACGCCAGGCCATATAGCGAATCGATCACATGACCATGTCTGTAAAAAATTCCATGCGAGTGAAGCATCAATAAAGAGGCTATAAACGGACATGGAGTCACAGATTGGAAGGTACGAGGGGCCGGCAGTACAGGAACGTCATAAAATATTGCTTCTTGTCGTTTTGTTTTTGTTCATTTTTACTTTATCTACCTGCCTGTCATCCCGTCTGTCGTCCTACCTGACGTCCGACAATCCGCTTAATTTCGTGCTGTCCAAAAGGCGATCCCCTGGCTGCATGCCGCCCAGAGAAGTTCATCATTAGTGATCGGGTTTATATGCACTATAAAGTGGTGTTGCTAGTTTTTATGTATTTAACCAAACGCGTCTGATATCAGATATGTCTGTATACTTAGCTGTGGTGTGGGAAGCAGTGCATATTATGTCCAATCACAGAATCCTATACTTACTTACTTACTCGCTTTTAAGGAACCCGGAGGTTCATTGCCGCCCTTACATAAGCCCGCCATTGGTCCCTATCCTGAGCAAGATTAATCCATTCTCTATCATCATATCCCACCTCCCTCAAATCCATTTTAATATTATCTTCCCATCTACGTCTCGGCCTCCCTAAAGGTCTTTTTCTCTCCGGCCTCCCAACTAACACTCTATATGCATTTATGGATTCGCCCATACGTGCTACATGCCCTGCCCATCTCAAACGTCTGTCCTAATTATGTCAGGTGAAGAATGCAATGCGTGCAGTTCTGTGTTGTGTAACTTTATCCATTCTCCTGCAACTTCATCTCTCTTAGCTCCAAATATTTTCCTAAGCACCTTATTCTCAAACACCCTTACCCTATATTCCTCTCTCAAAGTGAGAGTCCAAGTTTCACAGCCCTAAAGAACAACCGGTAATATAACTGTTTTATAAATTCTAACTTTCAGATTTTTTGACAGCAGACTGGATGAGAGAAGCTTCTCAACCGAATAATAACAGGCATTTCCCATATTTATTCTGTGTTTAATTTCTATCTTATTTATTTATTTAAATTTAAATATACAGAATAAAGAATATAATTACAAACAAAAAGAGAAATAGAAATAAAATAATACAAATAATATAAAACAGGAGATACAGTAGTATTAACAAAATTTGAGACCGAATGAGCAGCGCTCGTGTTCGGTCGCAGTTCAGATATAATATTAATAGGCCTATAAGAGAATATACAAAATAAAATAAAATAGGAAACAGAATTAAAATTACAGTTACAGAAATTATATACTACAATATTAATATAAGAGAAATATAGAAAAAAATAATAAAAATAAATAAGTAAAATAAAATAGGAACTAAAATTTAAATTACAGCGGCAATGGAATTATATTATATAATATTAACACTAGAGAAGAATAATATCTCACATGAAAAAGTAGGACTATAGGATATATATATATATATATATATATATATATATATATATATATATATATACAGTACGACATTATTGAAGTCCATGCTTTTGCTGACGATCAGATCTTGATGGCAGAATCGGAGGATGACTTACAGGTGGCAGCTTATCAACTACAATTAATAATGGAAAAATATAATCTTAAAATTTCTAATCATAAAACAAAAACAATGGCATTTGAAGGAGTTGATCACAGAAGATGTAAAATAGTTTTAAATCATGAAATCATAGAACAGGTATCCTCCTTTAACTATTTAGGCTGCAATATATCATACGTAAAAGAACAAGACGTCAAAAATAAAATGAGTAAATTTCAACAGATGTGTGGAACAATACGAAGGACCTTAAAAATAAAACACAACGTTCAACACAACTAAAATTTTATACAACGTTAGCTGTCCCACTATTAACCTATGGTTCAGAAAATTGGTCTATAAACCGAACAACTAAAAAGAAAATTGAATCCAGCGAAATGAAATTCCTTCGAAGTGTTGCTGGTCTCACTCTTTTAGATCATCAAAAGAACAAAAATATACGAGAACAACTAAATATGTTTAATTTGACTGAGAAAATACAACAACAAAAACATAATTGGTACCAACATATAAGAAGAATGAATGACGACCGGTTACCTAAAGTAATACTGAACTATGAACCAAGAGGACACAGAAATGTTGGTAGACCAAGAACAAGATGGATAGACGACATAAACTTTGAAGACGGAACAGGCCAATAGGCCTAATCCCTGTGGTTGATGATGATGATGATATATACAGTATATATACATTTCAAAATAATAGAATACAAATATAATATAGGTTGATTAATTCATACACATAGGTTATAAATTTATTTAATCAAATTGAAGATATTAACACGTTTCTAATTTTCTTGTTATATGTTAGTGGGTTACGTGTTAGAAGTTCTGGGTGTAATTTAGTTAAAGCATTGTACAACCGAGGACCAAAATTAATGCTATGCTTTAGACCAGCAGATGTGAGACATTTAGGTTCTACTAATATTAAATTAATATTTCGTCTTGTCTCATAATTATGTGTCTGTAATACAAACTTATTACGATTTTTATGATAAAATTTTAACAGCGTATACTTTTAAATTTGTTCAATATTAAATACATTAAATTCAGAATAAATTAATTTAGTTGGATAATCGAAACGTTTCTTCAAACAAATTTCAATTATTCGTTTTTGTAGTAAATTTAACGGACTAAGATTAATTTTTGTACTTCCACCCCAAACAATTATACCATATTGAATGATAGACTGAATAATGGCCAAATAAACATTTCGTAGAACTCTAATGGGTAAGTAACATCGAAGAGTAACGAATTTATAAATTGTTTTAAGAAGCCTCTTACAAAGATAAGTAATGTGATGAAGCCATTTTAAATTCTGATCAATAATGATACCCAGATATTTGACATACGTGGCTTATTTTAATGGTGGACATTTACAACTTTTGGGATCTAAACAATTTTCACTGTGTATTATTAGTCTATATTCATCGCTAAATTTTAAATTTTGAACATTGGCAGCTATTAACGAAAAAGGAACTAAAGTTGATTTAGATATATTTAAAGAAAGGAAGTTGGAATTAAGCCATTTTTTAACAATATTAGCACCTATATTAGCATTTCTATATGCTTCTTGCCAAGAAAAACCACTGAAAATAACTACTGTATCATCCGCATATGAATACATAGATCCATTAAATTTTTCTAAATTTATATTTAGCAGATCATTAACATATATTAGAAATAAAATAGGTCCCAAAATTGTTCCTTACGGTACACCTATATCAATATATTTGTATTCACTAAATTAGTCATTTGCCTTCTGTTACTAAAACATGATTGGAATAATTTGGAAACCAAACTGATTTTTAGAAAGGATTTTATGTTATTCTAAATAATTTATTAATCTATTCTTTAAACATTTTTCAAGCAATTTGGAAAATGCTGGAAGTAAAGATATAGGTCTATAGTTATTTAAATTATTTTTATCTCCAGACTTGTATATTGGAATTACTATGCCACATTTCAAAACATCTGGGAATATACCTTGCACAAAACATAAGTTAAAAATATGAACCATGGGTTCTGATATATATATATATATATATATTTGATAATAATTTTGAAAGTATTATTCTTAATTCCATCTATACCAGGAGCAACATTATTTTTTAATTTCTTAACCAAAATAATAATTTCATCTTCAGTTACAGGGAAAAGAAACATGGGGAAGCTAAATGTTCATCTTGTGTCTCATTTTGTAGAGAAGAGTTAAAATTTGACGTAATAATGTTAGAAGTAACTTTGTGTCCTATCTCTGAAAAATAATTATTAAATTTGTTTGCAATCTTTTTTCTGCAATTTAATATTTTACCCTTATCGTTTTTTAACTCCTTGATTGGCTGTTTATTTTGTGCATTTACATCTGTAGCTTCTTATATAACTTGCCACAATTTTTTAGGTTCGATTTTGTATCTATCAAATTTGGATTCATAATAATTTAATTTTCGTTTTTCGAATGATGAGTTAACATATTTCTATATGCTCTGTAGTATTATTTTAGTTGTACGTTACTTGGATTCTTTTTAACTTTTAAAGCAAGTTTGTCTCTTGTACGAATAGAATTAATAATGCCGGCCATGATCCAGGGTTTATTTTCTTGGATTTATTAGAAATTTTCTGATTTTCTTCCCGAGTATCATTTATATTTGTTACTGTTGCTCCAAGATATTTGAACTTCTCCACCTCTTCAAAAGATAAATTTCCAATCTTTGTATTTCCATTTCGTACAATATTCTCGTCACGAGACATAATCATATACTTTGTCTTTTCGGGATTTACTGCCAAACCTATCTCTTTACTTGCTTCAAGTAAAATTTCCGTGTTTTCCCTAATCGTTTGTGGATTTTCTCCTAACATATTCACGTCATCCGCATAGATAAGCAGCTGATGTAACCCGTTCAATTCCAAACACTCTCTGTTATCCTGGACTTTCCTAATGGCATATTCTAGAGCATAGTTAAAAAGTAAAGGTGATAGTGCATCTCCTTGCTTTAGCCCACAGTGAATTGGAAACGCATCTGACAGAAACTGACCTATACGAACTCTGCTATACGTTTCACTGAGACACATTTTAATTAATCGAACTAGTTTCTTGGGAGTACCAAATTCAATAAGAATATCATATAAAACTTCTCTCTTAACCGAGTCGTATGCCTTTTTGAAATTTATGAATAACTGATGCACTGTACCCTTATACTCCCATTTTTTCTCCATTATCTGTCGAATACAAAATATCTGGTCAATGGTTGATCTATTACGCCTAAAACCACAATGATGATCCCCAATAATTTGATCTACATTTCTATTGGTAACTACTGTGGGAAGCTTACGAGAAAGTCTCTGCAAGATGTATTTTAATTAGTACTACTGGTCTCATCATCTTGATAAGTATTTGAAGAACTGAAGCTTTTGGCTTTCTCTGTTCTCGTTCTTGTGATAACAACGAATACACTGTAGTTGGAATCCATTGATGGCGGCACTCTTTCATCATGTGGTTAACACAAGACACATCGTAGTCAAAGGATATACACACACTCAAACACAGACACATACACATTCAGTCATTATGCAAGGAAGATTACATAAAACTAGTGGCTTGTGCAGCAAACTAAGTTCGTTAGACGTTCAAATAAACATTTTTCAGATTTATTTTCAATGAAGAATACTTGTCTTTTTAATAGTTATTTGCTTCCATAATAATGAAACATACTACCTCTGAATGGATTTTATTAGGTCAAATACTTTCTCTTGAACCTATCCAACTTCAGTTTTTGAGTTTCAACGCGAAAACGCAAGTATCAATGTCAGGACGATAGCAGTAGCTATTTCAGGTCATTGTGGATTGTAGGCAAAAGTTAAAAAAATGTCAGGTTTGCTAAGCTTTCGAACAATAGCATTTTCGTATAGCTGCTGCATGTAGAACTTGAAATGTAGAGCGTAAAATCATTTTATCCTACTAAGAGATCTTGCTGAAATGATCTGGAGACTACAAAATTTTCTAGGCCTCTTATTTTGTCAGTAAGTAATACCTTTTGATCTTTCCTTAGGAACTGTAATTTTTGCGCTCTCTCGAGCCAATACTGAAGACAATGACACATATCAATATCTACACTACACCGCCAATAAGTATATGAAAGAGACCCAACCCCACTGGGTTAATAAGCATAAAAATATTTGATTTTTAATAATAATATTATTATCTTACTTAAGCTTTGTAAGTTATATATAGCAGCCACTCAGTAAATGATAGAAATGAAGATCTAAATTAAGATATTCTCTACATTTACTTACATAACCTCAAAACGTTTCACTTTCATGTCATCAATATAGCATCAATATTATGTACAATTAATGAAAAATAGACGAATCATGATATTAACTATAATAAATTTAATTTCTAATGATAATAATGTCATCAAACCGCCTCAAGTTTCGTAGATTTGAATATCCAATACACAGCTGTACTCAGAAAATTATTATACACTGCAGAATCAGTTTTTAATAACAAATTGAATTGAGCTCTAAATATGTCGGCAATCCTGCAGGTCATGGCCTTCGTGTAATAGGCTATTGTTTATTGTAGTGCGTGTTTTGTTCTGAAATTCAATCAAGTCGGCCGTGATTCGATAAAATTAGTTCTCAAAACTGACAACAGATGGATTTTGGAAAATAGGAAAATTATGTAGGAAAATTGACATTTCACTGAAAACTACTACTTTTCCGAAAAACTTTGGGTTCCAAGCTTCAAAATGAGGGGCCATTTATTAAAATCCGTTCAGCCGTTTTCCCGTAATTTCCATTACCAGTTCAAATTATATATATAGATTTTCATTTCTCTATCGGAAATCGACTACCAGAGCCTGTAATTCTTAAAAACACTAAAAAGACTGCTAATGTTCCATGTTATATGTGGATCCTTTCTGTTACTGCAACAGACGAATTGAAAGAGTATTTTCCTGATGAGGACAAACAAAACCATGGAAACTGTATTATAATATTACGATCTGATGTCACACGGCCTCATCATCGAAGTTTACATAATTCATGAAGGAAAACAATACGAAGAGAACATAATACAGGAAGGCAGAACGTGGACAGGAATATTTAAACCATTTTAACTACGCTTGTAGTAATTTTTTCTCAAGGAAATAAATATTTCCATAACAGATCTAAAAGCTAAAAGTTAAAACAAGGTTAGGATGAAGAACTGAAATATACAACCCTATCAATAATTTATATAGGCTACATTCACGGAATATTTCTTTGTTTAACAAACTTTCACATTCAGTTTTCGAAAAACGTTTGGTTTACTGCTCAAGCACACCCAAATATGCCAATCACAACGTCATCTGACAAAAAAACTTTTCCCCTAGTTCTTCTTGTAGTGTGCGATGATGTGAAAATGACTTTACTATTTTTGGCCTGTAATGTACAGTAGTGGCAGAAAAACCGGACCGACCCTTGTAGCTGATTTCAGAGACTTTCGTGGTTCGAATCCTGCCTGGGAAGGAAACTTTTTTTTTCCTTATTCAAATTTATACCCAATACTTTTCGATTGCAGCGATATTTTACTATTGAATTAACTTATTATTCCCAGAAAATGAATTTTACCTGTAATCGAAAAGTATTGGGCATAAATTTGAACAAGGAACAAGAAAAAGTTTCCTTCCCAGGCAGAATTCGAACCATGAAAGTCTTAGTTACCAGTCTATCGTGCTCTAGAGCGAACAGGTCTGTCCGGTTTTTTTGCCACTACTATACATGGTTCATCAATTGAAAACCTGTCTATTCATAGCTGTGTGTTGTCAGGCATTGTCTTGGAGCATAGTCAAATCTTTTGAAAGTTTTTCACACCGCCTGAACTTACTTCCTTAGCCATGTAAGGTGTGGCATTGCCATCACACATTCTGGTAGTTTTCCATGCATCTTCTACTTGTTTCCTGAACACAATAAGGCTTAGCCTTATCTTTGATCAGAATCATACTTTTCGAAATGTTCCATATTTTTTAACTTGTTTCATTGCCATTTAAGGAAAGACATCGTCATGGAGGGTAATCACATCTTTAAGAAGTTTTCCATGCCTCCTGGACTTATTTCGTTAGCATTGTAATGACTGGATCTGGCATCGTTTTGAAGCATAATCACACACTTCGATAGTTTCATACATCTTTACTTCCATGTTATTACATATTTACTTTTCTTTGTTCTGATAAAGAATACAACCTTTGCTACACTACTCAAACTGCCACACTGCTCAAACACCTTTAACTGAGAAGAATCGTCACTGAGGGCCGTATTCAGGAACGTCACCCGAACTTCACTTTCACTTACATCCGACTGAAGTGGATAAACGAAGCAGAATTTGTATTGAGAGTCACAACTTAACTTATACTCTAGTCTTAACTTGGCAAAAAGCTAGTAAGATTTAAAATACGTGAATACCAACTTTATACCTTACTTAGGCGCTATAATTTACCTGAACAACAACTAATGCGACATTAATTCTACGATGAAGTTAAGTTTATGGGCTGAAATGGATTTAGAATATGGCAGTTTCGAAGAATTCATTAATTATGCATTGTATCATATTATTTGCTTCTTTATTCTCAAGTTATGCCTATGTAATCATAACCTCAATCTTATCTCCACTTTTATCAGATTATTCCGAAGTCATGTATTTTTATTTTTTATTTTATTGGGTTATTTTACGACGCTTTATCAACATCTAGGTTATTTAGCGTCTGAATGGAATGAAGGTGATAATGCCGGTGAAATGAGTCCGGGGTCCAGCACCGAAAGTTACCCAGCATTTGCTCGTATTGGGTTGAGGAAAACCCCGGAAAAACCTCAACCAGGTAACTTGCCCCGACCGGGATTCGAATCCGGGCCACGTGGTTTCGCGGCCAAACGCGCTGACCGTTACTCCTCAGGTGTGGACCCGAAGTCATGTAGGCTAGCTTTCAAGAGTATATTAAATTTCTCATATTATTATTACTATTATTATTATTATTATTATTATTATTATTATTATTATTATTATTATTATTATTATTATTTCAAACTGAAAATCAATGCAGAAGGAATATCTGACTTTTTAAAATGGTTAACCGAAAATATTTATATAACGTTGTAGAGTTTGTAAAATATTATCGATAATGGACTACGATTTTTTTCTTAGAATAAAAAAAGATTAATCTTATATTAATATACTTTACTCATCTAAACGTTGGTACTTCAAAAATGCAGCTTTAAAATACCGTCAACAGAAGCACGGAGAAAAAAAAAGAGCATAGATATAGGTGTTGCTAACACCATAATTAAAAACTGATCAAGAATGTTTTATAGATTGGCCACCAGGGGTGCTAGCTACATGGTTACACCAGCGTATAGATAATTATACAGTATGGACACTTCGCGTCGGTATCTTTGATGTAGCAGGACTGATTTCAATGACCTTCAAATCAGTTTGAGCGTGAGATTCTGCTTTCTCCCAGGAGTGGGCACTGACATCACACCAGCTAGCAGTCCACACAGCGGAAATATAACACACAATTAATACATCTAAGTATATTATGTAGACTCTAGAGTTCCTTTATAATGAGAGTTGAGACATTGATCCCAACAATTAAAATATGTAATGATTTGATAGCGCTGAAAATGGAAAAACAAAACTCCTATGAGAAGTAAAACGATATACCTATATTACCTTGTATACACATATTAAACGAATTTGATATATAATTTGTATAATGTATTATATTATTTTATAATATAATTTATTATATATAAAATATAAACAATTATTATTACAACTAGTTTGTCACTGAGAAATAAGGAAAAGCTGTTAACTTGAATTTATTTGAAGCAAAGCGTTACTGGATTATGCAATAAGGTAGGCGATGTTTGGATCCTGTGTCTCTACTCTCAATTATTATCTTAGCGTGTGCTCGATTGCACTAACCTCTAGCGCTTGAAAGTGGAAATAAACGCCGGCGCAAAGAGAAACAAAACACAGGAAAATTCGCTCAGTGTCCATTCTTTGTAATCCCTATTCGCTGGTTGAAAACGGAAGAAAATATGTAATTCGGAGTTTCTTTTCAGGAGGGACACTTAAAGAACGGGACAACTGGAATAAATTCAGGACATCAAGACATTTTACAAAAAAAAAAAAAAAAGGACGAATGGTACCCTACTCTTGATCCTTAAATGTGAAAGTTTAGACGCGATGGTTCTTTAAAATAAATTGGAAAGGAAGTTCTGGTCAGGATGCATCAGTTCGTAATGACAATGTCACAATACAGGTAAACACGCCTAGTCCCCAGGGTTTTGGGCTGCGTGCACTACCACTGGATATGTAAACGCGAGCAATTACATAGGTGTCGCAACAAACCGCCGAAGTCTGTATGACATTCGTTATTAAACACAAGCCTCTACTTCCGTGAAACGCCTTATGTGAGCCTATTTCGAGACCTCTGCACTTTAATCTATCACAATGTTGCTGAAGCTTATCAACCGCGCGATCCCACAAAAAGTTAAAAAAATAGATAATTAATTAAAATTAATATTTTATGCTCGGCCATGCCGAAATGTAGCCCTTTAATGGACCTCATTAAAGTACACCTATTCATTAAAGTTCATGTGTTCCACCAACCAGAAAACATCATTGTAGCAATATGAAAGCGCAAGTATCGGTTATTCTCGGATATGCAATCGAAAGACAACTAGCGAAACGTCACGGAGGCTGGAAATCCAATACTGTTGCAGAAGATTATGTTCTGTTACTATAATAATTAGCGTTAATTGTAAATAATATTCAAATAAATTCAATTTGTCATCTCGTTTTTCAATGTCTAAATCAATTTCAAGGTTATATCGAGATTAATGTTTATTTTACTCTCTAGATTATATCAAGGTCAATGACATTTGTTTCTCGGAAAAAATCAATACTTTCGCGTCTGCGCACATCTCACAATTTAAGAGATATTGCACAGGGTCAGTTCCGCTCCCCAGTCAGATAAGAATACTTACGAATAATTTCAAGTTAGAAATATGTCGAGCATAAAAAGTCGTCTGAAACTTGCCTATAATGGTAATTAAGCCGCTCGTATGAAAATGATGAAACTCGCATACTCGCGTCTTAATTACTACCATTATAGGCTCGTTGCATAATGTACTATTGCAACCTCCCTGAAAAAAAAAAACAGTACAGACTGGCTAATTGACACTGGATTATTAGAGTTGCTGGTTAGTTCGAACGAATTTTTATTCTCACTGAAATTTAAATTTGAACTAATGTTGAAATTTCGCATTTAGTTCGAATTTTCGAAGCTTGCATTTGAATAATTCGAACTCAGGACTTCTTTGTTTTCATTGAAAGTACTGCAGTGTCCAATCTGTAATTTAGAGGAAATGCGAAAGCATTCCGTGGTAATCTCGGCCATTAATGGAATCACACTATGCAAAAACGACTTCAATCACAAAAGTTAATATGGTGGGAAATAACAAATTACTGTATATTTTTGTACAGGATGACCAGACGTCCTCTGTCCGGACATGTCCTCCTTTTTATACCTTTGTCCGGCGTCGAGCAGATTTTTTAAAAATCAAGAAACGTCTTCCTTTTCGTAACATGTGTGCTTCATATTTTGAAATTATCTGATTTGACGCCTTTTTTCAAGTAATTTTCCTGTAGGTGGAAGCTGCATTGACGGAATATACTTTTTGCCAACGATCATAACACTCTTTACTCCTCCTTGTTATGGTCGTTGCTCACAGGTAGCTAGTAAATCGAGAGATCGAGATGCGAATATAAATCTAAATAGATATTTTGTGTTCTCTTTAATACAGTTTCCTTGACTTTCGTATGTAGCCAACTGTAAAATCATAATTATTACGTTTTTTCGTAATTATTTTGTAATAAAATAGATATTAACATACTTTCAAGCATGACATAAACCTAAATCTGCACTGTAAATATTTTGTAATAAAATAGGTAATGACGTAATTTAAAGTATAATATAAGCCCAAGCCTAAATCTAAGCGTATATTTTCTGTCCTCTTTTTTCGAACAATGTCCTCTTCTTTGAAGCGTTATGTCCTCTTTTTTATCGATGTGAATCTGGTCACCCTATTTTTGTATATATATACATTCTAAATTATAGACATCAGCTCAAAGAATTTGAGTGACCACAAAGGTCCTGAATACAATAAACATGTACAGTATAATGTGATGTGATACATTAAAGAAAAAAAAATTGTTTAAGGCAAATATAAGTGGATTAATTGAAATACAGATGATGATGTAATATTTGAAGAGAATCCTTGATAATATTTATAAGGACAGACATTACATAATCAAGTTCTTTAAGATAATTCCAAGTGAATTTGGAAACAGAACCTCTACTGCCAAACAGCAAACCAATGACAGACCATTGTTTAAGAGGGACGTTGTACTTTTGAGAAAGATAAGGCAGACAAGGTTCATATATGGACTTCTTCTCAATATCAACTTCGGTGGCCTGATTTAGGTTTCTTTCGAAACGGATAGTAGGGTCAAGAACAAAAGCCCGTTTTAAGTGTCCGTTAATAGCAATAATGTCTGCCCGTCTGAAAGAACCATCTGATGATACACAATGTACTTCCTCATGAATCTCCCAATTTAAAGTTTTTAACGATGTCGCCAAAGCATGTCGTACACGATGATGTCTAGCATTGATCAGCAGCTCGCCTTTAGGGCATTGTCCAAGCACGTGTCCAAGTGTTTCAAGCTCGCTACAGTCTGGATGACGGCAGCGGGTTGTGCTTAGAGTTCTGCCCGGTATTGCGCGAACCGCCGAAATATTGCTTGACATTTTTAAAGCATTGGTCCATTCTGAGGAAGATAGGCCCTTTCGATTGCTTAACCAATGAGTTAGCCTTGGGGAGATAACTATAAACAAGAACCCCTTTTATTAGAAAAGTGTAATACATGTTGTTCATCAATGCTATCTTGATATGCGAGGTTAATTACTTTGTTTAATATTTTAGGAACCTCTTTTTTTAAATAAAATGTGGACTGAAGACCTTTCTTCATACAATAACGTACATTGCGCTCAGAAATTTGCGCAAATTCAAGAAAAAGTTGTTAATTGTCAAACAATTACACAAGATAACATTGTTCGTTATTACAGTCACAAAATGTTTCCGATTCTTACTATAGTCCCGTCGCTCTAATTTCCGGCAGCCAATCGCTTTGCAGGTCGGCTACATTTAAACGAGTGCGTCTTGTGATTCGCTGATGAAGATGTGATTCATTTCTTAAGGCTCGATAAATACTTAATATAATCGCCCACCATTTTGGCTCTTTCGTTGGCGTTCGCAGAAAGCACACGAAGAAGTTATTTGCCGCTCAATTATTTGCTGAATTACAGTGCGTTTGATTTATTATCATAGGAGCTACGACATGATAATGTTTAACGGTGTGGCAAATAGATTCCTCGTATGGTAGCTCGAAAACGAAAGAACAAAAATGGCGAACGATACTACCTACCTAGACTTTATAGAGCCTTCACTTCCTAAGACGTAAGCAAAGAGGAGGAGTCACGCCGGGAATAAGACAGTTAGTGAAGAATTTTATCAATTATTTTATATTAGATATTTAACTTGTCCGACCAATAATGTCTCTTAAATTTTCTAAACAGTTCGTTAAATATAGTTTTTAGGCTTTCACGGTGACTGTGATTGGAATTTAGGTTTTTGGGTATTCCACCGTGTCTTGGAACTTGGCATAGCCAACGTTTCGGCACTACATACCAGTGGCGTAGCGTCAATGTAAGCTAAAAAGCTTAGCTTCCCCAGTTAATAATAATTTCATAATGAACCTGCAGTTTATGGAGAAAATTATTTATTAATTTTAATAGAATTTATATTTACGCGTTAAATATTGTGATGCGGCAGCTCAGGATGATCTGTGATGCAGCAGTAAACAAGAAGCCTGCACACACCAACTTCCAAGCAGACTGGTTTCTTCTGTGTAATCCACCCCGCAGATTTTCCATTCCTTTCTAACTAAACTACCCTAGTCGCAAGGCTCGCAAGAAGCTAGCTTTGACATTGAAAATAAGTAGTTTCCGAGTTATCCCTTTTCGTCAGTTGTGTTCAGCTGAAGTGTTAGTGTGCATTGAGGCTGATAAAATAAATAATGAGCCAAATAACAGTTCCTGACACTAATTTACTTGATTTTTTTTAGGACAATTGTATTATCAAGACTGACTTAGGAACAAAAGTGTGATTTAAAAAACAAATGACCGACTTCCTTGCTGTCAATGAAGGACATAACCAAAAGACAGACGCATACTTACGTAATGATACTAATATTATGATTTCTCTAATTATGACAGGGAGTGTGCTAATGTTATACGTATACGTGTCTATTTGTTAAGAGATATGTGTAAACCGTGAAATCATATTTTACTACGTATCATTTGAGGTCATGCCTTATTGGTGTTACTTACGATGTTCCAACCAATCTTCGACTGCTGACTTGACATTGACTACTATTTATTTTAAGACTGTATTTTTGTAATACGTTTTCTCATATTGCATGAAAGACAACTTGAGTTAGATTCCCCTGCTCAAAATTTCATGCTACGCCACTGCTACATACACGTTCCGTCATCAGGTAAGACCAAAGAGGTCGCCTATTCTGTAGGGCTCGTTACTCCAGGCTAATCCTGACAACTGAGCCAGTCTTATGTCTTAAGTTTGCTTTCGTACCCTAATGCTGGCTTTGTCGAATAACTCTTCCATATAGACGTTTTTACGTAAAAAAATATGACCTTATGATAAAATTTGATGAGAAACTGTACTAAAAACTAACTATCACATCGCGCAGTTATTTTTTAGCGACGGCATTGCGATTGTGTGTCGAGCAATTGTTGCAGTTATGGACATCGACACTTCCATTCAGCTCGAAATGTCTCATCCGTCCACAAAATTTTATGTAGCCATTCTGACTGCATGTGAATTTCTGCTACTGTTTGTGAAGTGATGTTGTACCAATCGCTTTGCGACCTGATCAAGTTCAGGAGGCATTTCCATTTTACAAACGTTCAATTTTATGTGTCTCTCGAGAATTCACCGTAACACTGACTATTTGCTGTAGCCTACAGTTAGCTCGCACTATACAGGATGTACGGTTAGGTTTGTTACAAACTTAATAGCAGGAGGCAAATGCAACAGGTTTTGCTAATACCTGGCGGCGTTCCGACGCCTACATGTTCTTAGACTGCTGTGTGACTACTATAATCTTTGTGCTGTAAGAAAAATCCTAATGTAAACAATAGCACGTGACTGAAGTGAAACTTCATTGACCGCAGCTTGGCGCGATAGATTCTCAGTACATGTCCCCGCCTACTGTTGTACATTCTATTTCATGTTAAACATTTCCCGTTACTGGTCAAGTAGACCTAACCTCACTACTATGCATTCGTTTGCTTAGGAAATTTTTACTTTATAATTACTGCAATTAAATTATTTTAAAGTTATGTGTAAGGTCAATCACTAACGGACATAGGAGTTACTCCTTCCAGGATGCAGAAGCCATACTACAGAGCGTATTCCGAATCTCACCGGTGAGCAATCCGATGGCATCACGGTGTTCCGAATTCCACCGATGACGTCATTGATGCTCCACCGGTGTCGCACCGGTGCCATCAGCTTGCAGAGGTGGTGGCAGTCTCCATCAGCCGCCATCAGTGAATCTGATTGGTTTTTGTATAGGGCGGGAATTAGCAGACGAATAACATCGTGCACTGTTGTGTCATGGCGGTGTGTTCTGCTGTATTGTTTGTAATGAGCACAACGTAAAAACAATATGTTAATGGCTTATGAGCGAACATGTCAACGGACCAGTTATTACTACCGGTTCAAGAAATAAGTTGTTTATGATCTCTTTTCTTTGAACGAGATGGCAATACGGAAATTTCGCAAAATTTTGCTAGCGTAGCACAGATAACAACTTCCACAGTCGCCATGACAGCCATCGATCCTTCCAGCAGTTTTGTTCCTATTCCGCTGCAGCGTGACGTCATTGTTGTCCACCGGTCTGGTGAGATTCGGAATACGCTGACAGTACCACGTGCTTACGTGAACAACTACAAGCTCAAATGACGCCAGCTTGTCACAAGAACAGACTACCTAGATATTACTCTTGGTATTCATCCGCGTTCATAGTAAGTAACAAAACATAAAAGTAGCTCTTCTTTTACATAGAGTTTTACATATAAGTGAAGTTATATGTTTCATTGTATTTAACAACTAGAATTCAATTTTTTATTGTCAAATAATACAAGGTTATGGTTTCCAAATATGGAACTATATTTTCCTGCGTCATGTGAGTGTTTCGACTGAGAGCCAATCACGTGTATGACAGCAACGTGCTTATGTTTACACTAGGATTTTTCTTACAGCGAAAACAGTATAGAATTAGGAAGTTGGTACCAAAACTATTAAATTGTGTGAGCTTGGATTATATCTCTACCGAATGAAAAGTAGCAGCCTAACGCAGCTCCAAACGTCAACAAACCAGCGTAACACACATGTACAGTCGGGTGGCAACCAAACTTGTCTTTGTGCCAATGGTCCATGGGCATAGAATAAGAAAACAATAAGCATGTAATATAAAAAGACACTAAATGTCAAATTAGAACATTCGTCGTAAATTTAAATCTAAAATAATTTAAGCATTTTAAAAAGTCTTCTTCTTCTTCTTCTTCTTCTTCTTCTACATCATGAAATTAGCCCTCAGGCCTGTTTCCACATCAAGAGATCGAGTCTCTCCACCTTGTCATCTGACCCCCAACATTCCTTCTACCTTTAAGTTGGTAGTGGAGTAAAATCAGTGGCAGCCTGTTGGGTGGCATTCTTTCTATGTGCTGCAGCCAATTAGATCTTAGACTTTGAATTATTTCTGTTAGGTTAAAAATATTTAATTCTGTTCTGATCTCTTCATTATATTTCCTGTCTAATAATTAGACTTCGTGGAATTGCCACGAGAATCGTAAGGTTTACTACTCACGCGGTATAGACTGTATGAGTAGGGGGCGTGCAACGGATGGAGTATGCCTCTAATGTAAACACTGAGCAGTATACTGCGGTTACAATAAAACCTGTATCCTGCATTCAAGAAATATAATGAATGATCATTGAAGTAGGAAATGTCTAAACATGTAAATACACAATTATTTTGTAGTGAGATATATTAACTCTTAAAATTTAACGTAATATACTCACATCATCCTTGAATATGTGCATTGCAGTAAAGAGTTACGTACATTTTGAGCGACTGCAAAGTAAACCTCCTCCGATGGTCACTCAAACAGTTTTTATATTGGTAAAATGTAATAGGTGCATATTTGAATAACGGGAAGTCATTACTTTTTAGTACACCAACTTCAGACATCTTGTCGTGACCTGATAGTACATCATTTATAATACGAACTTGTGAATAGGCGGAATTTTTGGCAATAATGTTTCTCAACTTACATTTCACTTTTTCTGAAATTAGTGAATTGTTATTTTGGATAACGGTTTGCGATACTTTATCCATTATATTAAGGGCGTCTGAGAGTTTTAGTTTAGACGATTCTGACAGGGTGATGCTTTTGGACACGATTTTAAAATTAGAATCAATGAACAGAATATCTTCCAATAGCTGTTCAGAAGGCAATGATTTTACAGCTGCAACATCGAAACTGTCTGTGCTATCCAATGCATCAATTACCGCCATTATTTTGCCGTAATATTCTGCATAATAATTAACAGCATCCAACCACGTTTTCCAATGGGCCAAGACTGGCTGCGGGGGTAAGGGTATTTCAGGGGCAATTGTTTGGAACAGCAACACTCTCATTGTAGTATGTTTGATTGAATTCTTGTCTGCACTGAACAAATGTTAACCTTTGACTATTCCAACCACAGTAATGCAAAAACAAGTGCTTACATTGGCATACATTAGCTGTAGCTGCTCTATTTGGACCGGTCACATCTCTTAACATGAACTGCTTATACTACGAGACCGGGCGGTCGCTCACCTCTTCTATACTACCGTGCATCGGCAACCTGATTGCATGCTGCGTGTGGCAATTCAACGAAGTCTACTAATAATGTATAGCCTGCTATTGAACGTAAGAACTTCATTTCAGCTACCTCTATTCTTCTTTTATTTGATCTGTTAAGTGTCCAGTTTTCGTATGTCAGCATTGGTACTGCCATTGTTTTATAAAATTTTAGCTGTGTGGATTTTAGTGTTTTATTTTTCAACGTTCTTCTTATTGTTCCGCACATGTTATAAAATCTATTTAATTTTATGTTTATATCGTTCTTTTGACAGTAAGATACGTTGAATCCTAGATAATTGAAGTTATTTGCCTGCTCTCTTAATTTGTTATTAATCATTATTTTGCATCTTTTATGATTTGTACCTTCGAAACCCATTGCTTTGGTTTTCTTCTCAGAAATACTGATATTATATTCACTTGCGAGTTCATTCAGTTTATGAGCAGCAACTTGTAATTCGTCCTCAGTGTTACTAAAATTACTTGATCGTCTGCGAGCAGTATAGTGTTCAAGACTTCGTCATCAATTTTAAAATGAGTATTTAGTTGTTCTTGCCATCATCTAATGAGATTGTCAATATATATATATATATATATATATATATATACACACACACTAAACAGCGCAGGGGACAGTGGACAGTCCTGTTTAACTCCTTGGTTAGTTTTTATTTGTTTATTATTGGTGTAGTCTGTTCTTATTTTTATCTGTGTTCCGAAGTATAGACATATAAAAGTAAAAAACTCAAATACATAGTGAAATGTCTATAGACTTGTTACAATACTTAATAATGTACATTATCAGTTTATCAAAAGGAATCCTTTGCTATGTTCAGAAAAAGTATTCGCGTGCGGAAAATATTCGTTCTGCGCCATAAGTTATGGCTAGACAGTTCTAGTCACAAATATGATACAGTATTTCTTACAGTATCATAAAGTGAACAATAGCTTTGTGAATCTAATAGTGCATTTCGTATGTGACATATCATATTAAACCCATAATTATTTTCAAGAATGACTAATTGTATATGGGCTATTCCATCTCAAATCGACCGAAATATAGAGAAAATGACCTTGCAATTTTTAAATACAATTAAACTTTTTGTACGTAGAGAACTGTGATACAATGCTTTATGCAAAGTTTGAGGCATCAGAACTTCATAGTGTTTAAATTAAAAATATTTAAATTTATCGTATTTTCATAAAATTAGCAACTTTAAACTGTTGTAGCTCCGAAACCCTTTCACCCAATGATCAAAATCATGGTTTATTTTGATGCTGAGAAATTAAAGTTTATATTGACATGTAAACAGTTTTTCTTACTTTTTATGGAAATGGAGAAATTTAGATTTTTCTTCATTAAGACGCCTTTGACCACGAAAAAATATTTTTAAAATATATGGTTAGATTCCCCATTGAAAGTACAAATAAACATATATTTTACTGGTGTACCGTTGATAAGTAACCAACTGACTGTGAGACGGGAGCTAGCCGAGACAAAATAAGTAACCAGCTGACTGTGAGACGGGAGCTAGCCGAGACAAGCAAGACCAGGAGACAAACACGTGATGTTTCGTCTAGTAGCGCATAGCTGCGCTAGCTTTATCACAAGTTTTCATAAACACAGGAATAAAATGACGCCCAACGCTCGCTTATCTTCAGCTCTCGGCCAGTGCGTACGGTACTGCGCCGTTCAAGTCTAGGTGTGTGAAAATAATTTATTTAATACCCACGAAACTTATTGCCGAGCCACTAAGCAAACAATGTCGAAGTCCCTCTTAATAATGCAAGGTTTTTTCTGAATATTTTTTACATTTTTACAAATTGGCAAAAAGCCTAAAAATAAGTAAAATCAGATTATCTGTCTCTCTGTATACAATAAAAATAAGGATTACTTCTTAACATAACCTACCAAATGTCAGCTTCAAAATGAGCTCTCGTTCAATGTTCTGCAGTAAATGGTTCCAGAGTTCTGAGCGCTAAATTTGTCGCTCAATAGTACGAAAACCGTTTGACTTTCGATAGCATATTTTTGAAAATGCACTGTACTCAGCACCTTGTATAAATAGGGAAAAAATTAGAGTATTAAAAAATGCGAGGTTTTTTACTGATCGATTTCATATGTAATAGCCCATATTTAGGCTATTTATTTTTAAAATAGTCATCCAATATACAGGCCAATATGTTGCTTCAGGCCACCAGTGTTGATCTATTTCACTAGCATAATATACTCCGCTCATATAAACAACTCACAGCTGTGTCCTCCACTAAAAATGTGGTCGGAAATTAAATGTGAAATTACTTTTGTGCTGATACAAAATTGATAGGAATCAAGCAAACAGAATCCCTAAATGAAT